>CM021767.1:21657269-21682466 GCA_011076525.1 Nettapus auritus
TTCTTTTCTTTTCTTTTCTTTTCTTTTCTTTTCTTTTCTTTTCTTTTTTCCTCTGGTTCTTGTGGTCAATGTTTCATAACTTTTTCTACTCCTTTTCCTTAATTTGAAATCCTCACTTTCTTATTCTCTCTCATTACAGAGCACCCCACTCTGAAACCTAGCAAAACCTTCTCCCCGAAGAACACCATCCTTGTTTTTGTGTCTGGCAGTGTCCCGTGCATCTTTTTGCTTGGTTGCCTCCATCAGACACCCACTGCTACAAAGGAGTTTACATGAGTGCTTGCAGGTACCTTCATCACAGGGCAGAAGCTACCTCACCACGACTGGCAGTATCCAACATAACAAACTTCAGCGGGCCTGGTGGCCAGAGAACAACAACCTCCCTGATTCAGAAGTGAACAAATAAATCAAAGGCTTCTGAGACATACTGATTTTATATATATTTTTATTAGTGTATATAGGGAACATTTTTTTCAAAGAGTCTTGTCATGAAGTAGAGCACAGTTTGCAATCAGTGTAGTGTTGGTCAACCTGAGATGACCAACTCCATTTCATTTTTCCACTTCCCTTGAGAAACAGGGAAAGAAAGAGACACCCAAACTACTTCCACAGTGAGGGCACAGAATGAATAGCCTGTGGGAGGCAGGGAGAAAGGAGGAATGCAGTCAGGATTCTCAGTTTTACATTTTTAAATCAATAGATATTCTTTAGGGAAAAAAAATAAAAAAATAAAAATAAAAATAAAAAAATGAGGTACAGTGTATTTGGACACTCTCCTGTTTCCCCTGCCTTTACAAAACACTGCTTCTTCAGGCAATTGATTTGTGCCAGGAAAAACAGCCCACTGAGCACAGTGTTTCTGGATGGGGTAAAATTTGAATGTGTCTCCTGTTGCTGCCAGTCATACCTTGGCAGAAGGGTTACACATACAGTAACTGATCCTTTAGGACTTCATCTTCTGGCTCCTTCACCAGCAGAACAGTGAGACACTTAATATGTGCCTGTGATGTGATACTTTAACAAATCCGTTGCCATCTACATCTTCATAGGCTTCATCTCAGCCACCTGGGCTCATGTGTGCTAGAGTAACAAGATACAGGGCTACAAGGGCTATAAAGATGGTGAAGGGTCAGGAGGGGAAGATGTATGAGGAGCGGCTGAGGCCCCTTGGTTTGTTCAGCCCAGAGCAGAGCAGGCTGAGGGGAGGCCTCATGGCGGCCTGCAGCTCCCTCACGAGGGGAGCAGAGTGGCAAGTGCTGAGCTCTGCTCTCTGGGGACAGCGGCAGGACCCGAGGGAACGACATGGAGCTGGGACAGAGGAGGGTCAGGCTGGGTGCTTGGGAAAGGTTCTGCACCCAGAGGATGGTCGAGCACTGGGACAGGCTCCCCAGGGCAGTGGTCATGGCACTGAGCTGCCGGAGTTCAAGAAGTGTTTGGACAATGCTCTTAGATATGTTATATGATTTGGGGGTTCTGTGCAGACCCAGGAGTTGGACTCAATCATCCTTGTGGATCTCTTCCAACTCAGGATATTCTGTGGTTTCATGATCCTATACAGGCTCTCCATAACTAAATGTACAACTTCCCTGCAAATCAGTGGGATGTGGACACTTTCCTTCTGATACAAGCCAAGCGCTCCTCTTTCCTTCAGAGGTTAAAAAAGCACATTTGCACTTACCACATTGGTACTACCTGAGAGAGACAAACCAGGACTCCCGAGGAAAATCCAGTTCTAAACTTCAGTTACCCTGGAGAAATGAAGGCCTCATTCAAACCCTGACTTTGGGATCTTTCAATGTCTTTAATGGGCCAACCCAAAATCCCACTTCAAACTATTTCTGAATCCCAAGGCAGTTGATCCTTCTGGCTTTAAAGAAGGGAGTTTAGGAGAGGATATGGGGGAATAGAAAGGAATTGTTTGTCAAAAAGAAAAAGCAAGCAAGTAAACAAATGAACATACTCTTTAAATCAGAGCAGCATTTAGACTATGACACTAAGAAAAGAAGAACTACAAAAGCAGTATTCCACAAGCACGCCTACACTAGTAGCCAGTGCTGACATGAGCCTGGAAAGGCTAGCTGTCATGGGTAGCATCAGCCTTGGACAGACATGCAGCACACAAAGCAGTGTGCTGGTTATCAGATGGTTAAATAGATCACACTCATCGAGCCAGAATACACAGCTTAGCCTGAGATCCTTGTTAACTTGAACTTGGTTGCAGGACCAAGGACACATAACCTAGCAGATAATAAATTAGGGGACTTGCTAACTGAGCACATACATACAGAGAATAACCTCACGCCTGCTAACATCAGTGATGGCTCTGCCAGGCCTGCCTTCACTGTGGAAAGTGACTGTATTCCATTTACTGCAGGGCAGAAAGAATAACCAAGCTAAGTTCTCACAGCTTTTACAGCATTAGGTTGCCTACAGGGAGTTTCGCTTTCCTTAGTTCACCATACAAACATGTTCCTCATTCAGACTGATGACATCAAACAGAAGAAAAGTCATCAAGAAGGACACAGATAGCTCCAGCTGCGTGATCTACCTGGGCAGCTGGGGAACACCCTCCCCCTCTTACAAAACCAGCCTTCAAGTCATTCCCATCCTCAGCTATGTGCACTAGAAATTGCAGCTGTGCAAGGAAAGGATGGTTTGGGTCCTAAATTCATCAGTTCATCTTTCAAGGATTTTACGTCAGTTCATTTAACAATGCCACTCTCTGTAGAAGAACTGTAGCAAAACGCAGATGGGAATGTAGTGGTTTTGGTCCTACCTGGTCCTATCTGTTCTCACAACATTATCAAAAACCCTTTTTGGCCCCAGATGCTGTGGCACAGGGGAAGTATATGCACAGTGCAGATCTAGGTACCAACCCAGACTCGCAAGCAGCAAGGAGTCAGCGTGCCCTCATGCTGTCTCTACAGAGCAGACAGAGGGCTGCCTGAGCCTGGGCTCCAAATGGCACATCCCTGTGATATCTCCCCACGATAGCTTCTTTTAAGGGGATGAGGTAATGAAAGTGACCATAGTCATATTGCCTAAGCACTCAGATAAGTCCGTTTGGAGTGTGGGATGTCCAATTTGTTTTTACTTTGCTAACATTTGGAATATGTCAAAGACACTATACCCCAGCACATAATTTGGAAACTGAGGCACAGGGCAATTAGGCAGTCTAAGGGGATTCTGACCAGCAGTTTAACAGCCAGAAACATCTCCAAACTTTCACTAAGCACCCCAGGAGGACAATCAAAATTGGCATCACCCAAAGTCAAAAACCAAAAAGCCCTGAAAAGTAAAAAAAAAAAAAAAAAAAAAAAAAGAGAGAACAAAGCATGCCACAATAAACAGGCTGCCTTGTTCTATTTAATAAATCTCTTAAAAATGCCATTAGATGGGAAATTACAAAACTAACCAAAATATTCTTGTGAGTGATTCCACTGGCAATAAAGGCCAAATATAAAGGAAAGTATGCAGGCTGGAGAAAGAGGGATCAGCCCTATTAGGACTATTATCCCCCTTACTTCACTGTGGCACAGCAAAGAACATTCCCTTAATGTTCACACAGTGACTGGGATATGCCAAGCGCTTGCTGAATGCCAGGTGTGCTTTGTGGTGCCTTGAATGTGGCGGCGAGCCCTGGGCTCTTTCTATCTCTTGGATCCAGCCTGGGAGCAGCCTGTCCCCACAGTGCTGGAAGAAGAAACCATGCCTGTTCACGAATGACAGACTGAGGATGGGGTCCTGAGGGGTCCTCGTTGCACCCCTCAGCCAACATGCAGCCTCAAGCCAAAGACTTCTTGTACCTCCATCCTCAGATCTCCACACTCAGATTGTCCGTTCTCTCAACTAAAGTTTTCTTCTTTTGACTTAGTCATCAGAGTTTCTAAATGAAGCAGGACTCACATTTGTGCAACCAGCACAACATAATGAGACAGTTTTGCCAGTAACTTCTCCTTTGTCAGCCAAGGCTGGGAGAGAATTCCCAGCAAGGGATACAGATGCAGCTAGTTTTTACAAGCACACAACTAGAGCTGATCAAATTTGTCTGAGCAGGCAAGGATCTACTGTGCACTTGTACCAAGACAGAGGCAAGGAGACCCTGACCTCATCTGGGACACTGCTTTTGTAATGTAGTATTAATAATGATGGTGACGAATCCACTAAACAAATAATTGGCATTATTGGGTGAGTGCAGCATTTGATCTTCTTAGGTCTTTCCTTAGATAGACATAAATGATGTAGATGAATCACATTACACTGATCATTCACAATTCATTATTACCCTCTTCAGGGCCAGTACTTTTCCTGTCTTCAGCTTCTCCCTGTGTACAACCACGTGTCATAAAAATCAAGTGCTGGCTGAGAAGTTTCCAAGTTGAAATTGTTTTCTTTGCCTACCTTGCTATAAAAGCCTCAGTGCCCCCACAGTTTCCTGCAATCTCTTTATGGATCCTAAGCAACAAATGGTATCAAGATTTATCTCTCTTCATTTTTCTTTTTCCTTTTCAGACACAGCTTTGCCAAAGCACTCCTTCCCACAGAAAATAGATCCTAAATGTGAGTTGTGTGTTCCCAGTGGTTGTTAATAAATGTAATCATCAATAATTGTCCAAAACAGATGCTTGCAAAGATGAGATTACTTCTGGCTTCATCTCTCTGCCTGAGAACACTCTTCCCTCTACCATTTTACAAAAGGTGGTTGCACCTTGGTGTTTTGCACTCTTTGCATAAACAGTTGCTGTCTATGGACTTGATAAGTTAATGCTTTTAGTTAGTTGACGAAATGCTCATGTTTCTTATTAGCCTGCAATCCAATCAATAAATAATTGTCTCACTAAACAGATCTGCATTTAAGTAAGAAATAGTGTGAATGCCAATAAATTCCTTTCTCTCATGCACTCAGAATGTCTTTCTCAAGAAACAAATTCTGTTACACTTGCTGGAAATAATAGATTTAGGTGGTGAAGTCTTGTCCTCAAAATAGCTAAGCTGGTAAATAACCTCCAATCTTCTCTTCCTTTATCCGCCTGACTTTAGGGAACAAAAAATACATTTCATTTAAAGCCTTTCTGCCTGAGGTGTTGTGTCCTCCTTTTGGAGTGTAGTGTCCCTCCACTGCAACCACCCTCAGCTCATCCCCTTTGCTGATGGCACTCTTGCATGCTGAAGCTTGGTTTGGGTGTCCGTCTGAGGTCTGCAAATTTCTGGCTGTATCTATTTCCATTCACAGTCCTTCTCCCTTGGCTTCCAGTAGGGATTACCCCTTTCAGACAGAACAGCATCAGAGGGAGAAACCAAAGTCTTTTCCTTCCCAGCCCCTTCAACCAAGGAGTCAATGGCAGGATACCCACAGGCACTACATCACTTCATCTGAGGAGTGGTGTGTTTTCCACACATTTCCAAGACTCTTTAATGGTTTGGGGCCTTCCTCCACTCCCACAACAGGAATAAACTGTACTGTCTGGATCCAGTGGCCAAGCAGCTTCCCTGTTTTCAGTGGACATGAGGCAGGTTGATAGCCATGAAAATGAATGAGACAAGTATGGCATCCAGGGCTCCTGCAATACACTTGGTTCAAGGGATGGACATCTCTGAATCCGAGGCAAAGTCTTTTGGATTTGAGAATGTACATACTACCACAGCTTTTGCTTATGCCTAGCTTGTGCTGCAGGATATTATGAGCAACTCAAAGAAAGGAATTTGGGGATCTCCTTTGAGCTATTGCCTGCTACACCACCACCTCAGCAGAGTAGTAAAAAACCCAAACCGACAAAGGCTGAACTCAAACATCCAAAGCAGATTATAAATAAAGGACCTGGATTAACCTGGTCACCAGCATGGTAGAAGTTCACATAGCTCTTGTTCAAGGAGACCTAATATTTGCCTCCCATTTTTCATGGCATTATAGCCCCGAAAAGAATAATGAGAAGTTGATCCTGGAAATCCAAAGCTAGTCCACAGTAAAATGAAAATGTTACGGTTGTCAGTGAAATTTTGCAAGCAATGTGAAACAAATGCTAACAATTTTTGAAAACCAAGGTGAAGCACACATCACTGACCTGTCCAAGGTAAAAAGAAACAGAGTATCATGCCTTTTTTTTTTCTTTTTTTTTTTTTTTTAATTGTGACCATATTTTTCTACAGTGGTTTTGAGTACAGGACATATTTTATTTTTGATTTCACCATCTAAGACCTTCATTAAGCAAGCACTTAATCAGTCTGGAAGAAGAATATAAAATGAATATCTACCTTCAACCACTATCACAGGTACAAGATAGACTGACACCAAGTCATGATTCCCCATGGAAGAATAATGTATTTTCCACTACTGGTTCCCTCCTAGCTTTGAGACCCTAAAACAACTAGGGAAATATTCCAGAGTTACAAGAACACTTCCCATGACAACATAGGGCAGTGCAGATACTTGAAATTCTTCTTTAACATGCTAGTCTACCTATTGTTTCAAATTTGTGACACTTGGCATTAATTTTTTCATGAGGTGATGGCACTTTAACCAGCACTTTTTTCCATCCTAAAACTTTCAATGTAGTCCCCAGATTGTTCCTGTGAAAACATCTCATGGTGGAGAAGAACAAACCTCTAAAGATAAAGTCTCACTGACTTCCTCACACCACCTTTCTGACACAGTGGCATCTCCAACACCTCAGCACACAGGTAATGAGAGAGGTGTCAGTGTTGCACCTGTGTGAGGCAGATCCAGTGAGCACATGCTTCCAGTTACTGATTTACAGAGACAAACTGTGTCCCACATTGCAATGAAAATCTGATGTTAGGTCCCTTTGGGTTATTGTCTGACTATATCGAGTTTCAAGAGTGGGTTATTACCTCTTTGCCTAGGCGATAAACAATTTGATATGAGGGGTACTTTGTGTGGGTATGGAGACCTACTGGGAGCAGTTGGAATAGAGTGTGAGCCTCCAAAAGTGGAATATTACATCACCGTGAGATTATGTGGGTGGTAGGTAACTTCCACAGTTCAAACGAAAGTCCTGGTATCCTCTAAAAGCCATGAGTTGAGTGAGATATGAAGCCCACAAGTCTATCTCTGTGGAAATGCACCTATCAATTGTCATTAGTGTTGCTCACAGTTTAACAGATGCAGAAGTGACAGGCACTGAATAAAAGCTTTTTTAAATACATATCTTCTGCTTTAGTCAAGATTTATTGTAGAGTTTATACATGATTGCTCCAGTTTTCCTTTAGAGAACCATCACTGTGAATCAGTATCCAAGAGCCCCCTTCATACCAAATATGTAGCTGGCAAGAGTTAATAATTGAGTGAAATCATTTCTATATTTAAGAAGGAAGCAGAATATAGAACTTCAGGCAGATAGTGGACAGGATGACTCACTATGCTATTTCTCCTCCTTCCCTAACCCCTCTCCCTTCCTTTTCTTGGTTCATGTACTACGTTATTCACCATCTATAACTGGCTGAAAAGAAAAAAAAGACATCAAAAATCAGATAATTTGCTCCTATTTATCTTTCCCCCTTGAAATAATGACTGTCTAAGTAAAATTCAAAAGCTAAGAACTAAAAAGATGTATCTATGTTTGGTTGGAGGGCTGGATCTAGCTGAATCTTAAAAATTCTCCACTCCTACAAACCTCTACACATGGAATCTCTTTAACAGAGATAATACCTTAAAAGTTCTTAATTTTTGTTACTTTGTTCTTATCTTGATAATAAATTAAGATAACTAGCTGAAACATTTAAGAGATCATTAAGACAAAGAATTCAATTTACTTTGGTGGACTTTGGGTAAGGACTGGCCAATGGAAGACCATATTACTGCTAACTTACATGAAATACATCTTTATAACATTATTTCAGACCACTGACTCCATAGTCACAACAGCTTGTGGCCCCATGTACATGTACCTTAGGATAAATCTTTCATTGCCCTTTTCTCTTGGGGTTCCAGGCCTGTGCCATACTGAAAGCAATCTTAAGTTCTAAGGCTATAGCTTCTCTAATTGATGCTCTTGTTCAAGTCTGTTCAAAGTTGTGGAAGAATATCAGCTTCATGCACCAGTTGTGTGCCCTGGCCAAAGCTGAGCTTCACACTTCACGCAACATATTCTCCTTAAATTTCAGCTTTCCATCCAGAAGAGAGAAATTAATTCTTTACAGGATGTTTATTAATTTAGTTGTGCTGTCTGAGATTGTTCTGACAATTTCTACTCTCTGAAATCTTTGCCACAATAAAAGCAAGAGCAATCCAGATTTTGGACTGTTGTTGCCTGAACATATATTGGGAGAAAGGTGAAATGGAAGAGCCATGTGTTAATTGCCTCAGAAATCAATATGCTCAACTGGAATATCCCCGAGCAAAGAGTGTCCTCTGCTATGTCAGACCACAGATATTTTGTTCTCACTCACTTTTTTCCCCAGCTCTGAATTCACCAACAACTTATTTCTCTTCCATTCTATTTGTGGTTCTAACCATATTGTCCTGAAAGCTTAGATGCAATAAATACTGGGGCAAATTGTCCCATTGGCACTGGACAAGTTTGTGGATTAGTCTGAAAAATCATCTTTAGCTCCAGACATAGGATTATTATTTTTTTTAATGTGCTTTCTTAACTGCTGGAAACCGAAAGCCTTACTTTCACACATAACTGCTACAGTGCTAGCCAGACAGCATTGCAGATAACACTTATTGTGCTTTTTATTATTATTATTCCTGTTGAACCATTCTTCTTTGCTGCAGACACTTGCCGTTACAAGTTCAGGGGCAGCAATGGCAAATGTTAATACTTTAAGGCAGCCTGTGAAACAATACGCCTTCCTCATACTTTCACTAGAATTTATTTTCACCATAACCACAGTACCTTATATATGCCTGGTTTAAGACACAGCCAGGCAGTGACTTAAATTAATTTAAGGTCACAATAGTATAATCAACATCCTTAAGTCACTTCTTGTTCCTCCATGATGCTTTTTCATTCCAAAGTCTGTGATAAGTTTAAAACCATTTACTTTTCCAGGCGTATGTTCTTAGTATAATGTACTAGAGACAAACTCTTCATGGAAAATGTTCCAAGAAAATCTCAGTTAGTCTCATCAAGCACAGATGGCACATCCTTCCTCAGGACCAAACATTAGCTGTGGAGGACATGCTGTAAGACATCTACCCAGGCATTGCTCCCTGCCTCCCGGACACCAATCATACTTTTGGATAATTTTCTTTCTGTTTTTGTTTTTTTTTTTTTTTTGATCAAGGCCATCTCCTGCAAGCGACACACCTGCCCGTAGCCATTGTAGGACACAAACCTCATGCAGTTTCCTGTGCTTGCCAGCTGCCCAAGGGGACATTGCTTCTCAGCTTAAAGAAAACAAAAAGTGCCACTTTTCCCACAGTGTTCACAGATCCTTGTTCTGCCATGTGGTGTCCATAGTTAGACCCAGTCGTTTCATCACACTGGGCAGCTGAGAGAATGGCAGCATTTTCAGGGCTTTATTAAGCAGACGGTTCACTCAAGCACTTGTCCGAACTCTGAGCACTTCCTGCCCATTACGGGGATGAGCAAAACAGAGGTCTCATATCAAATTATTTTAATCTCTATGTACAAGAATAAAAACTATGTGATATGCTGTGAAACAACATTTATCATGCCATAACTGTAAATGCCATGTTGGTTTTGTGTCACTGTGCGCCTCATTATTGGAGCAAATGAGGCTTGGGTGACATCGGCTGCCACATTCCAGCTGCTTTTTGAAGAGCTCCCACCTGTTGTTTTGCCCTTCTTGGACCCCAAGCAGTTACATGTAATGAATCCTTGTCGTGCCAGAGGAAGATCATTGTTGAGCAGCTTCTGCCCCACATACAACATCCTCAGGATTTACATAATTTTCCCTGAACAGCTCCTAGGGTTGGGCTGCAAGAAGCCTGCCCTCCCCAGGGTTCCTATGTGGCAACCAAAACCAACCAAATAAATAAAAGAGGAAGAGAAGAGAAACCCAGCTTTCTCAGGGTTCAAAATAACATCAAGAATGTATCATGAACAACTCCACCCTCTGCCCACAAGTGAAAGAGGAAGAGCCGTGCTATTTCTCTCCTACCATTGCCCGTAACTGTTGCGCATTCGCTCTGCTCTTCCTGGATGTAGTCCTCCTCCTGTAGTTTTACTGTCTCTGGAGGACAACCAGTGCCCATGAGCACTGACCCGTACAGCATTACACGCTGCCACCCGCAAGCCAGCCTGCAGTTCGGGTCACTGCCCTCTGCTGCAGAGTGGGATGCCACCTCCCTGGAGCCGGTCTGCAGAGCACACACATGGACATGACAACAGGGATTCACCTCTTGTGTCAATTGTACAGCAACGTTTCAAGGATTTATCAGCAAAAGTGACTTGTCTTCAAAGATACAGGTTTTTGAAGGTGAGACATCGCTTCTGGAGAACAGCTATATAAAAATAAGCATTACAACCCTCTCATCACATTTCACCCACTTCTTCCTACAGCTGCTCTCTGGCTATTGTTTTATTACTCGTGTCTGTCATTTCAGCTTTTGGCAGATGCTGCTGTAATCTTCTTCCTGTTAAGTCCCATTAACATCAACATTAATTTCAATAAATAACTTATTTCCCTTAACATGCCCAAAGGCCCAGCTTCGGTAGCTTTCTTTTCTACTTAAAACAAAATTATTACAATTTGTTGCAAAATATCTGGACAATCTGGACATTCCCTCATCTCATTTCTTCCTTCACAGTTCTGTTTTACTTTTACTTTACACTATACATTTTATGTTCTTTCTATTTATTTTCTGCATTGGTTGATTGTCTGCTTGGTTTTCCAACAAAACAAATATCATAAATTCATAGTGGCTGGTGAGGACTTTTGTTAGTCTCTTAATAGACACACCTTGCGCTTTGTGCACAGGCATCCCTTTGTCTGGGGAGCCATGCAGCAGCTAACCCTAAGTTATGTCACACCTTTACTAATTGGGCCTAGAGCTTCTACAGCACCTGGCTCTGCTTTCTGCAATCCAGAGGGGAGGGAAGGGAAGGGCAGAGAAAATAGTGAAGCTCAACAACTGTCAGGGAAGTTTAACAGCATTATACTGAACACTGGTACATTTTACAGAACGTAAGAGCCATTTGTTTTGTTAAAGTGTGCAAGCTGTCACAGCAGGGTAGCAATTGTAAGAAATACATGAAAGCCAGCCAAACCAGTTCAATAAAAGTGAAGCAAGTAACACATTGTGTAACAGTGGGCAGGAAAATAATTTTACCTATGAGAAAAATTAAGAAAGGCTCTGCAGGGGCTGTATTTGTGATCCCAGAAATAACTGGGAATAAACAATGAAACAGGTTCAGTCCTGAGACCATTCCAAAGAAGCCAGTGAGGAATAAATGCACTGGGAAAAAATGGCCCTGTTGGAACATTCACAAGGACAGTGCAAATATTTTGATTAATAGCTAAAATAAACATGCTGAAAAGGGAGGAGGAACTTAAAAGGCCAAAAACCTTTTTTGTAAAAGAGAAACATGTTGCTAGTCTTAAGAAACCAAAATTGTTTCTAAACATTAGATGAATCCCCAAATAGCTATGCATGTCAGCCAAATCTTCTTTTAAACCACTATCATGCCACTGAAACTACATTGGCTTAATGTGAATCACTCCCTATTTACACTGATGTATACAAGAGCTGGTCAGATATATAAGGTAGAAGAATCTAGCCCTCGATCTGTGAACCATACATTATAGTCAACTTCTAATCTTAAAAGCTGAGACAGGTTGATTAACATCCCTTTGTGAAAAAAATAATAATAAAAAATAAAATAAATAAATAAAATAAAATAAATAAATAAAATAATAGAAACAACAAAAACAACGAACACCTTCTATCTGCTGGAACAACTCAGGTGAGATTAACCTTATAGAAACAAGCTGTCTGTTGGGATATGATTCAAATGGGAATTGTTCTTATATTTCTTTCTGTTTCTGGCCTAGAAGACAGGGGCTCTCAAGAAGGGAGACGTGCTAGGAAAATAAAGATGAAAAGGTTGTTCAGAAAGTTCTAAAAATGGACAAATTGGTTATGAGTTTTCACCCAGTGATGACCCACAATTATTTCAATGATGCTTTATGGAGGCTATAAAGCTGTTATACAACCCCAAGCACTGACACTACTATGGATGTCCAGATATGCAAATGAACCTAAAGGAAACTGGCCACTTGAATCCCACAGCATTACTTTGGGTTTGGGCAGGAATGCCTTCTGCTCCTTGGGATTCCCCAGACATTTCTGTTGGGTGGAATCAGAAACACTTTCTACTTCTATGATTCTATGATTCTACAGCTCAGCCTGAGTGATTGCCACCATGCTGATTTGCCACCAATTACAAACAATTTCAGTTAACATTTGTGAATTTCTTTCAAAGGGTTGGATGACAGAGACCAGGGAAATTGATACTAGGAAGTACAGAGCAGGGCTTCCTCAGAGTTTCCTCCCAGTGGATTCTTGTTTGCACGCACCAAAACCGCTCCACGAACCAAACCAACGCTGTTTGGGGGGGGGCAGGTGAGGATTTTCTTCCCTACCATGTCTCTACTATGAACCAGCAGTACACTATTCTTGACTCAGCTATGAATGCTTTTGCTTAACGCTGTGGTCAAGCACACAAGCCAGGGTTGAGCACTATTGGTGAAGGAGGGTATTGTTTTACTGCTAAATCAAAGCCAGAGAACTGGACCCTCCTCACCCACATTTAATTGCTAGCTGGCTTTCTCTGGACTGCTCAAATTCAATCCCCCAAGCACTTTTCAGGGTATGGTCCACTCTAAAATCTTCTCACAATATGATAGATCAGGTTGCCCAAAACCCCATTCAACCTTGTTTTAAATACCTCCAGGGATGGGGCACCCACAGCTTCTCTGGGCAACCTGTTCCAGCACCTCACCACCCTGTGAGTAAAGAATTTCTTCCTAATGTCTAATCTAAATCTACCCTCTTTTAGTTTAAAACCATTACTCATTGTTATTGGGTGACATGTGCTTAGTTTTCCCAGAACTGCTTTCTAAACCATTCCATTGAAAGTTTTGATTTCAATGAATTCAGTTAATTCCCATTTCTGATGGTAATAAAACAGTAATCACCATTAAAATCATTGCCATGAATTTTTAAAAGGATAAATAAATAAATAAATACATCTGCTCACAGCCTACCTTGTTACAGCCTTACAGCAGGAGGGATACACGCCATGGTCTGTGTGGGGTTTGTGCTGCAGACAGTTAGGACCACTCATCTTTGTCACTGTATGGGCAGAAACATGAGTTTACCAAGAGCTCAGACTGGGGAAAGATACAGTCTACTAAAAAAGATCTACCTCAGCAAATCTTACGATGAGTTTTCTCCAGAATTCCTTCCACTATCTTACATCTGTTTCAGTTATTTATTAACTACATTATTTTCAAAATGTCAATTCCTCAAAACCACACAAAGTATCTTCCCTTTCAGAACATCACCAATTTACCTATTCCTGCAAACTCTTCCCCTCGAAGCAGCAGCTAAATGACCCAGTTCTGCCAAAAGTGAGGGACAGGCCACGCAAACCATGGCAGAGATGGCAATGAGGAGAAATTTGCCCCGAGTGCCATAAGGAAACAGCAAGCAGGTGGATGCAGCATGCCCAAATGGGACCATGCAGATGAAGGGGCAACATGGAGACACAGCAGTGGCACAGGTGATGCTGGAAGTCAGGCCAAAGCACAAATCCATTTAATTTCAAAGAGAACCAAAGATGTCTCTAGCTGAAAAGGTCTTCAGAACTTTTCTCTCATTTCCAAGTGGTAAAGGACAACAGTAAGCCCACAGAAGTTACATACAGTCTAAAAGTTACATACTGTCTAAAAGAGCCCAAGAAGACAAAGAATTTATCAGTATAAAGGTCAGTTTTGATGGAAAAATATTATTCTTAATTTAGCTGCAAAGTTTTCCACTCACAGAGTACAGCACAGAGCCTCCCACCTAACCTTTCTGTGCTAAAAAATGTGTTTGGAGTCTTTTGTCTCCATGCCAAGCAAAGCAAATTCTAGGAGCTGATTTATTTATTTTATTTTTTCCCCATAAATCATGATAGCATCACTCTGCAGAACAGAAAGCAGCTCGGGAACTTCAGGGCTTATCGAAAATAACCATGTTCCAAGTGCAGTCCTGGGGACAGACGTGAAAGACAAACCCAGCTCTGCAAACAGAGGTGGCAAGTACCTCCTGGTCATTTATCACTCACAAGAAAGCATCATATTTTAAGGGAGAGGCAATTGCAGACACAGTCTTGGATTTACCTCTCTTCTTAAACCGTAGATTGCACAGATCAATCTTACAAGGTGTCCAAAGGGTAAAGTGTCTGAGTTTATGTGTGCTTTATATAGGGTTGACCAGGTAAGTCAAAGTGGCCAGTTTCTCCAGTACATTTAATAATGTTTTGTAGAGCATGTGCATATTTCTAGTGAGTTTATAAAGCTGTAGCAACAACAGATTTCACAGTTTATGAATGACATGAGAAAATGGCACTTCGGCACTAACTAGAAAAAATCTAACTGCACTTTAGGAATTGCTAAACAAGTTTAAGTGAAGCTTAAATGAATTTCAGACCAAAGAGTTGTTTTTTTTTTTGTTTGTTTGTTTTTTTTTATGGAAATTAAAAGCTTCATTCCAGCTATTTTAAAATATTTTTAATATCTCAATCACAAAGAAGGGCATAGCAAAACAAGACATTTCCAACTAAAGAGTCCAAAAATTTTGTTTTGAAACACTAGGAGGGTTTTATTCCTTGAATTTTTACTTTTTTTATCTAAACAAAACACCCAAATTTAGAAAGTTCACATATTTGAGTGTTGCCAAATCTGCTATCTTTATCCTCCCCGAGAAACTTTCTTAAGGCTTTGACTCCCATGCCATCTGAGTGCCTCAGCGCATTCTGCACTCAACATCCCTCTCTTTTACAGGAGGAGGAAATGAAAAGGGAGGCCTGGTTATGTGAAAGCGACCTGCTCAAGATCAACCAGCAAAAGCAAAACAGATTGCAGCACCCAGTCTGTCCCATGTCCAATCTAAAGTCCTTGCCTTACAGTGTGCAAGATCTTTACATACAAGTCTTTTTCCTTCCTTCCATTTGGTAGATATTATGTCAGATGTACCAGTGGAGACTAGGGAGATGGGCTGTGAATCCATACACTGGACATCTTTTTTGGAGCATTCCACATCCAAAGCTCATCTAGAAAATAAAAACTGAGCTCCAGGAACCTAAATTTACATCTTCTAGAGCTCTCATGCAAGCCTGTAGAGCTGGTTCCAAACCCTCAACAAGCACAGCAGCGAAGAGGTGATGGACTGGAGGTGTTTGGAGCACTTTAACCACATCCATGGGCTTCAGCAGGAACCAAGGACTTGAAAACATAGCCATGAGGATCTCGCTGCAATTACCTGTCCCACTTGTTCACAGTCCCGTGTTGTGGGGACATGAGAGAATAAAACATAACACAGTGGCAATTATTTTAATGATTGCTTCCCCCTGCACAATGCAGCACTGGCTCTGGTGTGATATAAAGGATCAGTCAGTGAGAGTGGCTGGGTGCAGCCAGCTGAATCTGCTAGAGCATTTGTGTAACGGGAACAGGCAGTGATGCAAACAGCTGAACTACTCTTTTCTTTCTTTCTTTCTTTTTCTGAGCCCATTTCAGACTTCTTCAAAAACATTCCCTGCTCATTTCATCAGAAAGCAGCCAAATTTACTCTAAAATGACTCAGCCACAGAGGGAAAAGGTACAATCTGCCACATGTGTCAGAGGCCTATGAGGTAATCCCATTCCCTCACCATATGAAATCTATTATTTCCTCATAATGAAAGAGCAAGGATGTAGGTGGCAATCCCCAGATAGACACAAAAGTAAAAAAGAAGAAGAAAAAAAAAAAAAAAAAAAAAAAGCTCTTGTGGATTGCTAATCATGTTTTGAAAAACAAATGTTCTTAAATATTTATCTGCATGGAAAGTAGGCTTTGCTCCTTGTCTGCAGCATCCCTACAACATTTGGCAACAACAGCGTGAGCCAGAATTCACATGTGAGTGTATCCCATTCCCAATGCTGACATTTCATGATGAGTTGAGTTACCCAGTAAATTCAGGTGCTGCGAAGGGTAAGTAGCCACACACAGCATATCTTTTGCTTCCAATGTAGTTCCATTTCTCTCTGGTTTATTTCCAGATCACATGAAATACAATCTTGCTCACCAATTTTTCTGGGCCCTCAGCACTCAAATTAAGCACTCACAGATGTTCCCTTTGCTCTCTATTCCTTTAGGCGCAATGGATCCCCTCACTGCAGGCTCTCTGCTGAGGTAAAGTTGTTTCCTCACTGCGAAAGGCATTTCGGAAACCATTGCAGTTCGTCTGTGGAATTTTAAATTCAAGTGTTGTTATTTATTTGCATTGTCACCACCCCTTGGAGGTGAGTCATTAGCAAGACCCCTGCTAGAAAGACACTGATGAAACTCCTATGGTCCCTAAAACAAGTTTCCAAGGACTGTGACAAAGCAGAACCCGGCATTTTTAAATTACCTCAAGCTAAAGAGTGTAGGGGAAAGGAACTCTAAAAGGAACCAGAACTACTGAGGACTTGCCTAGTGAATCAGTAGCCTCAGATCTGTATCTTTGCTGCCTGGGGAAGTGCCACAGAGACAGACACCTAAGCCATGCAGCCGAGCACCCAAACCAGCGAACTCTTGGAGTAGCATTTCACAACCTTCAGTTGCATTTATCTTCCCCAAGAGATGCTTTAAGTTCCTAATCTTAGTCTTTGGAAATACACAGGGTTGGACAAATACAAATGAAGAGAATGTTTCACCTGCGCTGACTTGCATTGAGTGGGAGGTTTTATACCCAGTAAGGACTTGGTGGTTGGGGGTCCTCAGCTCCTGTTCCTTCTGAGGTGGGACACACATCCCAACACTGCAGCCCAGCAGTAAAAGACTACTCATCCTTTAAAGGGCCGCAGGGGCTCTGATGGAGCCTGAAAATTCTCAGCGTAAGCCCTGGTGAAACAGGAGAAATACCACACTTTCACCAGCTTGTGCAAGACGAGGTTTACACAGATCACAAGGCTGAGTGGCCTTGAGAAATACTGCTTCGTTCTGGGACTTGTGAGCTGCTGCGCAGAAACCCCATGGAGAAACAAACTCCCTGCTTGCATGCACTTACCAGTGTGCTTGTGCACGCATTAGCGAGCAAAGCCACAACAGAAATGGGAGAGGAACCTCATTCTCAGAAGCAGGCCTCATTTTCACAGTGACAGGTGATTAACTGGCTTATTTGCTTTCCTCCTAGCACTGATGGAGGTGACCTAGCTGGTAGAGCATAAGCCTTGTGCTTGCTTTTGTGGTCATTACAGCACAGGCTAGGCCTTGCTGCTGTTCTGGGTTGAGGAGTTCTAGCAGAGAGGGACCAGCAAACACCAAGTGTAGCACAGCCTCGCTGCAGCGGAGACCCAGTGCAAGCATGAAGATGCTCATCACCCCAATCCACCGTAAGCTCACAACCTGCTGTCCAACCAGGACAGAGCTGTATCACAACTCCCCCAGCACCTTGAACCCAAACCTGATTTTGTACTCAAGAAACAAAGCATGAAGCCACCACTAGAAGCCAAAATCTCTCTAGCCCCTCTTGGACCAGGGTCCAAACCCTTCAGGCTACCTGCAGAAAGAAGTTTCTTCCCCTAGGTCCCAACAGGACTTACTGCCTGTAAGGTGGGGATTAGGGACACCTGTACATCAGCCAGATTTAAGAACAGTCTTGCAGTGGCAGCAAGACATGTCACCTTTGCACTGTTTTGTTTTGTTTTTTGGTGCCTCTTCTAAACTGGAAAGTGTTCCTAGAGGAAATATTTTCAGAAGAGATTAAAAAGACTTTGAGAACCCAAACTATTTTCCTCCAGGTCTTGAATGCCTACTAGTTCACTAACATTTTCCCCGCCCCTGATAATTCGCACAGCCAAGGCAGAAAGCCAACGTAAATAGTCCATCTGCCTGCTCCAGCTGAAAGATATAACTGAAAAGAGGAACTTTTGGGGGGCAAGCTCAGCTCATCTGCAATGGTGGCCTCTATTCAAGGCAGTCCTGTGCCAAGTTTCCCTGCTTTCTCCTCCCTGCCTTCAGGACAGCACTGTCATTGGAGCCAAGGGATCCACACAGAGACCCAGCACTTCTTGCAACAGTCCTCTGCAGGGTGTGGAGCCCCTCTGTGCTCCTCACAAGCACAGCTCCCCTTGCCCAAGGCAGTGATCAGACAAACTTTACTTGCCTGTTGTCCTTGCACTCGTGCCCGTCCTGAGGACTGACGTCAAAGGCACTGCACATCAGTGCTGGCATAAATAGCAGGAGAGGAGAGAATCAATCCATGTTCAGCCAAATACAGGTCACTTCTATCCCTTGGCCAAAAGTACTCACAGGATAGTGCACAATTTGGTCCATTGATTTTAATATATTGGCATCCCCTCTGTTACTGTGTGAACATTTTGTTTATGATTTCAGTAAGCCACTTTGGAAAATGCTGTTATAAATCAGGATAAATAAAGCCTTGTCCTGTTTGCCTTCAGTGTGGAACATTGCTAGCTGGGAGGCAAGGCAATCTGGGACACAAAAGTAAAATAAAATAAAATAAAATAAAATAAAATAAAATACAAAAATACCAAGCTCTTCCTTCTTTAATTCCTCAGTGTTTCAGGTGGGTCTGGACTGTAAGTCTGTTGAGCATCTCACCCATCATTCAAGGTGAGCCCTACTCAGCGGAGGCATTGGACTCTTGTTACCAATTCATTTACAGTAGCCATCAGTATTCCTTTAAAGTGGCTGTGGCTTGCATGCTAAATCTCTTGGCAAGGAGGCAAGCCTTGTCCACTTGCTCTGTTTGTGTGCTACTTCAAACCAAAGAGTAAAGGGATAATCTAGATCAAATGTGTATTCCGGCCTGGCTTGGCTCTGTTGCAGAGGGTAAGCAAAGAGCTTCTCCCCAATTAGCAGAAGGAAAGGCGAAGCCTGAATTGCTCTCTGAACTGCCTATAGCATTGGAGGAGACAGCAGAGGATAGGACTGTGCTTTCCAAAGCAAAATGAGTCACCTGTTGTCTGCAGAAGCTTATGCCAAGAACGGTCAAATTGGAGCTCAAGGGAGTGCTTTCCAGAGAACTTCGGCCAGCAGCTGTTTCCCTTCAGCTGGATTGTGATGAGAATCTAGCCTCAAGTTAAATCATGAAAAAAAAAAAAAATGGTACTAGATGCCAGGAGAAGTGTGAAAGCCAAATTTCCCAATAAAATGGAAACATGGGTTGTTGGAATTGCCTACCCCACATTTCTGCTCACAGAGTATCCCTGGCTGAGCAACTCTGCCAGAGCACTGGGGTTGCAGTCAACCAAGGGAGAGCCCTAGAGAGCTCCTGCTCTTTTCTGAACAGCCCAAAGGACCAGTCACCAGAGCATGTACTCAGTCTGATCCAGAAGTTCAAGCAGATAATTGTTGGAGCAGTCTTAACAAGCACCAAGATGTCTTTGGGAAGGCAGTTTCCATAGTGGCAAGAAGAAAGTTGAGACGAGGCTGCAGGGCCCTGCTTTATCTCAGACTACCTGTAGGCACATTGCTTATTGCTGACCTCCTGAAGAGATTACAGGTGTCTGCCCAGCCTACCTGCTTTCAGTGAGTTAAGTGCTCTGCATCTTCACAGAGCTGCAGCTTAGTCATCATCTTGGATAAAGTCAGTTTTCTTCACTGTAGCTGATACAGTGGTGTGGTTTGGATTTAGGATGAGAATAATGTTGATTACACACTGATGTTTTAGTTGCTGCAGAGCAGTGCTTACACTGAGCCAAGGACTTTCCAGCTCCTCCTGCTGCCCTGCCAGCAAGGAGGCTGGGGGTGCACAAGAAGCTGGGAGGTGACAGAACCAGGTCAGAAGACCCAAACTGACCAAAAAGATATTCCTCTTTTTTTCTTATTAAACTTTCCTCATCTCAGCCCACAAGTTTTACTCCCCCCCCCCCCCCCCCCCCACCCCCCCCCCCCCGTTTCTCTCCCCCATCCCTCTGTGGGGGAGTGAGTGAATGGCTGCATGGTGCTTAGCTGCCTGCCAGTCTAAACCAAGTCACCTTTCATAAACAAGCCTAATGCTTTTCTCCTCCACATAGGAATTATTGCAAGAATAGCTGAGGAAGCACAGATCTCCTCCTTTTTAAGGCCCGTGCATCAGCTTGGTGGTTAGCTATCTTCTTTGCACAGCCCCAGCCCAAGCCGCAGCCTCCACATTGTGCTCCCCACATGGCAAGTCACTGCAAAGGCACAGCACTGGAAACCATTTTCTTCACCATGTTGCAAACACAAGCTTGTTTTAAATAAGATCTTGAAAAAGATCATCTTTTCCACTGCAGTTTTCAATGGAAAGCTTCATCTGAACAGCGCAGGATGCAAATGTTATTTTTCCTGCTTAGCAGCTGTAACACGTGGCCAGATCCTGAAGATCAGAGCAAACGAGCGCCCAGCATGGCAGTGTGCGATCACCCCCTGACCCTTCTCTTCCCAGACATGCACACAACTGTCACAGCTATCATATTTTTGATGTCTTCAGCTCTCTGCTAGGGAGCCAGAGTGGCTTATTATCTCATTTCAAGAGGTATGCCTCCCAGAGGCAGGTGATTGCCAATGTGGAGGGACAGTAGAAAGCAACTGTCAAGCATTTGTTTCTGCACTAACACTGAAAGTAACTGGGCAGACCTCAATTCTTAGTAATTACCACTGGATCAGGGAAAAGACATCTTTTTAATAGACTTCAAAACCAGGAAATATCACCGACCAAGTCCGATTCCTAGCAAAACACAGGTCACTGATTTTACCCGGCGAAGCCTGTATCCTGCCCTTGTGCGCCTGCAAACTCAGCCTCCCAATTAGTACTGCTTAGGGACTTCCAGCGCAGAATCAGGAAACACCATTTCATTGGAAGTGAAATGTGTCAGCTTCAATTACCTCCTCATTTTGAGAAAAATCAGCCTGCATATTTCCAGGACAAGCCAAACCTAACACTGTTCTCTTCTCTTTTGTAATTTTGTCTAATTTCTCGGAGGAATGGATTGTACAAACAGATCCAAAAGGAAATGTTTTGATGAATACTTTACTTTTGCATGAAAATTAAACAAATATATTTACTCTTCTCTTTGGACAAAATGGAAAACCTCATTTCCCCAGTGCAACAGACAAAGCAAATACAGGATCATACACGTACATGAAGGGAAGAGAAAATGGGATTAGCAGATACATGGCGAGGTTTACACAGTGTTGCTCACTTGTATGCAGTAACACCATGTTTGCACATAGACAAGTAAAAGCAGGAGAAAAAAGCTCATTGTGAGTCCCTCAAAATCTCTTAGAAAGGAACAATTTGGCTAAAATGTGTGATCTTTTCATCCAGAAAAGATTTTTTTTATTCTGTGTATTCATGATGGTGATATGATGGGAAAGACACGTCATTTCTGACACAAAAAGGACTATTTAATCACTGAAAATTTTAATGAATTTTCACACCCTATGTCACAAAGCCTTGCTTACAAACATCAAATGATCTTCTAATTATTGAAGCCTTCTTTACTTCAACTATAAAAGCTGCTATGAGGGTTTCCCACAGTGCTAAGGCTCTTACTTCTAAGCCAATTTCAAATTATAATGCAGCTGACTAAATTAACCTGCATCTACTGCCCTTGTTTGTGCCTGTCTGGGACACCAGTAAGGAAGCTCCACAGTGCAGTGTGTTTTCCAGGCATACTGTTACCAAGGCATTTGTCTTCTCATCAAATACCTACCCGTTGTTTTTTTTCCCTCCTTTTTCCTTTTTCTCATTTTCTCCCTCATAGTTTATATTGCTAATTTTTCCCCATGGAAATTTCAAAGAATTTGATATTAAATAGAGGAGAAAAATGTAGTTTGTTTGTTTGTTTGTTTGTTTTTCTTTTTGGCAAATTATATTTGTGATGGTCTTCCCCACCACTTGAATAAAAAGGAAAAAAAAAAAAAAAAAGCTCTAGACATTAAAAACAAAACAAAAATTCTGCTATATATCATTTCAAAGTTCTCATTTTCTCACTTTCAGCCACAGTGAGTCTATCCTTACAAGAACTTCCCACTGGTTTCTTTCCAGAACACAGATATTTTCTGGGATGCTGGGCTTAAGCCTAAGGAGGGCCGGTGTCCTGTGGCATCTACACCACAGAGGGAAACGGCATCTGATGGTCACAAGGACAAAACTTGCAAGACTGAAGGAAGTCGTTCATTACTGAGGGCACTTAACATTGACACACACTCCCTCTTGGTATGAAAACAGATTTCCATCATCAGAGTATCCTTCAATATTTAGTTATTTCAGGCACTTAGTCCCACACTAGGAGACGGTATAGTTTTAACAAGTAGTAGCATTTCCCTCAGGGGGAAGAAGCATCCTGAAGGGCAGATAGGGTCCTACTGCAACAGACCATGTCAGTGCCAGCACCCAGCCCTACATAAAACAAAGGAGAAACAGACACCCATGTATCACAGGCACTGCCAAGGGGTAATTCTGTACCACCATATGGAGGTAGCAGTGGACTGGATGCTTTTTAGACACCCAGAAAGTCTCAGCATGGAAGAGAGAGTTTCTTCTCTAGTTTTTATGGACAAAAATGAATGCCCAAAGCTCCTTTGTCTGTCGGAGTAATTATCTGTCTGCCTTAAGAATTTATGCTGCTGCTCATTACAAGAGTATGCACATTCCGATTTAAATCAGCAGCAACAGAAAAATCTGATGGCGGTATTTTTTCAAAACTCTCTTCTTAATAGAAGAACAAATACATACCTCGCACCCATAAAGAATTTTTATTTCATCCGAGAGCCGGCTGCTATCCCTTGTTAATGTTTGCAAGGACATTAAGGTCCACTGCTAAACCTGTGCTTGTATTAAACTGGAGTAGTGATGATGTGCCATCAATTAATTTGATTGAGGAGGGAATGAGCCACAGAGGGCCTACAAATGAACCAAGTACTGGTTTTAAATACTCATCTTTGTTGCCACGTTTGCAGCTGCCAGAGGCACAGTAAATTCACCTTGAAGTTTCAGGCAAGTGAAGCAGAAACTCCTTACAAATAATTATGATAACAATAGAGGTGCAAGCAATGACTATCAAGAAGAAGGTAGCATTGCAATATAGGAACTCAGTGGTAATTGATGAAAACCCCTCTGGGTAACCTGTGGCCATTCACTGACATTTAAGAAAGGAGGTTATTATAAAAAGGGGGACAGACTGACACCTTCACCTGGAATGGGAAGCCCTTCAAATTACTTGAGACCTTCCCTGACATTTAAGTCACCTCCTGCTTGATTTCCACTCCAGCTACAAGAAGATTGCTAAGTATCCCTGATGCACAGAGCTTGGAAATTTAACAACTCATAGCTTATTGCACCAAATACAGCTTTTATGAGCACCAAGAACACCAAGAATCAAATAATTTGTAGTCTCACATTGTATCTTTTCTCCAAGAGCAGAATGAAAAGAAGTCCTAAGTAAAAAATGTTTGTCTCTATTTCTTTATTATTATTATTTTTTCCCTTGGAGAAGCTCAGGTTCATCAAAGAACAAATCAGGACAAGATGCTACATCCATCTAAACCCACCATTCCCTCCACACTTTGCTCAGGACTGCTTGCCCTCCTCCCAAGCTCAGTGCTGCCATTCTGCACAAGTGGGTTTGCACTCACACTCATCACAAGCAGTTTAGCTCAATATCTATCACAGTACTCTCTGCTCTGGATCAAAGAGGTTTTTTTAAGTTCTCTTTGCCCACCTACCACCTAGGAGCTATTATCTTGCCTGGACTGAAACAAAATAACACTATAGTCATCTTAGTTTTCTGTTCCCTTTCTGTAAAGAATCTCAAAGGCCAAAGGCTTGAAGTTAAGCATGTCCAAGTTGCTCAGGATGTCTCCTTGAAGCTTTCCTCTAAAGGGTTTTCCTCCTGCTGGAACTGCCCCACAACATAGCTCAGCTGGAGAAACAACTTCCATCCAGGAAAATCCGGTCCAGACAGTGGAAAATGGGTTATTCATTTATTGAATATCTTTTCTGCTTTCCTGGACACTCATCACCAAAGCAAATGCAATGAGGGGAGATAGGAAACATTCCAGACTCGGGCAAAGGACACCCCAAAAATTAACTTCGTGCCTCTTCTCAAAATTGCAGGGACTAGTTCTGCTCTCGGTTCCATCTGTGAGACCCATTTCACATTTATTCTACATTTGTCTCCCATGCAGTGAGCAGTTAACAAGCTCATTGAGTGCCAGACTCTGACTTTTCACAGCAAAGAAGTAAACAAATTTAATATTGGACGATCTACTGCATTTGATGAGACCTTGAGACCAGACCTGTCCACACTGCAGGAACATTAATGGATTTTGCATGAATATTAACAGCTTTAAGAACAGAGGGGAAAATTCCTCAGGTTCTCCGGTGAATAACACTTCACAGACTCTCTTGCCCTGGACTTTCTAGGGCTGATTTTCTACCAGACCACCACAGGGTATTCCAAAGAGGCTGTATTCACGTAGAGACAAATGGGTGAATTATATAAGATCATTTGCAGTCTTTTCACACAGGAGTTTGGCTAATCTGCAAATGTCAGGGAAAAGAAAGAGCAGGGCTGCTCCCAGAGGGAAGGCAATGCAGGAGAGACCCCAAAACCAGCAGGGCCCATCATCCCACTGCACAGAGCAGAACAGACCTGGATAGTAGCCTTGTCCAACCAAGAATCCAGACCACAAGGCAATTCCCAGTGATGAACCAGGTTCAGGGTCAACTTGGGAATTCAATCCATGCGTCAGGGTTAAAGACCATCCACAGCAACAAGGCACAGCTCAGGCTGAGCAAGGAAGTCATCCTATAAGATGAGGTCTAAATCAACGTGCTATGGTTGTAGCTGGCAACCACTCTACAGTAGCTTCTGATGGGGAAGGATCAGCCCAGGGCTGAGCACAGAGCCCTGTGGCACAAGGGTGAGGGAGAAGCCCCAGCTGGGGCTGATCAGGGTCATTACAGCCCATTGGTGCTCTCAGTGCACTGACAGCAAAAAGAAGAGAGGAGAGGAGAGGAGAGGAGAGGAGAGGAGAGGAGA
>CM021767.1:21682566-21903677 GCA_011076525.1 Nettapus auritus
AGGAGAGGAGAGGAGAGGAGAGGAGAGGAGAGGAGAGGAGAGGAGAGGTATAGGGTATGTTTGTGAATTCACTTACAGCACACACACGGCCTACTCAAATCAATGCAAAGATCTGGGCCAGTCCCAGCAGAGGAACTAAAATGAACATGAGGATGCAGTGAAGTGCCAGTACTCAAGTCAGTCCCACACAGCTGCGGTTGAGATGCTGCAGGTGATCATGTGGGGAAGCTTTTGTCATCTCCACAACTGATTGCCAGATAAAAGATTTCTGAGAATTGACTCAAGCCTTTATGTGTGGAACCACCGAGCACCTTCTTTGTAACAGATGTGCTACCTAATGCACACATACCCCATCTATGTGGGCTGTGAAGCAATAATCTGACATGCCAACCCTAATGGAGTCACTTACAAACAGAACGGGTGTGTGGTCTCATTCTTGTTTGAAAGTGAGAATAAATAAGTATTACCATTTTTGTGAGTATTACTGCCAGCAGTGATTAATGAATAATGAGGCTTGATGACAGTGAGCTAGCAGAGGTGCCTAAAGATGAAAGGTAGAATAATGAAGAGAGAAAATCAGTAGTCCTTACAAAAGACATTCACTCATTCACTGGCCCGGGGGGGGGGGGACAAAAAACCTTAGCGGCAATTAGAGCAGTACAGTATACATTAAGCCCTCCAAGAGCACAATCCTGAAGTATGATAAAATGGTATTTCACCCAGAGATTGTGAAACATTCGGTTCTGACACAGTGGGAGACAATTTTCAGCAGCCTGACCTAGTACTGCTTTCAATACAGGGGTTTCAGGGCAGTTAAAGCCTATTTGGGGGGAACATGAACACAGCCCCATTCAGACAGACAAGCATGCTTAGGGATGTGACCACTCTCTTGCAATCATGTGGCTTTGCTTCCTCCTGCCCAAGGAGCAAACAATAGAAGTACATGCCTACTGCACAAGTTTCTTTCTGGGGGGCGTTCTTTAGAATTGACAATTATATTCACATCCAATCATTACAACCAAAATAATAAATAAAACATCTGAAATATGCGTGCATGGTCTCATTTTCCAGCTAGCATGGGGCTTCAAACCTGTGACTTTCTTGACAATTGGCTGCACAATTTCTCTAAGGTCCAACCATAAAATTCCATTCCCACCCTGAACCCTGCTGAATTCTTGAGTTCCACAGGGGAATCATGCTTTGAGTGGAAGACAATTTTTCCTTCTGCTACTTCTACATTTTCAGCTTTCAAATCTCTTTGAGCATTTGAGGATGAGAGATAAATAGGAGCATGTGATTTATTTTCCTTAGCTAGACAGAAAGCATGGCTTGAATTATAGATCAGGGCTCCTGACATGCTTGACATCCATCAGTCACTGCTTCCAATGGACGTGCAGCTCTTCTTAAAAAGGCGCTGTTTCCTCAAAGTTCTTTAGCTGAGGGCCAGACCCTTGAAAACATAACCTTAAATGTGTTTATCTTCTCAAAACTTCCCCCTACCCTTTGGTATGACAGTCTGCCCCCTCCCTATCCTCCATTGCTGACTCTGCTGCTGGGTGTAATTCAATTTCTCAGCAATGCATGGTGCTGGGGGATGGTGGGAATACGTGGACCCTGTTGGCACTTGTTGGGGAAGGCTTGCAAAGACAAAAGAAAGGGCTTCAGTTACTCCACCCAAGTGCCAATAACAGGTACACGTCAACCCACACCGCTGTGTGTCTGTCAGTGCTATCTGCATCTATCAATTAAGATTGCTGAGTTTCCTGCCAGAAGTCAAGGCCTTGGAGGAAGACGGTGAGAGCTACCAAAGATAAAGAAATTTTGAAAGGTGTGTGCTACCTACCTTCTCTTTATCATATTGTATCAAGGAAGGTTTCATAGACGGAGCCTGACTCACTTCTCACACTTGCTCATTAAACCTGATTTCAGCAGTAATCCAGAGTGAATACTCCTCCCTTACAAAGCTACCTGAACATCTGGGAAAGGCCTCTGTAAGAAACCTTACTGGAAAATTCATCCAGGACTGGACTGAGTCAGTAGCCTTCTGGCACATAAAAATAATGGCCTAAACCAGGGGTTGTCTCTCCCTAGAATCACCAAAAGCCTGGCAAATATAACACCCTGGTCCTGAGAAACCCAGGTCTGACGTTCAGCTCAGCTTCCTGAGGGCATGGACAGCAGCCTCTCACTTCAGCACCCCAAACAACTGCCAACCCCATGAGCTGCTCGCCTTGTTAAGGCTGGCCTCACACTTGCTACATGGGAAAAAATAAAAATAAAAAATCAACAGCTCTTGGGTTAGTTCTGAAGCAAAAGGAGGATTATGATCCAAAACATTACTGAGATGGAGAACCACTTCTTGTAAGGTCCAAGGTAAGACAGGACTATTTTGAGGAGCCAAGTGATGAAGAGACAGAAATGACACAATCGCTGTGCCCTTTAAAGGTTGCTCATCTGCTGCCCCCTGGCCAAGTGGTTTTGATGGCCTTGGGCACACAAGAAAAGAAAATAAATAAATAAATAAATAAATGCCTCTCTTCCCTCCCACCTTTTTGGCGCCCAGATCTGACTGAGCCCCCATGGCAGGGCAATCAAAACCAAAAGGATTTTGATTTTACAGCTGCACTGGTCCCAAGAGAGCCTGATCCTGAACAGCCCACAAGAGCACAGTGTTACTTCTTTCCAAAAGGTCTGCCTTTTGCTTTGCTTTTTAGAAGACGCAGACTCACATTCACGCAGTCACAGAGAGGTGGATCCTGGAAGGTGTTGTTCCACCAGCACTGGTCTATCCATCAGGGTAACAGATATGATGTCAGGTACCCTGTAGCCCTAATCAACCAGTTGCAATTATTTTTCAAATATGTTTATGTCTCATTTGGCCATCAGCACCAAAGTCATAAAAGGGCTCCCCTAGCCCAGTTGGCATTATTTTTGTTTATTGTCATGAATGAAATAAAGCATAACAAGGAAAGAGAGGATTTGCAGGGAAGAGCCTGAGATTCAGAGAAGGTTAGAGTTTTGTTCCCAGCTTTACCACAGACCTCATCTGTGACTTGGAGTGAAGCACTTCATTTTCACTCTGTACAATGGCGATTCTCCTTTCTCTTTGTTACCCTTATCAGTTTTGGGAAAAGTTTGTGACAATGCGAAGGCATCTAACAGCCAGCACAGAGGCGCCCGAAACAAGTTTATGGCTTTGAGATGTTTCTGTAAAAAGCAAAACAAAAACAAAAACAAAAACAAAACAAATTAAAAAAAAAATGCTGTGATAGATGGGTTACTTTGTTCTGTCTCATAAACACATTCCTTGTGTAACATTAAGCAAGATGTTTTTTCCTTAGATATATTATGCAGAAAAATGACATGTTAGCATACTGGGGAATCTACTGGGTGGGCACTTAAGTTTGTGAGCTTAGGAGAGACAGAGAGAATATTCTGAAGAAAATCAGATCCTCTGCTTTAGTTATTTACCCACCATAGTAAGTCATGGGGATGAAACACTAGGGCAATGTGGGAAAACCTAAGCCAATTGAGTCTCTGCTCAGAGAACAGCTGATATCACAAATATTTTGCTAGTGTTAAGCTCAAGTGAACACCTTACCACTGCAGCTGGATGTGAGAGTTGGTCCCATTCAAAGGCTGTCTTTACCCTCTTGCTCTGCAACTAAGTAGAAACTAAACTAAACCCTTTTGAACTGTTGCTGATTTTTTCCATGGCAAACACCTGTAGCCTATACTTAAATATCCAGGCCAGCTCATCTTCATTGGGTTTTGGAGATAGAAACAAACTGACCTGCACTGACTGTGTGCTGTTACACTCATCACCTTTCCAGCACTGCTGAATCTGCAAGTTCTGACTCATGAGAACATTTTTATTCAAGCCATGCACAGGGGTTCACTATGAAATAAAACCCTGTAATGCAGCAAGATGCTCTGTGCCAAGCCAAATAATTCTTTGTTAACTTCAAAGCTCTGGCGAGAGCTTTGGAGCTGACAAGATGCACTGGGAGCTGGCAGCTAGGACTACCAGGCTGACAAAGAAGCCTCCTGGACACACTTATCGTATAAACAAGAAAGGTCAGACCATTCTCCTATGGAATATGATACTGATACCACTTACCCATGGGATAACTATTGGGTTACATGGACTGGCATGACCTAACCTCTACGTGGGAAAGTGAAGAGAGCAGCACACAGTAGGATCGCTTTTGTACACCTTGCAAAGTAAAGCCTGATTGATGGTGTGGCTTTCCAGTGACAGTGCACAGAAAATACCTCTGGCCATGCCCTTCGCTGAAAAGGTGAACATAGCCCTCCGCCTTCCTAAGGGAGCAATCAACACCTCAGGGACATGGCTCAGCTAAACCAGCAGCTGGCAAAAGCCCCAGGAGCAGGAGAAAAAAGTGACTGTGAGCTGCTTCTCCATGGCTGATGTCTCTCAGGACCATTTCACAGCAGTATGATGACAACAAGGAAGACTCAGTCATTGCCTGTCTTACCCACCGTCATTCCTGTGCACTGGCAGCATGCTGGTCTCCCCAGTTCAGCACTGCTCTCTGCAAAAAGAAGGACCCGTCTCAACTATCAGCTCCTGAACTCTCAGCAGGGATCATATTTGCTATACATTTAAGCAAAGGGAAGCAGACTACTGCCAGAGCTATACAGCCTAAACCCTCTGCTGGTGCATCCCACTGGGGCAGCCCAGAAAAGAGTAGGATGCTTGGGGAAGATGAGTCACACAGAGGTGAGGTGAGCCAGCAGATCTGTAACACCAACAGGTCCCCAGATTATCAGAGGGGAAAAAAAATGTGAAGTACATATTGCAAAATGTGCCTCCCACAGAGACACAGTCACTGATAAACAATCTTCAACTAACCTTGTTCAAATAACATTTGAATCATTCTCTGACTCAGTGATCAATGAACGATGAGTGACAGAAATAACAACAGTTAACTAAAACAGCAGAAAATGTTAAGGAAAGCAGTCAACAAGGTGTGGTATTCGCAGCTTAGACTTTAGTAAGCCAAGTCAGAAAACTGTCGAAAAAGTCACTGTTCTGGATAAATCCTCTTTAAAGCTATAATAGTGGAGCTTGCGTTAGAAAATGTTCATCCACAGCTTTGCAGTCAATGGTAATTCTTAGCATGGGACAACATTTATACTTTGCTCATCCAGTTTCTCCTGATCTTCATATGCTTCTCTGGCACTTTTCCATTTTCTTGCTCTTGATTAAAGAGCACTGAGAATCTCTCTCAAAATAGCAGTGAGATTCAAATTACATCTGCTCCAAAAGGAAGGAAGATAATAAGACAATGAAGAGAAAACTTGGTTAAATGTTACTTAAGTGTATCATTTAGGGCCTTGCTAGAGGAACTTTCTTTTCAATGAGTTAAAAGTGAAATATATTTTTTAAAAATGTTGTCCCATGAAGAAATCCATACAACTGTTGGCTCAGATCAATGGCTTCCTAATAACCTGAGAGGAAAAATCACAGATTTTCAGTAAATGACTAAGTAGATATAACTGTCCCATTAGCCATTTCTGTAGTTTTCCAAGATGACTAAAACCTCACCATGTAGTTCTTTTCATTTCACAGAAGTAGTCTTACAGATCTGAAGGATTTTTGAGTAAAAAATTAAAAAATTAAAAATTAAGCAACTACCCAAACAAACCCAGTCAGAGTTTAACACCCCTCCTGATGGACTTAGCACACATCTCTGAAGCAAAACAAATACTGCTGATCTTCAGAAGCACCAAATACCAGAGACACTCCCATGTATATCATCGGGCAAGATTTCAGGAGTAAAAAATACTTGTGATTTAAAGGTTTGCCAGACCACATTTTCCATGGTTTGGCAAAAGTCGCACCAGAAGCAAGTGTCAAAGCAGGAATTTAACCTCTGAACGTTTGTCCAGACCTCTAACTTCCTGGCAACTTTACTTCCCTGCCTGATGAAGCCAGACCAAAGCACAGAAGATAGATGAGGCAATCATGACCGTACAGGTCAGACCAGGCACACCACCAGCCACCGCTGACATGTCATCAATGGCAAAATCCAGACCGACACAGCATGCACCTTGAGTCCTTCCCAGGGCATTTGGGACTAGCTCCAAGGCACCTGCCCAGAGCACGGTGCTCCCAACAGGGCCTTCACTCAAGCAGGCTGGGGAAATAACAAACTCAATTTCATGGTGAAAGATTTGTATTTGTCCCAATGCCTGTTGCTATTGTGAACTGATAGAGAAGCTTATCTCTCCTCACAATGCCAGCATGATTAAAAGTGATACAGCTCCTGTGACAACAGACCAGCTTTTCAGAAAAGGCATTAAGCTACCTTTACTCTTGACAGGAACAGTGAAGAGGAAATCAGCAGCCTCTGAGGCTTTAAAAGCTGTGGACCTTGCAAAGACCTAGCATGCAAGATGTTCTTGGGCTTGAAAGGAGGGGACGGGGCTCAGGTGATGTGGTGCCCTCCTAGCTAAGGCAACAGGGTCCAGACTGGGCATTCACTTGATCTCTCTGTGCAAAGGCTCAGCTGAGGTGAGATGAGTGCGAGGTGAGCTCATTTCCCCCTATATGAGATTCCCCACCCACCCCACGAGAGGTGATGTGAGGATAGGCTGATGAACATGTGCAGGGTGCTTCGATCCCACCGTGGCAAGTCCCAGCAGAGACCCAGAGACAGAAGACAAGATGCCAGCTGCAGCATACATCTAGACCCCTGCAAGAGCTCACCATACTTTTTAAAGGACCTGCTCCAGTGGGGACTGATTTGTTTATTCCCATTCCCTCCCAATCCAATATGTTATCTTTACATCACAAAGTTTATTTCTGAACATGTCAACACAGTTCTGAAAAGGTCAGACACATGACAGCATGCCTGTGATGGTGCACAGGGAGGCAGAGACACAGCTGCATTCCTGGAAATCACAATTTGAAGGCTTTTCACAGGAAAGTCTGACACAGCACCTGGATTGGCAGAAAAATGTAGGCAAGCCACCATCTTCCCCCTTCAGTTATCACTCCCATTTCATTTCCATGCTTTGCATGAAAATCGAAAGGTTGCTTCTAAGTATAGTATTTGCTGGCTTTGTTTGAAAGCTTGCCATAGCTCTCAGACATGATAAACCAGCCGGGTGCTAGCTGAACTATATTTATCAATGTATTTCATGAAGGAAAAACTTAAGTGGTTTTGAGGAGCTGAGGTATTTTCTTTTCTTCCTTACTTTTCCTTGCAGCAGACAGCTCAGTTCTGTTATTTACCAGATGTCACCCTGACAAGTCAGATAATATTAACAGAGGAGATCTGTTTATATGCCACAATGCTTTGGATAAGCAGCTTGTGTTTAAACAAGACATGAGAAATGTGTTTGTTTGGTTTTTCTCCGCCCCTTTTTTCTCCTTTTTTTCTTCTTTTTTTTTTTTCCCCCCCCCCCCCTTTTTTTTTTTTTTTTTTTTTTCTTTTTTTTTTTTTTTTTTTTTTTTTTTTTAATAAATAAAGAAGAAACTCCAGAGCACAAGTGGACTCAAGAGTGTAAATGCACTTCCCCCTTTCCCCCAGGTCTAACTGGAAATGACACCCTGTCAGCACAGCTCCCTTGCTTTGAGCAGAGCCACTTGTTTCCCTTGCCCCCTCAGCCTGCACCTTTGGGTCCCTGTGGACTGTGACACCCTGGCAAAGCCAACCGATGGCCGGGGATCACTGTCTGATCCCACCAGGAGCACTGACAGCGTCCAAGCACCTCTTTACTGTCAGCCAGTAAAAACAGCCTTTAGAACAACAAAATAAGTGATATGCTCTACCAGACAGCCAACGTACTGCAGGCAGGTCTGGGATCCCATCAGGCCCTTGGAGAAGGCCTAGCACTGCCTGTCCGCCCTTTGCCTCAGGAGCATGGCCAGGACCTCCTCTCTGCAGAGCTATGCAACTGTTGGGGTCCCTCGTCCCCAGACTGATGAAAATGGCAGCATGGAGGATGAGAGAGAGGTCCTGGATGCTACCATTTCCCCCATCGACGCACAGCTTTGCCCCACGAGTCATCCAGGGGAGAGGCTTTCCATGGCAGCAGCAGCAGGGGAGGCTGGAGCAGCACTAGTGGATCCCTGCTCCAGGTCCTCAGAGCCAGAAGCACAAGCTTCCACAAAACCAGGGCAAAATTAACAGCACCAGTCTCCATGACCATGCCCTTTGCTTCACATCCTCATCCCACCAGGACCACAGGGCTGAAAATAACAGGGAAAACACTCCCTGTGATGGAAACAACATGGGTGAGCTGACAGATAAGAGAGTGCTGAAATGTTGGTATCCAGCTTGTCTGGTACGTCAGCACATTAACGCTATGGCGCAGATGAGATATCTGGTGGGTCCAGAAAAGAAAAGAAATATAAGTTGTTGTGGTGTTTGTTTGTTTGTTTGTTTGGCTTTTTTTTAACACCAATATTCTGATTTGCTGTGATTATAAAGAACCCCTTATAATCCAAATATTTGATAAATCACAGCCTAACCTGCAAACCCTCTGTGGAAAATTTTAAAGACTATGCATTAAAATGTTCACAGTTATTCAGAAACATATCATTCACAGTTTCAAAACATTTACAAACTGTACATAGAGTGACTAACTTGGCAGAATGGCAGAGCTGGATAAAACCCAGCATAGGCAGGAAACGTACCATGGCTCTTCACATAGAGATTGGCATTGGGGAAGCAACCTATAATTTTTCATCTTCCCATCTCTTGTTCCCAAGGGTAGGCCATGCTGGGACAAATGATGCTTCATTTGTACCAGAGACGTGACCCAGTGCTCACTGTATCGATGCTCTGTGCAAGTCTGGAGGAGAGGTCCTTGGACCACAGCAACGTACGTGATAACAGTGACAGTGAAGCTTTTCCCAAACTGTTGGTCACTTTACACTCCTCTGGTTCATGCCTTTAAATTGCACCATGGAAAGGAAGGGAATCACAATAAAGATGACTTGTCTTAAACCTAGTAAATCTCCATCTCAAATCAAAGTCAACCAACTCAATGCAAATACAAAAATGTATCTGCATGCTTTTTTTTTATACACAATGAAAATGACTGTTGACTTTAATGGAACTGTGCACCATTCATAAAATCATCAGAGGGGGCCACAGATTTATTTTGCTGAATGCTGTTTAACAGTCATCATGTTCCATCTCCTAAAGAATCATCTCAAAAATGGGAGAAAAATCATTCTGCTTCATTTCATTCCCATTGAGTACAGAGATTTGATAAATACAATGCCTTTGTGTTGTCAGTGACAGCTCACCCCCTTTTAAAATAATCCCTATCCCCCAGACCTGAGTTTCTATGTATAGCACACACCCTCAGATGTTTAAAGAGTGAGACTCAATGTTTGCCATCATTTCAGACTTATCTTTGGCAAACAAGGAATTGACTCCAGTATAATCCCCAAAGGGAATATAACTGTCCTTCCAAAATCCACATTCAGTCTGGCAGCAGTTGTACTAAGAAATTCAGGTCCAAATCACATGGTAGCAGTCTTAAAATTGCAATTTAACCTTGAGTTCACACTCAGTTTATCTTTTAGATGATCCCCCAGATTAGTACCAAATGAGTTTTTTACACCAAAAACAAAACTGAAGTAACAATAGGGTAAATTGGTCTCATCTGAAACTAGAAAATCCTTAAATACAGCATTGTAAGAGCAGGAAGGGAAGGAGGAATATGTATATATAAAATCAATCTATCTATCTATCTGTATCTGTCTCAGTATGAAATCCATCTCTAATAATGGTCAACTGCATGACTACTTAGAATTAATTACACCTTTTTGTACATCACTTTGACCAAGCAAAATGGGAAAAATGGAGCTTCTTTACAACTAAATTGCTATATTTAAGGATTAATTCACCACTATATTTGAGGATGTTCAAAGGCTGGTTAAAGACAGGGTAAATGAAGAAAGCTCATGCCCAAAAGAGCTCACTGTGTTCATACCTCAGGAGAAAGCAGGTAGGCGGGAGAAACCAAAAGGGCCTTGGAGGGAAGGATGAAACAATGATGAAATGACACTGCTGCAGAAACTGTTACAATGCAACATTAAAATTAAATGATGAACTGATCTGAGACATCCTCAGAGAATGTCATTAAGCTCCACCCAATTTAATGCATATAGTTGCTTCTATAGCAACAAATTAGTTTCAATAAAAAATTAAAAGAAGCAAACAAACAAAACAAAACTAACAAAACCAAGCAAAGACATAGCACATACAAAATGTGTGATGGGGCTATAAAAGTTTTATCACTGCTTGTTTGGCATAAGCTGCATAATTCACCAGTGCTTCTGTCACTCATATGTAGTGTGGTCATGGCTGTAAAATTTTACAGCCTCCTCACAGCTTTGCAAATTCTCTATTGATTTGTCTCTTGTAAACAGACCAAGTGGAAAATATGAAAGTGCTAAGTCACAGAGGCATTGCCTCTCTCCTCACAACCTGTTGGCACATGGAAGAACAACCTTAAATCAAACTGGGATGTCGTATGTGCAACCTTTGCTAGCTGTTTTATATTGGATCTGTGCCTACACTTTTTGATCTTAGTCAAAACAGAACAGTCATTGACGGAGATCTCATCTTCATGGTGGATGATGTTAATGTCACGTGTGAAATTTGCTGCAAGCATCAGAACAAAGCCAGGCCAGCCCAAGACATCTGTTTCTGTGCTTCCAGCAGTAAGAAGCAGAACATTGGCCATGGGGTATTGGCAATTCAGCTTGTTTGGTGTCATCAGTGATTCAGATCACAATAACCTGTTGGTGGGAAGAGGTGACACCAACTTTGTAAGACACTTTGTAAGACACAAAGTGTACCTTACACCATTAGGTAAGGTCCTCCACAAGGTGTGCAAAAACTAACCACCCTGGCACAGTCTCAGCTTCAACAAGAATTCATGAAATCACAGAATGGCTTGGGTTGGAAGGGACCTCAAGTATCATCTAGTTCAACCCACCCTGCCACGGGCAGGGATGCCACCCACTACATCAGGTTGCTCAGGGTCTCATCTAACCTGGTATTGAACACCTCCAGGGATGGAGCATCCACAGTCTCTCTGGGCAACTTGCTCCAGTGCCTCACCACCCTCTGAGTAAAGGATTTCCTCCTAACCTCTAATCTAAATCTTCCCTCTTTTAGTTTAAAACCACTCCCCCTCATCTTGTCATTATCTGATTGAGCAAAGAGTTACTCCCCATCTTTTTTATAAGTCCTCTTTAATACTGAAGGGTTGCCATGAGGTCATCTGGGAGCCTTCTCTTCTCCAGGCTGAACAGCCCAGCTCTCTCAGCTTTTCTTCATAGGAGAGGTGCCCCAGCCCTCTGATCATCTTGTGGCCCTCCTCTCTGAACCCACTCACTCCACGTCCTTGTTGTGCTGGGGGTCCCAGACCTGGATGCAGGACTCCAAGTGGGGTCTCTCAAGGGCAGAGTAGAGGGACAGTCACCTCCCTCATCCTGCTGTCCACTCCTCTGTGGATGCAGCCCAGGCTGCAGTTAGCCTTCTGGGCTGCAAGCGCCCACTGCTGGCTTGTCGAGGTTTTCATCCAGAAGACCCAGCACATGACATTGGTTGGCCTTGTTGACTAATGCAGTCACTCCATCATAGAAAGCTAACACATTGGTCGGGCACGATTTGCCCTTGGTGAAGCCATGCTGGCTGTCTCAGATCACCTCCTTGTCCTGCATGGGCCTTAACATTGCTTCCAGGAGGATCTTTTCCATGATCTTGCCAGGCACAAAGGTGAGGCTCACTGGTCTGTAGTTTGCCAGGTCCTTCTTTCTAACCTTGTTAAAAATGGAAGTGATGTTTCCCTTTTCCCAGACACCACGGACTTCACCTGACAGCCAGGACTTCTCAAATACGATGGAGAGAAGCTTGGCAACTCCATCAGCCAGCTCCCTCAGGGCCCTGGGATGCAGTCATCAGGCCCCATGGACTTGCACCTGTTCAGTGTCATCGGGTGGTCTTGAACCTGCTCTTCACTTACAGTCGGTGAGACTTTGCTCCCCTCAATCATCCCCAAAGGTCAGTTGGTATGCAGCCTCCTTGGTCTGGGTACTAAAAACATTTACAACATGGGCACAAGCTTTTCCCAGTTAATTCACTCAGTAGCCCACACTGTTAACGGATACATTCAGCTTGCAAGTGTGCTGCAAGGCCTCTGAGTCTTCTGAAGGTCTTCCAGAGTGACCTATTGGAAATGCTGTCACCTCTGTCACCTTACCTCTGAGCTCATGCAGACATACACTCATTATGACCTAAATCTGGGCTTCAAATATGATTAGAGTCAGACAAATAGATAATTGGGGGGGGGGGGGGGGGGGCGAAGAACTGAAAATGCAGGTTTTCCTTTCTGTTTGAAATGCTTTGTTTAACAAGACACACTTTGGTTTGTTCTCTGTTTTTGGAGCACTATTGTTTATTTAGCACCTTGAGGATGGGGAGAGGGTCAATGTTCAGTCTATAGAAATGATCCTGGTCTCTGCTGATACTGTTCCGTGATCATGCACATGGGAAATTATAGTTGTGTGTCCCAGTTTTCTTAGACAGAAAAGCCACAATGGGCTTCAGGAAGGAAATGTAATTTTTTTAATGACCTGATTTAATAGATAAATGTTTTTTGAGAACCTCATTAAAAAAGTAGAAACAGTAGCAGGTCAAAGAGTTCATCTGCAGAATAAATATAACAGGTCAGGTCCTTCAAATGCCGTAAAATAGATATGAATTCCATAAGCTGAAGACCAGTCCTGCATTTCTGGGAGCCCCAGGGCACAGTTCTTCCTGCCTCTCATGTGAGCCTCATGCTGTTTTCCCTCTAATTTCAAAACGCCAAGCCAGGTGGAATCTGGGCTTTCAGTATTTGCCTAGAAGGGAGAGCAGTCCTTGTAAACCTGCCTGGTGAGAGACAGTTCTAGTTTGTGATTAGCTAGCCATCACCCAACGATAATTCTGTTCTCTGAAGCACAAGACAAGACTTTTGCTGATGTACCTGTAGAAATGCCTTTGCTGCCCTTCATATCCCTCCTCATTTTAACTCCAGCCAAGGCTGGTTCTTCCTGTTTCTATCCCTGCAAACCCAGGAGGTGCTTCTGTATTCCCTCTCAGTGTCCTGTCCACCTCTGCTCGGTGCTTGCTTTGCTCACTGAGCTCAGTGAGGGGTTCCCCATCCAGCCAACGTGACCTTCTGCCACACCAGCTCACTTTCTTGCACATACGGGATGGACCACACATCCCCGGGCAGCCCAAAATAGACTGTGGTATGGGTGATATTGCTGGGAATACTTCGCCACTGGGGGGAAGTGGTTAACAGCCCTCATCGTGTTTGCTAGCAGTTACTGGTGGTGTCTGCTCTCACAGAGGAAAAAAGGCTCTCCTTCCAGACAGGGAGGGTTCAAGCTTCTCTAGAAGCACAGCTTTCTTCTCCCCCAAGATCATATCAATATGGCAGCCACATGGATGGAGCATAGCCCCTACTCTGAGACCCCCTCCATCCCTAAGTGAGGAAAAATTTCTGCTTCCTTCTTCACCAGAGGACTAGTAAAATCAGGTCTTAATTCATTTGTGGGAAAGGAAACAGTTGTATTCTGTTGAGCCACAGAGAGACACCTGTGAGTGTGCAATCAGCTGCTCAGTGGTGTGGTCCTTTGCCCTGGCTACGCTGATGGATCACAGCACTTGTAGCAGGCAAAAATGAAAATAACTACAGCTAAATCCTGCCGATCTTATTCACTGTGCTCCTAAAAGTGTTTACAAATTATGCCAAAAGCCAGACGTCCAAGGTAAAGTAAGTGGCCCTGGCTTGTTGGTATGCACAAAAGCTTTGCCATAAGCCCCTTATAACAGAGCTATTGGGTAGAGCTGTGCCCTCGAGTGGACTTGTGCGAGAGCTGGTGCTGTGACCCGGCCAGCAGCAGTGGCCTGCAGCATCGCTCTGCTGAGATGCTTGAGTCTCAGCTCTGCTGGCTGGGGTGGAAGTACCAATTGTGGATGCAGCAGACCTCAAATACACCAGACAGCACAGGCAGGCCCTTTTCTCTGTGAAGAAGAAAGATCTAACCTGCAAGGAAGGGAACAACTGTAGCTGTTTTTATCTTGACTTGGTCTGATCTTGTCAGAGCCATGAGGATGATTTAGAAAGAAACATGTATCAGCAAACCTAGAAGACAGAAGATGTATGCTCAAGGACTGCGGGGGGACTGTCGGGGTGAATTTTCTCTACTCCATCTGTATATGATCTATGTGAGTATGCTACTAAGTGTTTGATGAAGTGTATGTTACTTACAGTTCCATATGGATGGATGATTAACACGGAGCATCGCAACTGCCTTAAGCTTTAAACAAAGCTCTAGCACACACAATGGAAAATATAGTGGTCATCATTAAAAAGTGAGTATTTGCCAGAAAAAATTACCACACTGTGGTGTATGAAAAGACCACAGTTACTTCCTGCTCTAAGTATAAATGGAAAATGTGGTGTCTCAGATACCAGTAGGCTGGTAACTGTTAGCAAATGTTGACTTTTCTATGGTATCCCAAGCTGAAACTAAGCCTTTTTTGAGGTCCAGCCATTGCTATTTTCCAGCCCACAACAGACTCTATTTCACTGGTGCATGATGCGATCCTTCTGCCATGTATAATACGTCCTGTGACCCTTTGATATAGTACAGAGCCAGTCAATGCTTCTGTGCACCACTGCCCTCCGATGAGTGTGATCAGAACTGCTCTGGGTATCACTTCATGCCCTTGCTGCCCCTCACTTGGGGAAATTCCCCCCTTGCAGTATGCTACACTTTGGAAGCCGGCAGAGTTGTGCTCTTTCCCATCTGTTCCACCAGCTTTCCAGCAGCCACTGTGTGAGACATCTAAAGCCACTTGGAAAAATCGGGCTGGAAAGCTTTCTGATGAAAAACGGAAATTGTTTCCCAATGAAATCTTTGCAACAAAATGTTCTATTTCCTCATTAACTATAGAGGTGGTTGGAAATTTCCATTTTAAAATGTTCCCAATGGAAACCAGATTTTCCCCCTTCCTTCACTACTCCCCCCCCTCTTCCCAGTAAAAATTCTGCGTGTGGAGAACAAATATTATTTTTCAGTAAGGTCTTCCTGAAGAGCATAACATTTTTCAGTGGCTGTGGATTAGATGCAATCCTTAAGATAGCACCCTGTATCCTGTGGCTCAGTTGTTTCAGTTCTTTCCAGCTCCAGTATAAGACCCTGCTGTTTGATTCATTGACAAGGAGAAGACAACCCATCTTACTTCCGTGTTTTGGCCCTCACAGTCTACTTACAGTTTTGGTTACGTGTAAGTTTCTTTAGAGTTTTACACACAATGCAAGTACATCAGCCTCATGCCTCTGACACCATGCAAACATCTTGATTATTTGTATTACCATGAATTTGTTCTTAAATGTACTGATTTTTCACCAGTTAAACTGTAATCCTCACCAACTTTCCAGATGGAGATCTCCAAAACCACCCCACTAGCTTTTTAGAATTCTTTCAAAATGCAGATCGATAAAAATACAAATAGATCCAGATTCATGCACTCATACTTCTCTTTCCCAAGTGCATTTTGCACCTAGCCTTTCCAGCAAGCAAAAGGGCCAAAAACACCATGACATCTTTCTTTCTCTAAACACCCTAGTGAGCGATGTTAAAATTAATCACTTCTTAAGCGGTGCACTCACACAGTCTTGAGGGTAGGCTTATAACTGGATTTTTTTGGCTCATTAGAAGTCAGCACAATGGCAAATGCAGAACTGAGTCTATGTTCTTGTGAGGAGGGGGAAAAGGGAGACACAGTTTTATACTTACTCAGAGGATACGAGAGGTGCCAAGAGCAACATAATGGGAATACAACCTATTATACCACATATGGTCTCACTTATCTGTTATTCATATAAGAATTCCACATTTTTCCCAAACAGCAAATAAGGGACCAGTATATATAATACTTGAGGAGCAGAAGATTTCACTCTGGTTAAGCAGGCCAGTGTTGAACAGCGAAATAAGAACTGACGCAACCTTCTAACAACAGTTAAAATAGAGTTTAAATTTGAAACTTTCCTAATGCCCCACAATTTTTGACCAACGTAGGTAGTATCCCAGAAAAATAGAGCCCTGTTTAGAAAAAATAAAAATTAAAAATTGGATGACCTAAGCATCCTTTTGAAAGACTGTCAGTTAATTACCTTCCAGATTATCACATTCATGTTCAATTCTGCAGGACAAGAAAACTCTATTATGGATTACACAAATTTGCCAAAATGACCATAAAGAGAAACCTGTCTCGAGGACAGTTGTGCAAAATCTTGATCCTGTCCTTCAGCTGTACAAAAACCTCAGTCCTTTGACATGTAATCAATTTGTCATGCCTTTACACAGTGCTGCCCACCAGCCAGCCCATGCTAATGAGCTGTCCATGTGTTGGCTTTATCCTGGAAGATATGAGAAGCAACAGGAGAAAAACCCAGGCAAGTTTGCACATTTAGCACCCTAAACCTAATCTCGGTTCCTGTTTCCTTTACATAGGCTGTAGCTCTGATTTAAGAGCAAGCTGCAATTCAGGATGAATGAGGGTGGTGACTTTCAGCTCTGTATGATCTTGGAAAGGTCATGCTTCCCTTTAAGGCATGAAAGTACAAAGCATTATTTTTGTCTTATTTGACTAACTTGCATTCTTATTGCTCTTTAAATACGGGAGCTTGTTTAGTTTCTGCACTCACTTGGAACTATCACTTTGCCTAATAGTACTTAATACTTAAATATAACAAAAATGTATCTGTTTATGTCCGTCATTTTTCCACTTATATGACTTCATTTGTTTCTACTTTATTTTTTGTAAGTAATACATAAGAAAGTAAATCACATTCATCTACAAAACAACTGGAAATAACGGGTGCTTGCAGCATGCTACTGAAAAAAAGGCATTTTTAAGTGTCCTGCTGTGACCCATTCTTTTTTAATAGAAGTTGCTTTTGGATGTATGCCTAATGCAAACATATTCCTGCACTGAATAAACAAATGAGTAGACAGTTGCTTCCACATCTTCAAATCTTTTGATACTTTCAGTTATAATCCTCAAGAAGTAAATGAGCAGAATACGATCCAAGAAATACAGGCTGTGCTGATCTTTGGAGCTCCAGTTAATAGAAGTTTATTTGCATCCCCAGCTATGGCTGTGAGTTTGTCTCCTTGGCATTCATTTGTTGTAATACTCATTGACCAAATCATTGACAGTATAGCAATGGAAACTTCTACTCATTTCACTTTTTTCTTTAAAAAATAAATATTAGAGGATGAATCAAACAATTAATGTACTTTAAAATATATACATATAAGTTTATTTGGTATTATTTTTAGTGCAGTATGTGCAGTGGAGTTAATCAGCTTCTGTCTAGACTGTGAAGCAGATACAGCCTACAGGCCACATCACAGCTGAGATGAAGCACAAGATACTTCCTTCTTCTGAAAGAAATATGCCCTAGCACAGAAGAAGAAAGAAAGCCTTAAAGAGTCCAGACTGATTGACTGTCACGAGAAGTTTGGATAATCTATACAAAGACAGAATAATCCTATGGGATTATATTTTGGGCTCGAGGTCAGCTGTCAGACTTCCATAGCTTCAGTTGAGCTAGGATCTCACCTCTGAACTGTTAGGAGGTGATTGTAGGACACTGAGCAACACCAAGCTCGTGGGTCGAGGCTATGTTTCCAGCTCTTCCCAGTGACAAGTTTTGTTACCCTTGGCAAGTCTCCTAATGCTTCCCTTTCTTCATTTGTAACTGGGGATGACAGCAATTAGGTATTGTAAAATGTTTTTAATTCAATGGATGGACAAAGCCATATAATGCATGACATTGTAACTCATTCTGAGGTTTGCAGCCCTTTGCCATGAACATAACAAAAAATCTAACCTGAAACTCACATAAATTTGATTTTTAAATAATATTTCATCTAGGCAGTAGTCTGGTGATTTCTTCTGGAGTTGACAGGGGCTGAAACACTGTAGTGCTGAAATGCTATAGAAAGGCTGCAGCTTGTCAAAAGTTTGCAAGACTTAGGATGATATTCCTAGACAAAAAAGTGACAGTTCCAGACATTATAAATGGATTTTGCAGTCCTTTCAAGATTCCTTTACAACTTCGAAAAAAAGCCAGTCAGCAAAAACAATGTTAAAGCCTCTCTTGTCACCAACAGGAAATATGGTGGCTATACAACGCCATGGACTTCCTTAGCGTTGCATTTGGATGGTGCATGCTTTCATCTCCCAGGCAGCTAGTGACAATTAGAAGGCAAGATCACTACTGGGAGAAGGGAAATGAGGCAGCTCTTCTCAAGATGATGGGGAGAATGAAATTCAACAAACTTGGGTGACCACAAATCACAGAAAGCCTGACGCTCAGAACACCATGGACCCTCTTTTTCACCTAAGTCTTTTTCTCTGCCACAAAAAACATTTTACACAGAATTGTGTTTGCTGCAGGACTCTATTTCCCGTGGGGAAATAATTAAAACACTTTTTAAAATATCTTGCCTCTGTTCAGTAACCAGATGTTTCACATGGAAGCAAAAATACGTCTGCTAACACACTAGTGCCAGGGAGCTGGATGGCTAAGAAGTAAAGAAATGGTTGTACAATTACTTCTTAACTTTAACTGGTGCATAAGTAAATTTGTTTGGACCTTTTTTCCTAGACAAAATAGACAAACTTAATAGAACTGCTGGGCACCAGTCTGGCAGAAGAGATCACAGCTTGAATTTGGCTGGTTTGTTTCTACACAGCTTGGTCTTTCGTGATGAAAGATGTGCAAACAAGAAGAGGCATTTCTAGTGCAAAGTCCAGAAGACTGCCGGGGCTTGACAATACTACATCTCAGAACATCCCGATCTGTTGTGCTGTATAGATCAATTAAGGTTAGCAGATGCTAAAAAACTTCAGTATAATATTCCAGATCCCATGAGGCTTTTGTTATGTCCCCAACACTGATCTTATCGTGCTCTTACTAAAATCAGATATAACCTTTGGTTGGCTTCACTACTGGAATCAAAATCTTTGAGGTACCTAAAATCTGCTGATAATCACTGACTTAAGGAACTGGAGTTCTTTAGCCTCTGCTCTAACATGAAACAAAATGTGCCCTTAATGTATATTACCCAGTTATTCATCATCCATCTCTCTTCTCTTCTTGCCTGTAAGACTCTTGACAGTCTCTTTATTAGGCTTTCAATCTGAACAGGGTTTAGTTTTTTGTTTGCTTTTTTGTTGTTGTTGTTGTTTTGGTGGTGGTGGTGGGTGGTGATGGTGGTTGATTCCCCCCCCCCCTTTTCTTTTCCCTTTAGTTAAATTATTTAATTTTCCCTTAATAATAATTTTACCTTAATAATTACTTTTCCTTTAATTAATCTATCCTTATCTTAAACTGTGAATTGTTTTTTGTTTGTTTTTTTTTCTTCTTCCCCTACTGTTCTGAGGAGGGGGAGTGAGAGAGCGGTTGTGGTAGAGTTCAGCTGCCCAGCAAGGTAAAACGACCGCCACGTTTTCCACAGAGCCAGAAGCAGGGTCAGTTCGTAGCAGGGGATAGGACGATATCCTGTCATATTCAGAGAGGAATTATTCTGTATGAATGGAACCTCAATCTCCCTCTGTATCCTGTAACTATCCTTCAAGATGTTTCCATGCAATAGAGAACTACAACATTTTTGTAGCAAATTTTGGAAGCTTCCAAAAGCAACTAGGACAGTCATAATGAAGAACAAGGCAAAGCATGACACCAAAGTATAGCTACTTCTGTTCTGCTGTCCTTAATTAACTGTATTCTTCATTGGCATGTAATCATGTGTCTGCAGCCCAAGGGTTGTTCTTGTACTCCCAGGACTGCTGCCATTTTCCATTCTGCCAGCCAAATGAGCATTGTATAAGCTCTGTCTCAGCAAGTGAACTCAATAAGTCCTTTTATTCTTCTCTGACCCTGTTAAAATGGTTGTTAAAGCTACCAACCATTTGTTCCCTGCAAGTATTTTGCGCTTTGATTTCTCATGGCTCCTGTGGCTTTCCCTTCTTTCTTCCCCATGAAACCAAAGCAAGAGAATTCCCTTCTGCAACCCCACTGATCATTTCCTTCTGAAGATCTTCCCCTTTTGATCACTTACTTTATTCACATCCATGGAGCCTGCTCTCCAAGAGATCCAGGGGCAGTGTATTCCCTCCCCCTGTGCTGCAGAGATGAATGCCTGCCTAATAGGCAGGGATGATGTCATGCTGCTGCTTTTTACAACCCAGGTTACAGCCCAGCGATGTGCTCATATTGTACCCAAATCTACTAAAATATACTTTAACAAATTACACAAACCTACCAGCGTGACCTCCAAGCCACACTAAGGGCCCCGTGGAAATGAGCTCACCCGTCAAGCTGTAAGAGCTCAGCCAATGCACAGGGTCCTGTGTTAGCTCCATGGACTTGCCCTGGCTCACCCCCTGCATCATCTTCAGCAGCTCACCGAAGACTTCTGCGTCTTGGCTTACTCATCAGGAAACTGAAGACGGTATGTACCTGCCTCACAAGGAGGGCAGTACATCTGCAAAGCTCAGATGAAACTGCAGTGTTAGAAATGCAAAGTAAGTTATTGGGGCTGAAAAACACAAATAAATGTTCAGGAGAAACAGGAGCCAAATCTTCTGATTCACAACTCAGAGGTAATTTCACAACCAAAAAAAGTAGTTTGATTCAGCTGATTTAAGCCTTATTTCTTGTTTAATTCACCTGAGTATTTTAACTGCAAGCCTTTGGTGTTTTTTTTTAATTCTCTCTTATCATCTGTTGTGGGAATCAAAGGAAATTTATCTCAACACAGAGTAATAAAAAATACACTATTAAAAGACAACAGACTGGCATGAAAATGTATTGTTTCATTCCAGCGAAAGAGAACAAAGTACAAAGTCACTTAATCATTTTATGAAATCACAAAATTCAGATCACACCACTCAGAGCAACTGTTGCTGACGTGCTTTTCCTCAGCTGCTCAGAAATAAAGCTCTATTTACAAACACTGTCATCATGATTCTTAATGGAAGGCATTCCTTTTCTTATTCCAGCAGGGCAAGTGAAAGCAAGGGTGCACCAACATGCACCACTGCTCCCAAGGGTGCATGGTGCTGCTACAGAATTTCCTTCTATAACCCCAGTACCACAGGTTATCGGAGGTGTCTGCTCCACTCCTTACCTCTAGGACATGCCATATGCAATTGCAGTTGCCATAAGGAAAGCTGCAATCCACAACTTCATCCAGTACACTGCTAAATAAATAATCACAAAATTTGAGTCATTTAGATAGAAAAGGGTGAATGACTCCTGTTATTCTGAGAAGAAACTTGGTAGAGGGAAAACCGTGTGACTTGCTCAAGACCACCAAAAGAACTGGTGTCAAAGCTGCCAAAAGGGTTCTGTAGTTCCTTCTTCAGCGCCCTGTGCCCTGAGTGTGCCTCACTAAAAAAGTAACCACGCATTCATCACCAAATCAGAACCCGGAGGGAGAGACGGGCAGACAGAAGAAGATGGAAAAACTTCACGCAAGCAGTTACCAAACAGAGATTTTAACTGGGAAGTAACTCGTTAAAGTCAGGACTGTATCCGTGAAATCTGGAGTTTTTTAGCTTTTTTATATATCTAAAACTCTCTCTACTTATGTTCAGGGCTCTCAAGTTGAACTGCTAGTGGTATTTTGAGGTGGATCTTTTGTGCCCAAATGCAATGAAAAAAAAACAGTAATGCGCCTTCCCAGGTGCTAAGCTAGGGAATGGAAGGAAATCAATGGAACCAGTCTGAAACCACCACATATAGGACTACCACAAGCTATTGCAGCTAGCACAGATGTGGTACCGATGGCACTGAAACACTTACAGAAGAAAAAGGTGGAAGGAAGAAAGTAATTCCAAACTCACTGTCCCCAGATCCCATTATCACCTTCCAAAATCATGTATCCTGAGCTACCTGGAGATTATTTTGCATGGCACAAACAATGTGGGAACATACAGCAAGCACCTAAGACTAAAAGTGACTTCCTTCACACATAGCACCTGATCTCACTCAAGCCCCTTGACTCCAGGTAAGGAGCTCAGAGCACTATGTGTTGTGGCGAAGGAGTTCACAGACTGTTCACACACCCTCCCATCTGATTTACTGCTGTAGAGATTGAGAATGAGATAGGGAGAGAGGTGGAAAACTACCAAAAGCTATTCCAATATTTACCTTGGAAAAAAGTTCAGCACATTAACTGTGAAACTGGGTGATGTCTGACATCTTCCTCCATTCAGTTGCTAGAGAGAGGGACCAATAAATTAAATACAGCCTGTCTGCTACAGGCTCAGAGGAGTTTGCATGTAACTGAGCCCTGATGACTGCTCACTGAGGGCATGTCTTCTCAGAGAGAAGGGTGTATCAGCTCATCACTCTTTCTGATGCTGGCTACAACAAATACGAATGAATTTCTGTCTCTGTTTCAGGCCAGTTTTCCAGTGGCAATTATTAAACAGTGCAGCTTCTACACATTAACTGTCCCTCCCATTCCTCAGGCTGTGTGACACCTACTTTGTAAATAGCATACGTGGGTACATTGTGGGTGGTGCAGGACTGATACTTCCCCATTATTATCCCAAAGAGCATTTCCTCTCTATCCCCCTCTTCTTAATGGGCCATCATTCAAATATCATTACTCAGGTACAGAGGAAAGCATTTGAAAATCAGCTATCAGACCACTAGGAAACTGCTGCTTTTCTCCATGACCGACACCAGACACTTTGCCATTGCAGTGCACAGCTGCAGAGGACAGATAGTTGGTACATTCATACTGGGTGTTTTGAAGCTGGCTGGGAGAGAAGCTCACAAGAATATGCCTAAGACCCTCCTATTTAGGACATGAAAGTGAAGCTGAGTTGTTTTCAGGTCTTCCTGCTTTTATTAATTCCCAAGAGATAGAGAAAGAAGTAGCAGGAGAGAAAGACAAAACTCAGACAGTAACTGGGAAGTATCTAGCATTGACCAAGGAACAAAACAATGAACTTACACAAGCGACAAGCACGGAGCTACACCCAAAACAAAGTATAATTTGCTTCTGAGCAAGGGGGAAAAAAAAAGAAGAAGAAAGAAGAAAAAAAGCTGTTGCAGCAGTAAAGGCTGCAGAGTGTTAACCAGCCAGTTGAGGGCAAAGGAAGCCAAGAGGTCTGCATTCACAAACGTGTCTAAGCTTTCTACTTTCAGAGGAGTAGGCTCACTCATGTGTCTGTGTTAGTGAGCAGAGTCCAACACTGTTGCAGTGCAACTGGGTGACAAATTCCTTTTTGCCTCACACAGCTGTAAAAGATAGACTATCCAACCACTGTCCATTTAGATTGTCAGGAAAAAAACACCTCTCTTCCCTAGACCCAGTCTCCAGTCCCAGTGCTGTTCACATCAAATACTAATATGGACAATCCCAGACACCACGTCATGCTTTCAGAGCTTGCCCATGCATTTTAGCCAGCATTTTTCATTAATTGTTGTAATAATATATATATATCATAATTATGTTTCTTCTAAATTTGCTGCCTTTCTCCTAGTTTCCTGGTTTTATCAGTACCCCTCAGATTGCTGCTGTGCAGTTTGCTGCGTCACAAAACGGTAGTACGCAGGCACAGCAAAACCTTAGTTTAGGCACAAAGGAATATAATTCTGAGGGAAACTTCAGATTTTAGGCGGATGCTTTAGCCCCAGAGATTCCTTTCATTGCCATTTAATCATTATAGTGCAGTAGTGGGGAAAAAAAAAAAAAAACAAAAAAAAAAAAAAAAAAAAAAAGTTTTATAAAACAAAAAAAAAAAAAATTTTAAAAAAAAAAATATAAATAAAAGAACTTATCTCCCTCAAGAGTTTGCTATTTGATAAAAAAAAAAAAAAAAAAAAAAAAAAGCAAGTGTGACATATATGCAGCAAGGAGGATGAGGGTAATTGTGGTAGAGAATCTCTTGCTGTATTCAAATTGATTTTAAAAATGCATGACATAAATCAACCCATCTCAGACATCTCTCTTACTCACCATCCAAGTGAAACCTTAGTTTCATGCAGAAATTAGGTATGATATGAGTCACTGTCATTTTTGAGAGTGCTTATTAAGACTATCTCTACTGAAGCCCATAGAGTAACATAAATGTTTAGGTATTCATGTAAAAGTAAATTAAAAATAAATAAATAAAATAAAAATGTATGGATTGATATTTCTGCCTTTCACCTTTACAGGCCTCCGTCAAGTCTATGCTTTCTCTTGCAGGACAAACACAAAATTTTCCTGGAAAAGTGCTATGAAAGAATCTCAGTGATGCAGTGGTCATGTAGAATCATAGAATCCTAGAATTATAGAATGCTTGAAGTTGGAATGGACCTTTAAAGATCATCTAGTCCAACCATTCTGCCATGGGCAGGGACATTTCTCAATAGACCAGGCTGCCCAAAGCCCCAGCCAACTTGGCCTTGAACACCTCCAGGGATGGGGCACCCACAGCTTCTCTGGGCAACCCGTGCCAGTGTCTCACAGCCCTCTGAATTAAGAATTTCTTCCTAATATCTAATCTAAATCTACCCTCCTTCAATTTCAAACTGTTACCTCTTGTTCTACCACTATATGCCCTTGTAAAAGGTCTCTCTCCATCATTCTTATAATCCCCCTTTAACCATAGAAAGGCCACTATAAGGTTTCCCTCAAGCCGTCTGTTCTCTAGGCTAAACAACCCCAGCTCTCTCAGCCTTTCTTCACGGGAGAGGTGTTCTGGCCCTTTGATCATTTTTTTGGCCCTCCTCTGAACCTGTTCTAGCAGGTCCATGTCTTTGTTGTGTAGTAAATCCACATTTACCTCTTAGGTTGAAAGTGAAAATCACGTACAGCAGTATGAAAATCACCATGAGCAAATCCATGTTCTTGTCTAACTCAGATAAGATTAATGCTGAAAAGGCAACAAACTACCCAGGAATAATTGGAATTGCTCACATAGGAAAGACCTCTTTGCTACTTGGTTTACAGGTACTGTGAATGGGAGGGATGCTCCTTGCCCATTTCACTTGCTGGGATCACAAACAGGCTATCTATAGTATCCTGTGGCACGTCCTATTACCCAGTGATCAAAGATACCAGTCTTTTATTTTTGTTTATTTGTTTTCATCTCACTCTAAGTTCTGAAACTTTATGATCTTATTAAACGAAAATGCCAACAATAGGAAATACAGAAAATAAAAATAGAAAATGGATAATGGATAAATGCAGCATGCTGAACAAAGATTTCTATAGTTTTTGACCCAAATTAAGCATTTCAACATTCCTAGTATTTATTTGCCAATAACTATTGAGTCATTTCAGTGCCTCCTGCAAGAGCTGTTCTGGATGCCCCAAGAACATAACCATCACATGGTGTACAACAGCAGCTGAGGTAAACCCGGATAAATGGCAGCCAGACTTGAATCAAAATTTAATTTCACTCTTATGGTGAAGAATAAAAACATCTGCTTCCCTGCTGTGATTTTGCAAAAGCCATCACTTCCACAAGAGCCAAGAATTTTCTGCATTCACCAGTTTTTACTGCAAGGCTTACAGTTCATACAAACTTTTTGCATGGATGTACAGACCAGTTCTGATGACAATAGTCTCTGGTCCAAACTGTAATTTTCTTCAGACAGTAGAGCAATGAATAGTTCAAATTCTAGAAAATTAACTTGAATCCCATCAACATGGTATTCAAGTGTTTGTTCTGTCTAAGTTCAGCAACATCAAGGTGAGCCCCCTGTTCCATGATCTGTAGCATACTTTGATTGGCATGCTAGAGAATATTAAAGAGCTGGGCACCGTAAGATCCCCTGATGAAGGCACACTCCCATGCATAAATAACTATATTGCAGCAGAGACTTGTATTGCTGTGCACATCACTGTGTTGGTTGGTGATAAAAATTCTCTCTTTCCCCATCCTCTGACATGCTTTTTCACAGAGACTTCACATGCACGTGGCTGACTGATGGCAGAATATTCAGGAAACAACTCCATCCAAATAAGGTATTTCCTCACATCATCTTTTTTTTTTCTTCAGGTAAATTTGCAGCTCGGGCTATCTGCTCTGTTTGTTGATGGGGAATAATGTTAAGGACAATGTATTGCTCATTTTCATGCTGAGCATAAATGCCTTACCTGGCAAACCTAATAACTCACTTAATACGAAACAATATACCTGATAAAGAGGATCCAAGGGAGATGTTGAAAAAAGATATGGGGAAAACGCCTAGATATTGTAGCAGGAATAATGGACAAGATTTAGATTAAAGTGTAATTTATTGTCTGAGTTATATGGAGAAGGAGATGCTAAATTGGTTCCTGAGATGAGAAAGCAGCTGCCACAAGCACTATGTTCTCTACAGGCAAATGAATCGGCCCACACCATAATGCCTCTCTGCTCAGGTAGCCTTTTGTGGCTGGGTTTTTGGAGGCTGGGTTCTGCCACACAGTTAGAAATGCTTTCATAAACTGCGCTGTCAGTCAAAAGCCACCTTGAATATCAGGTAGACTGTCCTACACACCATATGCCTTGTGTAAGTGTGGGCCTGTTGAAAAGTGTGGTGAGATAGAACTTACTCTGTCAGTAGCTCCATCAAAGCACACACATGGCTCCCCCAGGGCCTCACCCCTGTGCGCAGCAAGAAAGAGGACAGAATTGATCATGACACATTTTACACCCACTTTGCATGGGTGAAGATTGATACGCAGTACTGAACAAGCTTGACTGACTGGTGTTCTTCTTCTTGCAGAACTGTAAAGGCATTTGTGTCCTGGTACAGCTAGCTGCTCATGCTTAGCTGCAGCAGCTTTGCACTGCCAGAACGGCCAAAGGCAGCCAGAGGGTATTCAAGAATGGGGTTGTAGTGATCTAAGTTGTAATGACTTTACACTTCTTTTTAAGTTCAGGTCTTATCTAGCTAAAACTTTCACTGGTGCCATGTTAAGGTCTGACAGGTTTCAGCAGGCTTATTTCAACTGGACCACCGCACTGGGCTGGGAGTGGCTTTGTGCTCCCCCAGGTGTAGGTTCTCTCTCTGCACTCACCACTGCTGGCTGTGACCAACTTCCACCAGCTATCAAGTGTTGGTGTATAAGTGTCCCACCTCAGGACATTTGGATTCAGCTGAAGGATATTTTCAGTTGTCTGGATTCAGCTGCATGGGGCTGTCCTGGAGCACCTCAGTTGTCCACACAGGCCTAGCAGATACAACACAGGATCCATGAGAGGTCTTCACCGCTCTGGAGAGACAGCAAGAGACCATGTGGTATTCTACAGGCCTCTCAAATGGCACTGAACATGTAATGCTGTGTAACCCTGACAGTCTCACTACAGCAGATAGATTTCCTTCTCAAAGGCCTTTGAGAGTTTTTTGAAAGTACACATTATTCTGCTTTTTTGTTATAGAAGGCAAAGGTCAAGAGTATTCATCCTGCCCAGACAGGAGAAGATGCATGACAGCTCACATCGAGTTTGTCCAGAATCACAGATCACCTGTTGATAAAAACATTTCAGAAGAAAACATTCCCAGTACTGAAAACACCTGACCCAGGACACCAGGGGAGCACCTCTGGGAACCACCTTCCTCCCTGCTACCTGGTACGTAGCTTAGGCCCTAGGCAACTACACAGTTAAAACATGATCTTGTTTAGTAGCTGATGGAAAGCCAGGGCAGCAAATGCAATGCAATTACAGGAGCTGCTGGTCACTGAGAAGAAGACCTGCACAGTTTACATCAGACTGTGGTGCCTTGGCCTTGCTCATGGTGTGCCCACTGTTGTGCACCAGGCGATGCTGCCACAGTACGATAAGGTCATGGCAAGAAGCCAGGTCATTGTTTGTCAGGATGATGCAGGTTCCCTTCTCATCTGAGGATGGTATTAAGCCACCATAAATGCTGCTGCTGAACAAAAGCAAGGAATCAGCACTCAGATGAGCAAATTGAGGGGCTTCACGGAGGAGGTCAAGAGTTGCACAGCAGCTCTTTCAAATGTTTCCTCTACCTGTCAAAGTCCCCTCAGTCATCAAAGAAGCCTGACAGCAGGGAAAATGAGGTGGTTAATCACATCCTGAGAATCTCACAGCATAAACCTTCCTTTGATTTTTGAGTATTAAGCTACAACTGCACTGCTATATTTTCTTTTTCTTTTCTTTTATTTTCTCCATTTCTGCCTGTGCAGCAGAAAATACAGTACAGAAGGCAAGCAATTCCTTTTCCCTAAAACCACAGACCTTAGGAAGAGCTCATTTTAGAGTGATGCTGTTATCTTTTTAAGTTTGCATTTCTTTGTTCCTCTGTGCTGTTTTATTACCTCCCTCTATCAGCCATATCCAATGGCTTTTTAAATTCTGCCTCCAGCCACAAGGAATGTAAGCAAGTAGAGCTGATGTAAAATGACATCCATGCCTTCATTCACTGAGCAGTGATTGTTGAGTACTTGCAAGTACTTTTTTTTCCAGTATAAATCCCAAGGCAGCTGAGGTTATACAACCAGCTTCATACTTAGTTTAAAATATGTCTCAATTTATAAGCCATCTGCAGCACTCGTCATTAAATGAGAAGGCCACAAACAGGAAAACTCAGAACAACGATAAATAATCAGGACTCAAATGAGCACTCTAGTTTGAGGCAAGAATCTGGGTTGATCAAAATGCTCTCGAAATGGTGCCAGCAAAATGAATGGGACAATCACATCACAAACCACTTGTCTGGGGCAAATGGCCCACTTTCCAAAGTCAGTAATATGTTTTCTGGCTCAGGAAATCCCCAACCTGCAAGTCATTAGAGAGTGGGAGAAGTATCATTAGATGCTTGTCATTTTCTTTATTTTTTCCTCATGAATCTGCTTTGGCAAAGAGAGATGGAGATAGGTGGGCTTCTGGCTGGCCCCTGTACAACTGTTCTTGTGTTCTCACACACAGCAATAGGTCTGAGAGCAGCACACATGGTATGCTACATGAAGGAAGAGGCAGAGGGCATTTCAATGGATAACCTCAACTTCTCCTACAGAATCCTCTCTATAAAAATTAGCATGAATTTCTTCATTTGTTTAAGGCTCTACTCATTCAGGAAGGAATATCTGGGGAAGATTTGCTACAAGAAAAAAAAAAAAAAAAGAAAGAAAAGAAAATGGATTCTACATTTAGATCCACATGTGACAAAGTTAGAGGCTGTCCTGGTATCGTTCACAGACTAAAGCACTCCCCACAATACCAGAAAGCATTACAGGATGCGGCCAGGAGTGATACCACCAGAAAGAAATGCCAGACTCATAGCAATTGGATCCCTCATCTTTGAGGACATATGAAACCAAACATATTTTGATCCCATGGTGAAAATTACAGGACAAGTGGCATTTATTTGTTTGTACAGTGAAGACTAGGGAACTTAGGTCTCTTGATATTTCCACCAAAATACACAGATTGCCTTTGGGATTTAGATTTGCAGAGGTTTTTATGATTGCATTTCAAGACACATTATGTACATATACTGAAAAGGCAATATAATCACTTTTACAAGGCTCCAGAAGGTTTCCTTGATTTTTTGAAATTAGAGATGGGAAGATTTATCTTTCCATCCAACAAGTCCACCAGCAGGACGTGACGACCTACTAAAGCATACCTCCAAGGCTTCGTGTAGTCTCATTTGGAGTGACATAGCTTGTATGTAGACACAACTCCATGATTTAAGAGGTTTTACTTTTGTGGTCCTTATCATCAGCTATTCCTTATTAATTCTACCTTTTTAACACTCTCATCCCTTTCCTTATTTTATTTTACTTTACTTTAATAATAAATTCCTGTTTAGGTCATTAGGGTTCTCTGTACAGTAAAATCAGCAGGCTTTGCCCCCAGAACTCTCATGGAAGAATAAATCAGAATGCGCTGAAACAAAATTTGTTCTTATACTTTTGTCTAACATTTTTGGTGTTCCTATTTTCTTTCAAATCTCTTATGTTTGATTAAGGAAGTTTCTCCTTGGTTTTCTGTTCTGTTTTTATTATGCTTGTAGCTAAAAAGCCTTTTCACGGCAGGAAGAAGAGCAACAATTTGCCAACTCAAGCTGCATTTGCCATCTGGTATCCAAGAATTTAGCAGACTGTCTGTTCCATCAGTGTAATAATATTATGTTGTTTTAATGACCCCATGCTCTGATTTGAAGATAAGCAAGTTGGACTCAGATGACAGATATGGACAGTCACCCTCTGTAATAACCAGCATTTCCTCAGCTGTTGTCACCAATTACCACAACATTGATCACAGACTGGTAACAAAGGTAGCACAATTTCAGAAAATCAGCTTTCACTGCTTTTTCTTTCTTGTGCTTTCTCTAATTGGGTTTAGATGGCTGTAGCGCCAGATGGATACAAGCTGTGCTGAGTAAGACAACAGCATCCTGTTTCCCTAGAGAAGGCAGGGAAAGGGGGACGGGGCCCTGATCATATGACTAAAGACAAAATTTTCCAGAGGAACTGGCAGTTCTGAAGGCTTGGTGTTAGGCACCTTATATGAGACCTATTTTCCAAAGAAAGATGATCAATATATTGCAATAAATAATAGTGATTTTTGAAACCAGGCTGGTCAACAATTGTGTCTGATATCAGATCTCCGATACAGCAGTGCAGCAAGTGAAACAAAACACAGATTTCCCAGGATGAACACTGAGGTCTGAAAAGCTTGGCATGAAATGGAAGGAGTTCAGAATCACACCCCCATGAGATCCAAATGAGAGGTATAATCAGCAGTGACAAACAAAAGCTCATTGACAACCCATCTAGTCCATGTACCTGGCATTCCTCGCTACCTGTCTACCCAGCTCTGCTTCTGCCTCCAGTGGCTCTTATTTACTGGAAGCTACGTCCTTCTCCTTCCCCATCCCCAAGTTATTCATCAACTGCTGCTGCAGTGAACGAGACATGTATTGCACACTGGGGAGCATCCACAAATCTGCTTCTATTTTCAAGGACAGGGATGACAAATTGAATGTGAAAAAACTGTTAGTTTTATGGTTAAGCTACATGTCCAAAGTAGAGGGAGAACGTACTCAGTGCAGGCTACTACTATATCACCTGGCGCTAAGTGATAACAGTGACAGCCACTAGCAACCAGCTATTCATCTTCCCGATAGTAGGAGCCTAAATAATGAAAACAAAGTATAGGGAGCTCACGCAAAAGAAGTCATTAACAAAGTGTTCCCTGCAAAGAAAGGCTTGGATTTGCTAGAATTGTACACAGAAGTGTCACCCTTTAATAGACAGAGTAAACATCAAAATAATCAGATCATCATTTTTTGAGACTTAAATAAACAAACAAACAAATACAATTAAGCCTTACTCCCTTCCAGGGCATATTACAAGTAGAACTCCCCACCCTACCCCTGTCTCTGCATCTATCAAGTGAGAGAAAAAGCAGGAAAGAAGGGCTGATTTCCACACCCTGTTTTCACATCTCTGTGTGATGGTGAAGGAGATAATACAGCAGAGGAACAAAGAGGGAGTGAAGCCCAGCTCTCCCCAGCCAGGACATCCCTTTGGAGACCACTGTTCATAGGCACACTGGCCAATCCACAGGCAATTGAACAGGTGGCTAAAGGAGGAAAACAACAAATATTTCTACAGAATGTGGGCAGGTTCTTCACATGGGATGAACTGTAAATTAACCAGTTGCACTTTGCCACATGATAAGGAGAGGAGATGATATAAGTCAAGGACATTTTTATCCAGAGCTGTCATAATAATTCCTTCCACCATAATACACTTACTAACAGAGTAATAAATAAAAGCTGAAAGGAAGGATACTGTCTGTAAGCAGAAGTGATGAATTTCATGCCAAAAAGTGAATCTTGGCTCCCATCCATAAGATAATCAACTTCACAAGCATCTATATGAGTTTAACAAGGCTACTCGTAATGCCAGCGAACCCACGATGTGAGGTGTTCATGACACACCCACTGATTGAAAAAAGATAACCTTGACCTTGAGATATCTGCATAGTTTTTAGCTATGAAAACAGCCATAAGTAGGATGTGGCCCAGGGAAGGGCTTTGGAGGAAATCACCAGCAACACTGGTAGCAAAAACTGAGTGAAATTTGACAGTTTTTAAATACCGCAAGAACAAACCCTTAAGTAATTCCTGCTAGAGTTTCCTAAATATTATGCGCCACATATATAATGTCAAGCTTTAATTAAAACGTGATCTCATTTATGACTTGGTGGAGCCTGCAACTTTATAAGGATCCTTTAGGATACAGCCACTGTGCTGAACCCAGTAGGATTCGGCAGGATTCAGTAGGGATAGATGCTGCAGATTGGTGGAAGGGGTGGAGATGTGCCAGAGCTACAGCTGATCAAACTGACCACAGCCAAATGTGGCTCTGACTTCCTTGGTCTGACCATCTGTAAAGGGATTGTTGTGCCCTCTTACTGATCTAGCTCACTGGATAATAGATTAAAGGAATAAAACCAATATTGACCTTGACTTAAAGGCCTGCTAGAAAGCTTTTTAAAGTTAATGAAAAGAATAACATAGACTTCAAGCTGCTTTGTATCAGTTCCTAGCAGAGAAATTGGCTGTATAATGCTGAAATGCGAGGCGCAAATATATTAAAATATTGTCATTTAACCATTGTTGCTCAGGCTAAAAATGCCAAAAGCAGCTGAAATCCTTATCATCTAAATCCTTCCACCTTGAACAGTGCCTCTGACTGAATAGTACAGCAGCCTAAAGCTATTAAGATTCTTTTGTTCGTAGCCTTGTTACTACGAAATGGTTATTAGAAAAATGTCATTGGGGAGGAAGAGATCTTGCTTAGTTTTCTGGAACAGAAACTTTTTCAGAAGATAAATTCATATTATCATCTCTTACATTTTTCTCTAGTGTGTTTACTGATGTTCTGCCCACAGGAGAAGCTGATTGTTCCTTATGAAAGAATAAGCTGTTTGAAAACAAAAAAGTACATCAAAGAGAAGAGCAAATCAGTGATGGAAGATGTTAGTGATGTTAGCCAAAGGAGGGGGATGAAAGCTAATGTGCCACTGATTGAGGAAGCCATTTTTGTTCAACTCCACAGACACAAGATAAAAGCCAGGCTCTCTTTCTGCATATCTTTTCATTTCACAAATTGTGATTTTTTTTTAATTTTTTTTTTTATTATTATTATTATTTTTTTTTTTTGGAACAGGTTTGCCTGGACAAAGGGATGTTTTGAACTCCTCAGCATCACAGAGACTGATTTTGAGGCAACAACTCAAGGTAAAACTGTATTCTTATAAAATCTTTGCTCTCAAATCACAAATGTTCTCACACCTATATTTGTTGGCCTCTTCACCAAGACCCCATGCATAGTTTCATGTGACCATGCCTTTTTTCTCACTTCTGAGCCCAGCAACAGCATAGGGACACTTCCCGTTTTCAAATCTGCTTAAAAAAAATCACAATGCCAGACTTCCTTGGGGAATCTAGGTGATTTGGATTTAAAAATATGTACATATTTATTCTTACTCTTTCCTAGCTCTTCTTAAACAAAGCTCCTCAGAACAGGGACATTGTGTTCATATGTACACAGGCCATTTGGCGAGAAATGAGCACTTCAACAAAAAAAAAAATGAAGAGTGAAATGTTATTTATGCTAGGTCTCCCTGCCCTGCTTGTCCTGGCTATTTAGCATGCTCAGGATAATTATTGATGTGTCTACTAAACCTACGTACCATTGACTTTTAAAGCACCTGGTATGAACTTTCAGTACAGGTCTGGATCAACTCATGTTGCAGTTGACTGAACATCATCACTAAAACCATCACTGAGCAAAGGGAGAAGAAACTAAATGTGAATGCTGATGTGACTTTTGAGCCTCTTGATTCTTTTTGATTCTTTTAAATCATCCTTGAAACAGAGAAACCAATACATAAAGTTTTTGTCTTGCTTGCTCTGGTGTTCACAGAGGAGGAGGAGGATTCCTCCTCCTCCTAATAAAGCCAGCTGGATAACTGATAAAGAGAACCTTTCTACAGATTATGCTGCTCAACTGGAGGCTACCAAGGCTTGATCATGATTATCAGTCTCAATAACTGGAACTAATTCTTTTCCCTTGAACCTCTAAGCCCTTGTAACAGAATCCCTCCTTATTGTAACAACAGTGTTTGGATTGACTTCCTACCACAAACATCAAAGTTAAACAAAGGGTTTATAAAGACTGGTGCCACAATTTCCAGATGAAATGCAGGATAACAAGCTGAATGCACATTAATGGATTATCCAGGTTCACATACAGCGGTAAGCACAGCTAAACCCAGGTCTCCTTGCTTTAAGTAAGCAGTTATAGTCATTGGCTTACCATTACAAGCAAGGAACTTCCTGGCTTACAGGTATATAGAGCCACCTATAATAAACGGTCATGTCACAATGAAATGGGCTGCGTGAGCATCCAACACAAAACCCACACTACCCACGTTGGCTGGGAGTAAAAGTACCCTGTCTTCTTAGGCACACTGACTCAGATATGACACAGGACAGTCGTGGTTATGCAACCCTTCTACTCAGGGCTGCTACAGAAATATTATTTCACATCATTTCACTCCTGCTAGGTGGCCTGGAAATAATTGGCTGGAAGAGGCTGGCTTAATGTTTTTTTCTAGGGAGAGAGCACTTCTTTTGAAAGAGTGGTAGCCCCAGATTTAGATTGTGTCTAAAAGAGGGTTATATAAAACTCGGTTTTAGTGTATGCATTTTCAAGGGTTAGTTTTTAGATTTCTTTGGGATTCAAGCAGTTCCCCATGGATGTGCTCTAAATCTAAGCAGAGTGGTGTTGCACTGCTGAGATACATGATGCAGAATGAACAGTGGCACTGAAACTTGCTCATCTTCTGCAACACCCAAAGCAAGATCAAAAGGAGAAGGTCATTATAATACCAGCTCAGCCTTCTAAAAAATGGTGTACCTCTCTGAGTATAAATCATTCTGATTTATGCCAGCTATTAAAGCTACTGGATTCCTAGTTATCTATAAGCAGAATATAGCAGATTCTTGCTACCCTGACATAAGATTTGTGGGACATTGTTGGATGGGGCAGAGTAAAACTTCATCAATGAATCACACAACTATAAAGCAACATAGTGATTAGTAGTGGAAGAATGAATAACCCAGGGAAGTCTAAATAGCCAAATAATCTCTTGATTATTCTTGACTTCCTCTCCTTCTCCCACTTCATATCATGAAAGCAGATTAGCCTCATGCATATCTCCATTTCTGGCTCGTCATCAGCCAAGGCTGTAAGGTTTGGACTACGGACACGGTCAGGGAAAGATCTCTCCCAAAGCCTGTTTCTACCAGAATATTTACTTGAAACTTTTTATTTTGTAATGAGCTGCTGCATATGACTACCACAGTACTTTGTGGTTTGTTAGCTTGTACCTGCTGAGACCACCCTCTGTGCCAATGTACACGGTAACATGCAGCATAGATGGGGGTAACATTTAATGCCACTCACCCACTGGAGACAGCAAAGTAAGAACACAGGGACTTAGGGTCCATCAAACCAGCTAGTACGATCAGGTGAAAGGGCTCTCTGCATGGATCAACCTCTAGGAAGATGTACCCCTACTATAGTTTTGAGAGGATGGGCGTCCACCTCTAGGTTTCCAGAGACAAGCCACTGCTTCTAATCACCAGAAACGTATTAGTTTCCTATCATTATACTGTAAGAAAAATGTAGTGCTTATAACTCAGGAAAAAAAGACTACATCAAACCTGTTATTGGGGTATTTGCAGTGGAGAAGAGAGCTGGGCCTCAGACATTGCATATTGCAGAGCCTGCCACTGAGGAATCTGGAAGTCCCATGTAACAGGGCTTCTCAGCTGGCAGCCATCCTTGGGATTTTGTGGGCACATGCCAAAATATCTCCAAAGGACTGTACTCCTGCAAATTCTCTGATGGGCTACTGCAGAGAAGATCATTCTTAGTCCATTTCACCAAACCTGCTCTTGATGCTTTGAATAGCCCCCTTGAACTGTGATGGAAAGGCAAAGCTGGAGATGAACAGTGGCCAGAGGATGGGAAGGCAAATCCCGGCTTTAGATTTCATTCCAATCACAAAGCTGCTTTTGTTCCAAAAGGGATGCCTACAACACGTGTAGTCCCAACCAGGACACGCACCTACATGAGCAGTGAAGTGAGGGAGAAACTGCCCTGTGACCGGAGCCTACTTTCATTTCCAGACCAGAGAATGGCATCACCCCTTTAGTACTGACACTGCTGTTATCCATCCCATTAAACTACATCTGGTCAGATTAACTAACAGGGGCTTCTGTTTGCTAGTGAATGCCAGCATTAACTGCAACACAAAAGGAGCACAGGCCTAAGCCCAATTTTTTTTTTTTTTTTGCAGATAGCAAACCTGTCAGCAGAGCGGGACTGTTGATGTCATCTTCTGACTCTGTGGCAGCCACCCTGCATTCCTACACCATCAGCAACCCCTGTCCAAATCTCACCTACTATTTGCTCACTGTCATTAGATTTTGCCTGCAGGTAGAAAGGAGGAACAAGGAGCAGGCTGAAAACATCTCCTTATTAATAGATGGGTAGAGGAGAAGTAAAAGCTTGGGTGAGGAGGGAGCTGATGTTCTCACAGGGTGTGTTCAGGAGGACGGGGTGTCAATGAGCAATAATGCTTGCAGCCTTTTAGGGCAAACACCTGTCTGCCCAGTGGCAGTTTCTGAACCCTTGAACTATAGTTTATGGGTCTTTCAAGGGCATGATCACCCCTCTCTGGAAAAAATGGTGCCAGGGACAGTCAGCAGGAAAGGGTTTCATGTAAAAAGCAAAGTCATTTGTACCTGTAAAGGAAAACAGCAAAATTCTTTGGGAACACGTTGTAACTCTGGCACTGCAAAGCAGTGGCTCCCACCAATGACACTAGGTGAGGGATTGGTGTGGAGTTTCTCATCTAGCTCTTGGTGCTGACCCATTCTAGCTTCCAGACTGAGGCCTCCAGCTGGATGCAAATTGCAGCAGCTGAAGAATTTGAAATATCTCGTGTAATCAGTTGATCTCCTCCTCTCTGCTTGCCTGTTTCCTGATAACAGTTGGAAACGTTATCAAAGACATTTGTTATTGAAAACTTTTTGTGTTGAAACCTTCAGGACAGAAACACTTACTGCAGTTCAGTTTTAGAAGCAATTGCTTCAAGTCATATGAGGTTTTCTTACTCTTTAAGTAGTTGTGTGAGACTTGTTATTAGGTTTCCACAAGCAAGACCACAGGGTTACAACTTCAAATTAATTTGCTGTTAATCAACTGCTACATTAAGGTCAAATGCAGAAAGATTTGATTGTTTCTCTCAAAGAAATACAGAATATTTCAGTATTCCCTCCCAAGGCAACAGACTGATTTACCTATGCTCAGCCACATTGTCCATTTCTCATAAATTACCAATACAAAACCTAAGCAGAGGCCAAAGGCAGCCCAAACGTTAGAGCTCAGTGGCACAGCTGACATCTTTGCAGCTGGGTAGCACCGAGCCCATCAGTGAAATGCTGGTGCCTCTGCCACAGTGCAGAGCAGTGCAGCGCCTTTAGGACAACCACACAACCTAAAGCACAACACCAAAACCGAGGGCTCTCAACAGCACTAAAATGGTGCTTTTTCAATTTCATTCTGAAAGTGCCATAAATTGAGTGGTCTAGTGAGAAGAAACCCTTTTATATATGACAAGTACTTTCTCTTTTTCTCAGAGAGATGATAACTGCCCAGAAAGCATTTGCAAAACATCAGGAACAGGGCATCCCTCTTACTTCCTTCTCAAAATCAACCACAAACACAAGTCAAAGCAGCAGCCTCCTGCAGTGTCTTGCTCACAAACATGAGTAACCTGCTCCACGTCCTGCTTGGGTTCTGCTGCAGGCAAGCCACTGCCTCTGCTTCCAGGTCTGGCATAGGATTCAGATAACTTAACTCTTCCAGCAAGTCATTTTCCTTTTGCTAGCTGATTAATTTGCTAGCTTTCTTCTGTTTTCAAATAAACCCTTGCTTACAATCCTCTCTGGGATTTCTATCAGCCAGCACAAGGAGTGGGATGCCTCCTTCCCACACAGCATGCCTTGACCTTCACAGTGCTGCCATGCCAGGAGAGCCTTTTCCATGCTCCAAGCAGACAACTGCAGAGAAGCAACAGTGCTGCCCAACACCTGCAGGCACCACTCACACCTCGTGCAGCGGAAAAGGACAAGAGCCACACTACGTCATGCTGACTGCCACACAGAATGAAAATTTTCCCTGGGGTGTATAGTTACAAACTTTATCCTAGGTGATAAAATTGTTTATGGTGCAGTAAGAACGGACGGGAATTCAATAGGGAGAACACCATAAATATTTGTTTTTACTATTTTTATGCCATGGTTCTACCAGAGATACCAGAGTCTTACAATTTCTGAGTTGATATTCGATGAACAGTAATAAAAATAGCAAAGTACATTCATTTCACCTTTTTCAAGCTGTTCATGCAATACTGTCTGCTACACACTGATAGCATCCAAGTGTGACAGAATATCCAAATTTGCAGACTTTGGGGTCTTCACATCTAAAACTGAATTCTGACCTGAGGCTGGGCCAAATCCAGAAAAGTGAATCTGACAGATCTCTGCCCTTTGCTTTCCTGTGAATTTTTACATTGTGCAAAGCTTACACAAAATGTTCTCATCATGCAGCTTTTCACAGCTTTATTTTTGAGTTTTTAAAGTTTTATTCCACTCTTAAGAGAAAGACTGTGAGTGACAAGCTACCTGTTGCTTTCTCTTTCCCTAAAAAAATGTCTCCATTTGAACTCAGCAGTACCTACAGTAACCACCATTGCTTGGACAATCTCTGTAACTCATTGATTTTCAGAGCCAGGTTCCTGATCCAAACTATCCCTTTCAGTGGCATACACCAAAGCCTAGAGTTTGAAGGCCTGTAACCATGGAGGGCTTTGATCCTGAATTATCTTTGAACTTTGCTATCCAGACTCACCTTTTATCAGTATTAACTTTGAAAATCAGGATCCTCAAAGCACATTGTGCTACACGGTAGTGACACTGCTGCAGGTTTTGGTATCTAGATATGTGGAAGAATCAGGCCTTCTAAATTGGAGCCAAGCCTGGGAAGACGCAAAGGAAGATAAAGGCACTGCCACCCAAACATGAGCACTTCAGTGGCCCAGTCTGTCTCAGCCCTTATCCATTTAGCAATGGACTCAACTGCACTGTGACAGTGGGAAAATCCCACTGGGGCATAGCAAAAAAATGATTGGGATGGCAGACACTTGAAGACTCTTCTGCTCCTCTGGAAGGTGGGAAAGATATAAAATCTGAATTTTGAACAGACCATGGTTGGAAAATATTAAAGAATTTCTTGGGTCTAACCCCTGAGCCCCATGTTTCAACTAATGGATATATTATTGTTTTCCAAGTCAGATGTCTTCAGAGAACGTGCCGTCAAATAGGCACAAAGCTATGGCATTCTCATTTCCCGTGCCAAGGAACTGTTTACACAATAGTTCATGTATTTGTTCAAAGAAGCTTTGAAATTGACCAGAGGCCAAATGTTTGCAGATGGGTTTTTTTTAAGAGAGAATAGTTCAGTACCCAGCTGGATGTAGTTCTGTCCACAAACACAGCCTCCTCAGGGTCCAGTTCCGCCCAAGTACAAAATAACCCAACTCCAGAAAAAAATGCTGCACTGACAAGCCTGAGCATCCACATGCTCAGAGCTGTCCCTGTCTCTCAGCAAATCTACCCCCCACCTGTCCTCCTGGTTTGCTTATTAGTGGATGATTTTGTTTTTAGGGAAAACTACAGCTACAAGATATAAACCTCCATTCACTTGGCATGCTGCATCACCTCCCTACCCCCTCAACAAATAAATAAATATATAAATAATAAACAAATAAATAAAACTAAGGTGTCTATTCACCTATTCAAGATAATTTAAACTGAATGTTCAATTGAATGCAGATCTCAAGCTGGTCCAGCAAAGCAATGCTCCGTTTGCCCGCAGGATTTTCTATTTCTGTGCTGTTTGGAATAACAACAGATGGGACCCCTGATTCAAGGGAAGATCTCAAGGCTAGAGGCAACAAAATGAGATTGAAAAAAAGAATGCAAAAAGCAGGGTTGTTGGGGGGAAAAGTGCATCTTCAACTGAAAAAAGGGATGGAGTCCAGATGGCAGGAGAGAGTACTCTGGTCTGCTGAAACGTCTCGAGATCCCGCTGTCCTCACTTCTCCAAAAACCCAAGCCATGGGTTCCACCAAGAAGGCCAAACTAAACATGAAATCAAAAGAGGGGTCTTTTCTAGAAGATCTAGAGCTAGGTATAGTAACTTACTGCCAGCTCAGAGTAAGAAAATTCTGTTCTGTGCTGCCATCACAGCTGTTTGGGTATTTGATGCCAAAGGCTTCTGAAGGAAAACAGGCTTCTTTTTTTTTTCTTTAATCAGAAAAACAATGTGAAAGATGTTCCAGGTCTTGACCCAATTCAAACACTGCAGCTGACCCATTTGAAAACACTTATTTCTAGGTCAATTTTTCATTAATTTCCCTCTGTCTTGGCTACCACATTGCCTCGGAGGAGTGATATCTCACTTTCTTCCTTTGTTTTTCCCCTGCCTCTTCCTTCCTCTGCATTCTCCAGACAGATTTAGTCTGAGAAGATGCCGTGAGATGTCCTCCCCAGCTGAACTGCTGGTGCATACCGTGGAGATGAATCCAGCCACAAACTCGATCGGAGGCCTAAGGCACTACCACTGATCCAGCGGATGCGGTCAGTACAAGCTGAAATCACATGCTGTGACTTTCAGAATGAAAAGAGTTTGGAACATCTGATAAATCCATGATAAAATTCAGTATTTTCACTCTTTGCTGGACCAAAACCAACTGCCGAAACACCATGGGCATATGCCCCAGCTTGCACATTGGAAGTAATGTACCTGCCTGAGCCCAACACTGCATCTATGGCTAACGCAGCCTCAGCATGGCAAACCAGGGGGGCAGTGCCATGCTCACACTGCTTCCAGTTCCTCCCCCAGCTCTTTCAGAGGAAGAGGCATGTCCTCAGAGATGAGGCCAATCCTTCCTGCCTGTTCCTTCACCACTAGCTGTGGGCAGCTGGCAGGCACACTCCGGTACTGAGTGGGGCAATCCCAGCAAAGAGCCAGTACTTCTGTGCTGGACTGTGCCATCCCAGGTCATCTCAGCCACACAGGTAAGACCAACACCACGTGGCGGTGAAGCCAGGAGAGATTTCTTCCATGAAAGTGTCAAGGAGCTGAGCCAGCAGCAAAGCAGCAGGCAGCTTCTTGCCTCACAGCTGGTGTGGTTCCTCAAGCTGCCATGCCCTTCTCCAACCATTTTAACCAGGCTACGTAATAAATAAATAAATAAATAAATAGATGAATAAATAAATAAAAATAAAAATAAAAATAAATCAGGGACATTCCTGGAAGAAGTGGCACCTTGAAATACATCAATCTGTATGATTAGCGTAGATTGTGTAGACTTCTTACACAAGCAACATGAATCAGCAACACTTTCCCATGCTATAAATGCTGCAAAAGAAATCACATCCACCTTCCCCAGCCCTCATATTTCCCCCTCTTTCTCTCCATGCCTCAGTTCCCTCTCTGTATGCTTGTCTGCTCTGGCCACTATTTAGGAAGTTAAGGAGTGTCTTCCAGCAATGTTACGAGCCAGGCTATCACAATGTCTTTAAGCACTGTTGTACCACTCCTCAAAATTCTGGGTTTGTATATTTTCACCATATGAATATTTGCTTGCATAGCATCTGTTCAGCTGCACATTAGCAGAGAGGCAAAAATACCCGAGAGTGGTATTAAATTACATTTTTTCATGAATGACTTCGATCTGTTCCTTCGCTGTTTTTCACATTCACTCTATAAGCATAATTATCTCTTGTTAACAAAAGGCAGCTGCCACAGCGATTTTTTTAAGCAAAAGTGCATAAAAGACATACGTAAAAACACGTGTTTTAGAAGCAAAGTGGTAAGCAAAATATTACTTAAATATTTTGATGTCGCTAACTGCAGTAAATGCCATCGCACAGCCAGCTCCGCTGGCACATCGCACCACCGGCACAGCAAGTTTGCAGTGCCCTCTGCAGGTGGGAGCTGGGCTTTTGGCAGGGAGAGAAACTGGAGCATTGCTCTTGGAGGCTTCTGTTTGGACTTTGAGGGAATGGGCTAGAAACGTGAGGAGCTTCTGATGTCAGGGGTCACGATGGCATCCAAGAGGATGCACAGGGAGCTTGGATTTTTTGTAAGCATAGTCAATGGCATTGAGAAATCCACACAGAAGTTAATTTCCTTGTTTGACCTTAACTCTATCAATTTCCTACACACATAGAGTTATGGGGTTAGAAGCACAGAACTTGGATCTCCCCCTGCAATTCTGAGAGATGTAGCCAGGAGAGAGAAAGACCTGGGGGGTGGGGGGACATCTGAAACACTAAGAACCTATCAGGCTCCCACTGGACCCCTTTTACTGAACAGATTTCACCCATGCTGCAATGATACTCCTACATTAAGGATGTTTTCTTCAATCCATTTTTCATTTTAAGGAACATTTGAATTTCTAGGTGCTATTTTGTATGGGAAGAAGGGACGAAACATTAAGAAAAATACCATATCATCCTTGTAGGATTCCTTTTGTCATCTTTATAGGGTGAAAGAAAGCATGAACAGAAAGAAAGCATGAACAAAATCATCAGAGCTTTTTCATCTCAGACTTGGAATATTTGGAAATACTTCCATCCTTGAGAGAATCCCCAGCTCTCACAAATCAAGAGAAGAAAGGAAAGGCATCACATCCTTCAGATACATGTAGTGCTGCAATGTCTTAAGGATATCTGCCAGCACTCCAAGTTAAAAGCCTTGGAAAAGCCTAGAAAGCAACATAACTGAAAAACTGAAATTAAGTGGTATATAAATAAAAGCAGTTCAGAGCTTGTACTGAGTCTTTTGTTTGGTAGGAGAGCACTGTAAGCAGTACGCTTTATTCCCCACTTGGAATTTCGGAAGAGACTTCTTGCAGCTCATGACCTGAGCTCAGCTCCATTCCTAGCAATGACCACTTAGCTGGGAGCAGAAAGCTGGCCTTAGCCAGGAGCTCTGCTTCGTGTTCCTAGTGACTGCTCTTCAATAAGCAAAGCTACAGCTATGAACTGGATTACAGCCTTTGGAAAACTGTAGGACAAAATCTCATCTATAAGCTGTGTTCTCTCACATACATCCAAGATGTCCAATGTGTGATTTTTTAGCTTACTATATATACCACATTTCTGTAATTACAATTAGATTAATGTAATACATAAAAGATTGACAACAGGGGCAAACCATACATTAACTAGAATAGCCCATTAAAAAATATCCACAATATTCAAGCGTTTTATTTATAAAATCTTAAGAATGTTGTATTTTTCCCCAAATTGACTACCCTTTCTGTGTGCATTCTGATCAGCATTTTGGGCTAGTCTCAGTGTGGACCTGGAACTAAAAATACAGAAACATAGCTGGTATCTCTAGAGGTTCTAGTCATAAAGGTAACAATGAATGTGTCAAAAACTGTCTGTATACACCCTAGCAGAAAACGGGGCACCAGGGGAGAATGAGAAACAGCCACTATTACTCACCACTCCACCCTTGTGGGATCATGGCATCAATAATCTCAAGCAACTAAGGGATCTGGAGAAACTGCCAGTTAAATAATTCATCTCCTTTCTTATTCTGATGCAAGAAATGGGAGACAGCTGGTGATATCAGAAAGGCATCAACTTAAAATGTGCGTATTAACCTCCCCCCCGCCAGAGTACACAGATAAGATGCAAAGCTGAGTTCCTTAAACCAACGCCCCAACAGTAACAGAAACATCACGTTCACTAGCAAAGATAAAATGAGAGATAGTCACAGTCCTTACAAACCAAAATGTAGGAAGCAGCAACACTTGCCAACTAAGAAATGCTTTCTTCCCCATCCTAGACTTTAAATAGCAGAAACTGGATTTCCAGGGCTTCCAATTCACCTGCAGGCTGGTTAGGATGCATTCACACCCACAGGGCAAAGATCACTATGGCATGTTTCACCACCTTCAGCTGGCCTGCAAAGGGCTAGACCCAGCTTCCATGGTGTAGAGGAGCACAGCTGCACTAAGTGGTCTGCTTTAGGTAGCTTTATGTTTATTTAACACAACAGATTACAGCCCAAATGCAGTAACATGTTCTTAAGTGGACCCGGCTTATGTCCTGCAATGCTTTAACAACCTGGAAGGGGAAGAAGCAGTGCTTTCAACAAGAAGAGGATTTGTCTGCCCTTGTTTTTCTGCCATCCATTTCTTGTATGAGATAAGCACTACAGTGAGGAGACAAAGGAAGTTTGCCAGGAAAGAAACAGTACATGAGAGTGTTTTCCAAGGCTGCACTGAACAGCCCTCTTTTACCTCACGGAGACTAAAACTTAGCAAATTCTCGTGGCCATAAAAAATTGTACTAGGCAGGAACACTGAAGGCCAGGAGCCAACATTTCTCCTTTGTTTTATAGGGATTTTAATTCTTGACAAGTGTTACAGAACTCCTTTAACCCCACAGTGCCAGAGTGCCAGCACTAAGGGGATGATCAAGCAGCAGGTAACGACTGGGTTATCCAACCTGATAAAGCCCTAGAGCCACACCAGCAGGTCTTGGTCTCTCTCGCCAAGCTACAAACCACACAGCCCGGCCTTGGGCTCATGCACTGCCTTGGGACCCCGTAGCTTAGTGCAGCTCTGCAACATGCAGGGCACCTCTGTCTGGAGCAGGGCGATAAGCCTGCAGGGCACAAGGCACAGTGCAGGTCTGTGCTGTTGCTCCCTCCTGTTTTAACCTCAGTTTTAGAATGTGAAATTAAAATGGCATTTAACAGTGAGTATGGGATGCATAGAAACAGTATGAGTATGGCTCATATGAGGCAGGTGCATGTTAATATGTTTCAAAAGTTATGACAGAAAAGCAAAATACATCTCTGCATTCAAAGCAATGAGTTAAGCTGTATGTTGTGCTGAGCACCAGACTGGTTTATTAGTTTGTTTTGCAGATATCCTGGGAAATAGCAGATATTCCACAACCACAGAGAAAGCCATGAAATTCGTCCTAGCATGCCACAAGGCCATGAAAGCTTCAGAAACATTTCTGAAAGCAAACATGCTCCTCTCCATAGGAGCAATGAGAGAAAAGAAGCAGGGATCCTGCTGCTCAGCACACATTCAGGTTGGAGAGTTTTCTAGTCTCAGACTGGACATAAAATGGAATGCACACTACATAACTGAAACCACATAAATCAGAATCAATGTTTTTCAATATAGCAAATTATGCCAGCTTTACAACCCATGAAGAACAATTACGGACCTAGAAAAGACATTATGATTAGCAAAATAATGAAAGGGGGAACACAATTTTCATTCTGGGTGACTGAGGGGTTGTCAAGGATAAAATGGCCCTGAAAGAAAACGCATCCTGTGTTTAGAATAACTGCATGCCCACTGCAGTGATGCTCAGATGGAATAGAGGCATAAATAATAGGGGACACTCCAGTTTCTCTTGTTTCTGGAAGCAATTCATTTGAATTATTTTGCTTGTTAATGGGAAAGAACAAGTCACTTGAAAACAGCCAACCCTTCATGTGGTTGAAATGAAAGGGGAACAGCATCCCGTTATTTAATCAATTTACATTACATGCCACACTCGGAGCTGGCTGCTAATAAACAAATTAATAAAGTTGCATAAATCTGCACCACCCTCTTTGTGAATTTCGTTGTGCTGCCAGATGAAAGGCTCGGCCTCGCAGCACACTGAGTTACTCTCATCTGAGCTCTAGCTTTGCAACTGGACACTTCCCCTCCCGTCGCGTGCTAAAAGCTCTGGCTGTCTGCAAATGAACCAGGTATGGATGAAATCAAGCATAAAATGCTGCTGCCCTGGAAAGATCACCAGCTAGGTCCAGTCCCTGCATCTTTTTAGAGTTTCACAGAAGCTGGGTAGCACAGTGGTGGGGCAGCTGTTGCAAATGTACTTAGTCTGGTGACAGCAGTCTCTGGCTAAACTGAACAATAATAATGGCACAAATGTTTTCCGTTCCTTACCAAAACCCACAGGACACACTCCCTGCTTCTGACGCCACATACCAGAAATGTCACTAGAACTTACACCAGAGCAAGGGGTTTACGCTGCCTGCAGTGAGCGGGGACAAAAAGGAGACATGGAAACACCAATGGAACCCAGGTCAGTTTGTGGCTGCTGGAAGGCTCAGACAAGAGCCAGCATGGCATCGGCAGTGCCTGCTGCTCTCCATTCGGATCCTACCTACCTTTCATGAACTACAATAGGCTCTAAGACAATCAAGACCGAAACAAAACTGCCTGGGCAAGTATTACAACCAAGAGCTTTCTTGTGCATTCTCGAGTTATTTTAATGAAATTTTTTGACTACAGCTCAGAGCTCTGAGGAAACCATTACGTAATAATAATAATAATAATAATAATAATAATAATAATAATAATAAAGTTTGGCTAAATATTTTCTGGCCTCTGAAGTCCTGCTTGTGCTCACAGCTGAGCCCCAGGCTTGACTGACGAATATGTGCATCCACAGCACTGATGCTGCGGTTTTCCACAGGCTTTCCTGCTTCATACCAAGGGGGAAACAACATTATTGACAACAATATGACTGGGTTTAAAATCATAAGAGAAGACAGTCTCTTCTTAAGTGCTATACAGCATCAGGAAACTCATCCAATTATCCTTTGAAGCTCAATGAAATAATTATATATAGACAAGGTAAGGTTTGGAGCTCTTTGTTAGGAAGAGGAATTAATCCATCCATTTATTGCGCAGACATAACTGTGCTTTGACTGTGCAATTTTATATTACTTGAAGCTTTAAATTTATGATATAAATATGATTTTGTAGATTTTTAAATTATAAGAAACGTACTTGGGTTAGGATAAGCCATTTACCAAGGCCGAATACAGCTCAAATAAAATACATTAATTTCCTCTGGCCTACAAAGGGGAAGTGTTTCTGACTTCCAATCACAAAATCAATTACAAAAGCAAAAAAAATCACACACACACACACACACACACACACAAAAAAAAGGAACAAAAATCACAAAAGCAATCAAAAAACTCATGCAATCTTTAGTTGCTAGAAACGGTACATTGTCTCTAAATGGCTGCATATAAATTTATGACAAGGTCGAGTCCCTTTGGGTTAGGATCAGCGGGGCCAACAAGGCTAGCGTCCTGGTCGGGCTCTGTTATAGACCGCCGAACCAGGATGAGGAGACGGATGAGGAGTTCTACAGGCAGCTGACAGAAGTTGCGAAATCGTCAGCCCTTGTTCTCGTGGGGGACTTCAACTTCCCTGACATATCCTGGAAACACAACACAGCCCAGAGAAAGCAGTCTAGGAGGTTTCTGGAGAGCGTGGAAGACAGCTTCCTGACCCAGCTGGTTGGTGAGCCTACCAGGGGTGGCACTCCACTAGACCTTCTCTTCACAAACAGAGGACTGGTGGAGGATGTGATTGTCGGGAGCTGTCTTGGGCAGAGTGACCATGAAATGGTGGAGTTCTCTATTCTTGGCAAGGCCAGGAAGGGGACCAGTAAAACTGCTGTATTGGAGTTCCGGAGGGCTGACTTTGTGCTGCTGAGGACACTGGTTGGTAGAGTCCCTTGGGAGGCGGTTCTGAAGGGCAGAGGAGTCCAGGAAGGCTGGGCGCTCTTCAAGAGGGAAATCTTAATGGCACAGGAACAGTCTGTCCCCACGTGCCCAAAGACGAGCTGGTGGGGAAGAAGACCAGCCTGGCTGAACAGAGAATTGTGGCTTGAGCTTAGGAGAAAAAAGAGGGTTTATAATCTTTGGAAAAGTGGGCAGGCCACTAAGGAGGACTATAAGGATGTTGCGAAGCTGTGCAGGGACAAAATTAGAAAAGCCAAAGCTCATCTGGAGCTCAATCTGGCTACTGCCGTTAAAGATAACAGAAAATGTTTTTATAAATACATCAACACAAAAAGGAGGACTAAGGAGAATCTCCATCCTTTACTGGATGTGGGGGGAAACTTAGTTACAAGAGATGAGGAAAAGGTGGAGGTGCTTAATGCCTTCTTCGCCTCAGTCTTTAGCAGCAATACTGGTTGTTCTCTGGATACCCAGTTCCCTGAACTGGTGGAGGGGGATGGGGAGCAGGATGTGGCCCTCACTATACACGAAGAAATGGTTGGTGACCTGGTACAGCACTTGGATGTGCACAAGTCGATGGGGCCGGATGGGATCCACCCGAGGGTACTGAGAGAACTGGCAGAGGAGCTGGCCAAGCCACTTACCATCATTTATCAACAGTCCTGGCTATCGGGGGAGATCCCAGTTGACTGGCGGCTAGCAAACGTGACGCCCATCTACAAGAAGGGCCGGAGGACTGACCCGGGAAACTACAGGCCTGTCAGTTTGACCTCAGTGCCAGGGAAGCTCATGGAGCAGATTATCTTGAGAGTCATCACGCAGCACTTGCAGGGCAAGCAGGCGATCAGGCCCAGTCAGCATGGGTTTATGAAGGGCAGGTCCTGCTTGACGAACCTGATCTCCTTCTATGACAAAGTGACACGCTGGGTGGATGAGGAAAAGGCTGTGGAAGTGGTCTACCTTGACTTCAGTAAGGCATTTGACACCGTTTCCCACAGTATTCTCCTCAGGAAACTGGCTGCTCTTGGCTTGGACTGGCGCACGCTTCGTTGGGTTAGAAACTGGCTGGATAGCCGGGCCCAAAGAGTCATGGTAAATGGAGTCAAATCCAGTTGGAGGCTGGTCACTAGTGGCGTTCCCCAGGGCTCGGTGCTGGGGCCAGTCCTCTTTAATATCTTCATCGATGATCTGGACGAGGGCATTGAGTGCACCCTCAGTAAGTTTGCAGATGACACCAAGTTAGGTGCATGTGTCGATCTGCTCGAGGGTAGGAAGGCTCTGCAGGAGGATCTGGATAGGCTGCACCGATGGGCTGAGGTCAACTGCATGAAGTTCAACAAGGCCAAGTGCCGGGTCCTCCACCTGGGGCACAATAACCCCAAGCAGAGCTACAGGCTGGGAGATGAGTGGTTGGAGAGCTGCCAGGCAGAGAAGGACCTGGGAGTGATGGTTGATAGTCAGCTGAATATGAGCCAGCAGTGTGCTCAGGTGGCCAAGAAGGCCAACAGCATCCTGGCCTGTATAAGAAGCAGTGTGACCAGCAGGGCTAGGGAGGTGATCGTCCCCCTGTACTCGGCTCTGGTGAGGCCACACCTCGAATACTGTGTTCAGTTTTGGGCCCCTCGCTACAAGAAGGACATGGAAGTGCTTGAGCGAGTCCAGAGAAGGGCGACGAAGCTGGTGAGGGGCCTGGAGAACAAGTCCTACGAGGAGCGGCTGAGGGAGCTGGGATTGTTCAGCCTGGAGAAAAGGAGGCTCAGGGGTGACCTTATCGCTCTCTACAGGTACCTCAAAGGAGGCTGTAGCGAGGTGGCGGTTGGTCTGTTCTCCCACGTGCCTGGTGACAGGACGAGGGGGAATGGGCTTAAGTTGCGCCAGGGGAGTTTTAGGTTGGATCTTAGGAAGAACTTCTTTACCGAAAGGGTTGTTAGACATTGGAACGCGCTGCCCAGGGAAGTGGTGGAGTCACCATCCCTGGAGGTCTTTAAAAGTCGTTTAGATGTAGAGCTTAGGGATATGGTTTAGTGGGGACTGTTAGTGTTAGGTCAGAGGTTGGACTCGATGATCTTGAGGTCTCTTCCAACCTAGAAATTCTGTGATTTTGTGATTCTGTGAAATTATCATAGAATCACAGAATGGGCTGGGTTGGAAGGGACCCTAAAGATCCCCTAGTTCAACTCCCCCTGCTGTGGGCAGGGACACCTCCCACCAGACCAGGTTGCCCAAAGCCCCATCCAGCCTGGCCTTGAACACCTCCAGGGATGGGGCATCCACAGCTTCTCTGGGCAACCAGTGCCCGTGCCTCACCTCCGAGTGAAGAATTTCCTCCTAACCTCTCATCTAAATCTCCCCTTATTTTAAAATCGTTCTGCCTTGTCCTCTCATTGTCCAACTGAGCAAAAGGTTGTTCTCCAACTTTTTTATAAAATATCTTTAAGTATTGAAAAGCTGCAATAAGGCCATCCCGGAGCCTTCTCTTCTCCAGGCTGAACACCCCCAGCTCTCTCAGTCTTTCTTTGTAGAAGAGGTGCCCCAGCCCTCTGGTCAGCTCGGACCTGAATGATCATATAACAATGAGGGTTTGATAAACTAATTAGACAGAAACTCTTTCCACCCTGCTTTATGAACACAAAACCTCTGAAAGAGAGGGTTAAGAAAGACATCCATAAAAAACTGATATAAACATTTAGCCTTAAAGTCTGACTAATAATTAAAAGACTGGCAGAAGTCACTGACTACAACAGAGTGAGAGTACTATATAACATATAACTTTTGACATTTTTTACTTTCTATGCACTAGAGAATTTCAGGGAGAAAGTCCATGAGTGATATCATGGATTCATCTCTCTTTAACAGGGCAGGCTGCTCATTTTTATCCCTGTCCTGGTTTCAGTTAGGACAGTTTTCCTCCTAGTAGCTGGTAGAGTGCTGTGTTTTGGATTAGGATGAGAAGAATGCTGATAACATGCCAATGTTTTGGTTGTTGCAGAGCAGTGCTTGTACCAAGGACTTTTCAGCTCCTCGCTCTGTCCTGCTAGCAGGCAGGTTGGGGGTGCAGCAGGAGCTGGGAGGGGACAGACCCAGGACAGCTGACCCAAACTGGCCAAAGGAGTATTCCATACCATCTGACATCATGCTAAACAGTATATAGGGGTGGCTAGCCAGGTTGGGGGGCCGGCTGCTCGGGATAGACTGGGCATCGGTCAGCGGGTGGTGAGCAATTGCATTGTGCATCACTTGTTTCATACACACTATTATTATTATTATTATTATTATTATTATTATTATTGTTTCCTATCTTAATAAACTGTCTCTATCTCAACTCTTGTTTCATTTTTCCGTTTCTCTCCCCCATCCCAGAGAGGGAGGGGGGAGGGTGAGCGAATGGCTGTGTGGTGTTTAGCTGCCAGCCAGGTTAAACCACAACAATCCCTTTGCACAATGCTTTCAGACACCAGTGTTACATAAGGAGGAGTGTTAATTACGACATGGAAATAGTTCTTACATGAAACGCATCCAAATGCAAATGTTCTGAAACATTCATTGGGAGCCAGTATTTTTAAGTGCAGTCTGTAATGAGGAGAGCACTCCTTCAAATGTTTTATTTCCAGATTTGAGGGAAATTTATATTTAAGATTTACACCTTTCAGAAAAGGTAAAGGTTCCTATTTAAGGTCAGTGTGAGGTCTGCGAGACTTCTAGCCATTCCACAGGAACATAGCAGAATGGATGATAGAAAAGATCTGAGCTAGGAACGCACAAATTGAGCAAGATTTCATTTTTTTTTTTTTACAAAACACATTTTTTAAATATGAAAATGGAAAAATACAGGCTTGTTGGCTTAATGGTTATTCCCAAACAAAGAAAATATTGTAAAATGCCCAATTATGGTAGGATCACAAAGTCTAAGCAGCTTAAGATAAACAGTTTTCTCCCATTTTTCAGGCAGTAGATATAATTCCGTGCTAGGAAACTAATCGCTATATTTGTATTGTGAAAGCACTTCTGTGTTACCTTTTGCTCAACTGAGTCTTCTGAATCCTATAGGAAGAAGTTTGAGGTTTCTCCTGTTTGCCCTCACTTCTAATGTGTGCATTACTAGCTGAGTTTGCACTAGAAATCCATTACACTATAGCTCAAGAATGCAAAGGGGAAAACACTTAATTTCCTCCCATCTTTAATATCTTTAATGTTATTTCATGCCATCTATTTTATGTTATGTCTAGAGTTCTGGGTAACAGAAATGACTCACGTACCCCATGCTCAGCAAAAGAGCACGCTTTCTCTAGGTGGATAACCTGAACCATAGCAAAGCTCTCTGACCCTTGCACGAAACCATAAACAGAAATTTCTTTGCACAACCAGCTGCTTTTGGGTGGTCTTTGCACAGGGATAAGTTTTATAGTCTTGGCTTTGAATCTGAAAATGCACTAGATCAAATAGTGCTTTGGGAGGAGCCTTGTAGTTTCAGAAAGCTTTTACAGACTTCCCAAGTGACTGAGCAGTAGTTAAGATACAGCCTTGCTCCCATAAAAGCTGCCTCTTTCCCTAGTAATGCATCTACTCTACAATACCCAAATCCTGTGGGGTCCTTCCTTGGCAACCACAGCTCTGAGCAAGGGTACTCTGAAAGCTGAGTTGGCTTGTTCCCTCTCATGGCCAAACCTGCAGGAAGAAGGAGAGGTGTGGAAAGTTTTCTAGAGATGCTTTTTAATAGCATTCCCCTTAAATATGTCCACAGGGGACAATAAGGAGGAGGGAGCTTTGCCTCCCTGTTCAGACCCTAAAACCTAAAAGAGCTAATGGAATATACAGAAGGCTAAAGCCAGCTAAGGCCTGGAGCTTAGGTTTTTGTCAGCCTCATGCAATCAGGGACATATTTCACACTGGAGTTCACAAGAAATGGTCCACACAACTGCAAATGTCACCACTTTCTCAGCCAAATGCAAAACCAAAACTGCTTCTTGGATATAAACGTACACATGCTATATTTACAAAGCAAACTCTAAGTGCTGCTCTGCATATGCACAGGGAAGAGGATGGATCCAAGCCATTCATCACCTGGTGCATCACTCCCACATAATTTAACATAGCAGTAGTAGTCGTGCACTCAGACAGCATAATGATAGTGCAATCCCGAAGACCAACACAAAATAAAAGAGAAGCCCATTTTCCTATGCAACGGTGAATTTGTTATTCACTTACTGAAGTAAGTTTTTAATATTAATACTAGCAATCTAGGTGTTCAATCTGGACTCAAAGAACTAAAGTGAACGTAAGTCCTAAAAATCTTTAAGTGCTACTGCAGCAAAAAGGCAAGGCACAGTAAACCCAGATCTGCAGACCTCCAGAAGAAGCTGGGCCATTCTTCTACAGCACAATACCATGTCTGAAAAGAAGGAAGTCTATTTTGTTTAATGATCCCAGACCTAAGCACAGCAGGTAGAATGATCTGTCCAAAATTTCATACAAAAATAATAGATTTTCTAAATTATGAGGCCAAATCCTTTCCTTATACCACCCCCTGTTAATGAAAATAAACTGCAAAAAGTGTCCTATCTAACCAAACCCCATAAAATGACATTTTTTCAACCTGGAGAATCACATTTAATATCCAAGAGCCATACATTCTTTACTGAAACACAGCTTGTTGGTAGACAGAGAGAATAATCTATGCCGAATCCAGCTCACTTTCAAGACTATGGCACTTTCTTCACTGGACTTACTCATCTGGCATCTTCTAAGCATCCTAGATACAGTTGTAAGGAAAAAAAAAAACTTGGAGCCCCAACTAATACCACCATGCAGAGTGAGAGAGAGAGAGATTCAATGCAAGGAGAATGTCATTGACTTGGTTATTTGGATTGACATTAACAGTCTAAACACCTCTTGCTATTTCAAATATACGAGAGGATGACATCTTTGTCCTGCTACCATCTCCCATGAAGTTATGCTGCTGAGTTCTCTGTCTCAGGATCTGGTAGGAAGTTAATAATTCTAGCAAAATTGTTAAGGGGCAACCTCTTATATTTAAGACTGGTGGACATGTCCATGTCATGAAGACAGACATGAAGACATGTTCATGACAGGGGTGCAGTAACAGGATTACATCATGGCAAAATCACTTGCATTAAATCTCTCCTCAGTCTCTTCTGTTTATTTACCCCTGTTCTTTTACCTCACTGCTCCATATTTGCTGTCCTTTTTGTTACTCTCTTTCACTCCTTGCTTTGAAAAGCAGCTTCTCTTCCTTCCCTTCTCTTCCCATCCCCACCATTCCGCAAACAACATCACCTCCACCTCCCCGCTTTGCACTCCTTCAGCACTGCCCGCCACGCTTTGACATGCAGGAACAAATTATCACGTCAAACACACACACCAAGCAAATTATGCATGTGTGCAAATGGCACAGATCTCTCTCCTCATGCCTGCCAGGCAGATAGATAGTAAATATACTGATCCCCATTTTACAGATTGCCATCGGGTGTAAACTGGTGTAGCTTAATTGACTCCAGTGTAGCTGCCCCACTTGAAGCAAGTGGAGGTCATTGCTTAAAGCTCACAGAAGGGGAGCAGTTTGGCTTCCAAAAGGCCACCCATGAATATGGGATCTCAGTGACAACATTTTATTCCCCAAGTCCCATGCACAGCTCCCTCCATAACCCCACCCAGCTTTGTTTTATGTCTCAGCTGGGAAGCCAGCTCCAAGGCATGCTTTTGCGCTGGGTAACAGCGTAAGAATCCACTTGACTTTAATTACATGGTATTTGTTTCACTTGCCCAGCACACTGAGGCCACACATACTAGCGAGTATTTATGGTGTTCTCAAAAAGCCCTACATCTGCGCACGGTGGGCCTCTGATTTTGTGCTGCAAGGCAGGGACTCCCCCCTTTCTCCAGCTCTTCAACAAGCTGCTGCTTTGTTTCCAGTGTCTGTGGTACATCAATGCTGGCTGCCAGCTTGCTGGCACATACTGGAGCGGTTCCAGTTCAGCTGAACAGCTGTTGACTTACACTCCAAGTATCAATCCCAGGCCTGAAAAAAACCAACACTCTTGTGGAAGGGCTTTTCATTAAGAACTGGGAATGCTGCTTCAAGGATCAGCATCAATCCACTGACAGCAGCTCATGGCCCCATGAGGTTGCACATCACCAGATCTAAGGACACTAGAAACTATATGAGAACAGGTGCCTAGGTCAGGCAACAGTCATCCCTGAGTTACGCCATGGCTAATGGTGCTTTACAATAGGCCAACAGTTTTCTTCAGTGATAGCACAGACATGCTTGGCCTTAAATTCTGTATCAGCAGCTGAATTTTTGTGATCCAGACCCATTTTGCAGCTTGTCACAACCTTACAGAGTGAGCAAATTATTTTGAAGTGTATCCAAACAAAAACAGTTGAGACCACATGCATTAATCTTGGACCAAGTACTAAAACTGCTTGAAACTCGTCTACAGCTTCCTAAATGTTTGAGGAGTATTTGTTACCTTGTGTGAATCTTGACAGTGATGGTGACAAATGCAATAGGACTGTTTCATTGGCAAGAACTCAGAGTGGCACATGTCAAGTTCTCTCCTGAGGAGAATCTCTCAAATGGAAACCAGCTCCGATTGCCATTTCTTGTCCTCCTTCTCACCTGTCATGGATTTCCAATCAGATTTGTCTTCAGAACCAAATTAATTGTGAAGTGCCTTGTAGGCAGTAGTGTTGTCCCAGTGCTGTCTATGAATTAATCCTTTATAAGATTACTTGGCTTTCAACACAGCTTCTCAGAGTGCCCTGGAACACTAAAATTGTCTAACCTCTCTGTCAGCTTCACTAAAGAGAGGTTAAGTAACATATGAAGCATCACAAAACATATCAGAAACATATCCAGAAATTACGTCTGAAGATTCAGACACCCTATTTTTTATCAACCACTAAATCACCCCGAACCTCCCACCAAGGTGAGCCAGTGTCTCATGGCAGGTGACAACACACAGCATGCCTGCATCAGCTCCTTGCTGGCCATGGCAGCATGCTGTGTTATCTGCATTGGTGTGGGGCTGATTTCAAGGTGACTGTCATGGTCTGGCAGCTCATAAACATGCCGTCTGCTGCCTATGCACTACCAAACCTACTGTTCTTGTTTGGATTTTGCCTTTGTCTCCTGGGGCTTCACACACTCTCCCAAGGCACCACTTTGACTGAAACTATCTATCCAGCCACCCCAAGATGGCAAACACACCAGCAACTGTCAGCCTTTCCCCATATGGCTCTACTTAGTTCAAGCCAATAAAAAAGAAAAGAGTTTGTTCCCGTTGGGTCTCAATAAAGCTGCCGTTTGGATGGTGAGCTTTGTGTCATGGCCTCTGTTTTAGCCTGACAGCTAAACCAGTGCAAGGCACTGTGGCCAAGATGTTGCAGGACTGAAACTTCCCAGAGGCATACTGGAGCAGGACATCCGCTCCTCTTGGCTGGCACATGGTGGACTGAAGATGGCCTTAGCTTTCTCACAGCTATTTTTTAGTGTGCCCATAACCTGAGTCCCTCTTATCTCTCCCTAAAGCCATGAGCAGTAAATCAGATGGTTCTCCCACTCATCCTTGGCAGGATTTTAACCAACAACTTAAAACAACTTCACGCTATATCTAGGTATCCAGGTCCCCAAAAGACATTGCGCTTTACAGGAAGGTGATATGCTGAGAACATTATCTATGGTTTTCCACTCATTCATTAGGGGAGCAATAAAACATCTGTATTCATTTACTTAAACTGTTAAAGCAGTGAGACAGAAGGAAGTCACTTATACCCATATTTAGAAATATGCAGTATGCTCAACAGATTACTTGGGAAGTAAATTTACAGCAGACAATATCAGCATAACACCGGTTAGTTAGCTCCTATTAACAGCCGAGAAGAGCTATAGCATCAAAGCAGAAAGCAGGATTTTTTTTTTTTTAACTTCCCCACTGAGTGACACACTAATTTAGCAGAGCAGTCCGATTCTTTGTGAACTCACCCAGCTGTCTGGCACAAGGGTGACCCTGCTCATTAACAGTGACACTGCCAAGTCATATCACAGTCAGAGTCAGGCTTTTGGAGCTGCCATCCCCTCTTGTGGGGAAAGGAGGAAGGCTTCAGACAAAAGCAAACAGGGTAGTCCTATGCTTAAACCAGCGGCAAACAGCTTCCATTAAACACAAAGTTTTAAGAAACAGAGGCATTATAATAAAAAAGATCTGCTCCACACAATTGCAGAGATTAGAATTCTTTTCACAGTGCTTTATTGATTACTTAGAAGCAGTCTGATATATTTAACTAAAAATCAATGGGAAAAATAAAGGTCTGCCTATTTGACTCAGAGGAAGAATTTCATTCATGGGATGAAAGAGCCTAATGAGCCAATTCAGAATTCAAAGAGAGCTATTAGTGATGAAGAAATGAAGTGGTTTTGTAACGAAATGATGAGCACTGAGTGCAGATGGAGGAAATAGTGTTTTGTAAATTTTGAATCTGGACTTTTTTTAATCTTTAAATACTTCATTGATATGCTCTCTGCAATATTTAGTATGATTTAGGGCTTCATTAATGGCCATTTTTCCCCAACTGTGGCACCTGCAAAAATATACCTTAAGTCAGTAAAAGCACTTGCATGCAGTTAGAGATCACTTATTAATACGGGTATGCCCAGTACTTCCTCTTCAGATAGTCAACATTTTCAAGACTTCAGTGCTTCCCCCAACAAAATAAACAACTAAAGGAGGACATGGACTGCCACAGCTGTCATTTCTAGCTCTGTCTTGAGAGAAACAGATTTCAAGAACCACTGTTTTTTTAGCCTGAGGGTGGGGACCAGGTTGGGGACCAGGTTGGAGACTGAGCAAGACAGGACTCTGTCCCTACAGTGTGGCACAAGCCCAGCCAGGTGAGCAGGGGATGAAATGAGGACTGATGTTTCACATGGCTCTAATCAGTAAACTCAACCCAGCATCAGGCAAAAATAAGTAAATAAATAAAATGGCTGGCCTTTTGGGGGCCGGACTGAGATTTGACTGTAAATGTGCTGAATATAACGGGGGTCCTTACACCAAGAACCTAGTGTAGCCAAGCTACTTTAGCTATAAAGCCATTTTTGTGGCTGTCACATCCTGCACATTTTGATGCTTATAATTACGGTTGCCCAACTTTTTCTATTAGAAGATGACTCTCTCATTTGTTTGCACAGCAATAGGGCTTTATCTGAGTGGCGAGCACTTGGTGTCCACAACCACCATGAGGTAAGAGTTAAGCAGCCTGACTACCTCTCCCAGCTATGTATCTTGCTAATCTGGATGAAATCAGGGCATGCATCCACTGTCTGCTCTACCCACCTCAACTCCAGAACAAGAGGCTTGTGAGAACACAGCACAGCTTTGCTAAACATTAGCTAGTGCGAGAAGGAAAGCAGTTTAGCAGGGAAGGAAGGTTTTACAGGGAGAAGGAATATCCTTATGTTTAATAAAATAAAAAAATAAAAATAAAAAAAAAAAAAAAAAAATCTGGCTCAAATCCCCCACATTTTCTCAGGCAACAAATAAACTCCAGTCAATATACACTTTAGACATAATTATTCTAAAGATTCGTACCTAGGAATCGTATTCTTCGTTAGCAAAATAGCAAAAATAAAATGGAAGGTAAAAAGAAACAAAATAATACATATCCAGAAGAAACAAACAACAGGGAAAACCTAATTATGTGACTGTATAAATCTATGGCTCTTCTATATCTTCAGTGCAGTGTGTGGTTCTTTTATCCCATCTGAAAGAGGCTGCATTGGAATAAAACATTCAGAGAAAGGCAACTACAATGACCACCTCTATGGACCAGCTTCCACACAAGGAAAAATTTTCATACAATCTGTTCAGTATGAAAAAGGGTCATCTTAGTACGGGTGTGATACTGACCTACAAACCAAGAGTGGCCAAGTTCTGATAGGCAGGCATCAGATATGCACTGTCAATTATGCACTCCACTGGCTGGAAGAGCCAGCTTCGTGAAGGCAAAGAAGATGGTTCTTCATGCAGCAGGGAGTTAGCCTGCACAATTTCTTGCCAAACGATGTTGTTGCAAAAAGTTTAGAAGGGCTCCAACTACTTGCACCTGGGCAAGTACCCAGAAAGGATATCCACTGAGAAAAGGGACCTGAAAAATTTAAAAAGTCAGTGGAAAGCCTTGCATGTGTCAATCCTACAAGCAGCTGCCACTGGCTACCACAGACAGAGGACATTCGGGCAGATGACCTTTGTTCTGAATCAGTGCTGCTGTGCTTTGGTTCATCTCCTGCCTTTTGTCCTGTACTTTTACTGGATGACACTGTCTAATCTGGCTGCTTGCTTCTGGATGGATCAAATGTCCTATTTTTATATACACTAATGAATAAAAATTGAAGTTATTTCAAAAACTCATCTTCCCCACTGCGAGGACTGCACTGCAGGCCCAGAAGTGACTTTACCTCATGCCTGCAATGTCTGGCAAACCATTTTGTATGGAGCCGATGATAATGAACCCAGCAGCTTGTTTTCCTGAGAAACAGGATCTTGCCATTTCTTTGTCCAGTAGGAAACTCATATCGAGCATGTTCAAGCTAGCAAGAGAAAGTGAGAGAACTGAACTTCAAAATCAAAGGATTCCTACTTAGATATAAAAGCCATCTGAGTCAATAAGCGCACAGTCTTTTAACTCTTCCACTGCGGGTATCTATGAAGAGGCTTTACCTAACCTTCTTGGAACAACAATCACCACGCTGCTTCCTCATGAATATGCTTAATAAATCTTTGCCCACTGCGGAAGCTGGACATGCACAGATATGCAGCACAGACATTCAAGGGTAAATAACATGAAGATGACTGATAGAAGAGAATGCCAGTTTTCCAACTTTATCTTTGAGAGTGAAAGGGTTGCCATTGGAAAGAAATTGCTGACAGGACGACAGTCCTTCTGTAGGGTTCTGCAGTGCAAAAGTAAAGTCAGAATGTTGGCAGAGGTTCACTTGGATAGTGCCATATCAGGATACATCAAATACAATATGACTTACTTTCTCCTTCAAGCTCTGACTGTGCCTGGCCTGACAGGGAATTAGTGAGACATTTCTATCTGCTGACTTATTTATTACTGAAACACTCTTGTTATAGTCTTTGAAATGTTGTTCACAGTTTTAGCCATTTTCTGACTTAAATTCAGTGACATTTCTGCAGAAACATTCAGAACCAAATGGCCATAATATGTTCTGCAGACATAGGAAATACCCTGAGGAGGGAGTTAATGGGAATGAACATAATAAGGCTCTTTGAGGAGAGTGAGATGTGGTATATATTTTATCTTAACAGATTTTAACTAAATCCCTGAAGGTTCCTTATGCAGGAAAAGTTTTTCTGTGTAAGTGAAAGTCTAGTTGAATTTGAAAGGACATTCTTATTTTGTTTTCTCCATTAACAAAAAAAAAAAAAAAAAAAAAAAAGTGTTGATAGGTTTGTTCTATGTTATTTTTGTTTGGAGTTTGTGAGTTCTGCTTTGACAGGGGTTCTCTAAGTGCTGAATATTCTTCATCAGCATAGACTAACACACTAAAGAGAGACCGGAGTATTTAGATTGCAAGCAAAGATTAAAACAGCTCTCCTTTCAGGTCTGTTTGTGTTTCCAAGACACTACTTTTTTCATTTTCATAGTTAGGCATCACTAAGGATCTGATTCAATTTCCAGTGAAATGAGTGGAAGATGTCTCCAAGTCAAGGATCACGGGAAGGCAAAAGTGCAGAAAGGCAGCACTGTGCCTGCCCGCAGTGTCAGTCCAACCCAGTCTCCCCTTCCACTCTCCCCCAAGGGGGACCATAGGAACTAATAATAATATCTCACAGAGACCACCCTTTCCAGCATCAGTATGGTCTCAGTGATGAAATTACAGCTTCTTTCCAAAGCTTGGCAAGTCTTTACCACTGAAATCCTCTGAGCCATTAAAAAGGCAGCCTCACAAAACCCTTTTCTGCCTTCTTACAGGGGACAGTAACATTTATACGGGGATGAAACTGCCAAAGGGATCCACAGTGCTTCCCCAAGGGCAAGTTATTTGGCCATGCAAGACAGTGTATTCTTGCTTGAGACAACTTGGATGTCTCATTCTAAGACAGTTTGTATGATGCATTGCAGAAAGGCTCACTACGTATCTATCATATCTTGTGGTTTTGATCATTTGTTTCACAGATGTGCCAATAGCCTGGTTTTACAAAGTAAAGCAGGATAAATCCAGGATTTTCACAGGTGTTTTCTGTGTCTTTTGTCTAGTCCTTTACTCACAGTGCCTCAAATAAACTCTGCTGTTCTTGCCCTTCTCTATAGTTGGAAAAGTGTGCCAAGGTAAGGTAACTAACCCGCTTTAGGTTGCAAGTTCATGCCCCAAATACTTACTTCGTCATCACACTTTGGGAAATGCTGACAAGAAACAACAGGCTGCAAGTTTTTTTGAGCACGTGATCACTAGTGTTTTTTTGGTTTGTTCTTTTTTTTTTTTTTTTTTTTTTTTTTTTAAGGTATTTACCATAGCATAGCTTTTTTAGTTCAGTCAATGGTTTCAACTTTCTGACCCCACGTGGTTTCCACAGTGAAAATAGAAAGGTTCAAAAAAGAAGTATCTGGCTTAGAGGCATTCACCAGCTGTGAGCAGGCAGAGGTGAACACAGTGCTGCCCACACACCCAACAGCCTGTGCGAGCATGCTCTGGATGCAGTATAAAACAAGACGTGCTTTCTTTTGGGCGGATTTGTCTTGTCTTTTCTATTAGTTTCAACTCGCTAGTTAGGGACCTCTGCATATTATCACACCAATTTCAAATTCCTCTGTCTAGTTTGGTATCACTCACCTCTGTGCTAAGGCCATGGCTACAAAGCACCAAGGCTGGCTCTGTGCACTCAAACATAATGCATTTTAGAATAGAACACATTGCTATTTCTCCAGACAAGTAAGTCCACTGTGAGAATGGAAAGAAGAACTGCCCTGCCAAGAGCCAAGATTACCCAGGGTTACCCAGGCCTCCATATCAAGCACCCAACTGCTACTTTCTTGGTCTGTAACCCAACCAAGTCCCCCCTTCGACTGGTGGATCAGAGAGGTGATGTTTTTTTCCCAAGGGGTTCTGGAAATGGCAGCCTCCTTTAGCTCTCTGTGTTCATTTCACAACATAAGGCAATGCCTGCTGTTTAAATAAACCTCCACATGCAAAGCTTACCGTCTGTACTGGGATCTTTTCTCAGCATCTTCTTGTCCCTGCCAAGTTATTTGGCATGAGGAAACTCAACACTCTAACTTACAGATATTACAAAATAGGTGGAGGGAAGGCAAGAAACTTTTATAGACTTCTTTCTAGTTATATACTAAAGACAATACATGTAAGCTTTAGTTTTGTGCAATAGACATCTTAGCAGAAGCAGTACCCTGAGCCCTGCAGCAAATATGTTTCATCCACTTCCAATTAAAATACTGGGAGTTTATCACCCACTGAACTCACAGTGCTTCAGGCAAAACCTCTCATGAGGCTGCAAAACAAATCCAAGACTTCAACGATATATTGTAAAACTCCTTTATGGATCTTTTAACTGTCATGACTACTCATTCCTTACCACTGTGAAATGTTTCTGCATTTCCTCTGTGATCATCTGTCAGTCAGGTGGGTGAAAGACTTGAAACCTCATCAGGATCAGCAGTTTAATATACATTATTTCTGAAATCTTGCAAAGGGTTGTGAAGAAATTGATCCCGTTCTTGGAGCTGTGTACACTTCAAAAAACAACCTGCAATGCAAACTTTTTCTTCCCTCAGTTGTAGCTTTGAGATTGGAAAACCTGATCCCCTAAAAGATCAAGTGCAACATTTCATGTTCCAGGCCTCTCAGATGGTTTCCCTGCTGAATGCGATAGGCAGATTAAGAGCTTATTGTTAGGAAATAGTTTTGTAAAGGTCATCGCAGGAGTAAATCTTTGAAATTTAATGCTAGATTTATAGTTTCATTTGGTGACTTTTTATAGCATTTTCTAGTAATTTTGTAGTTTTCCACAGCATAATAACTATGTATCATAATCATAAACTGATGATTAATTGCTCTGAGAGCTGAACACCGTCAGCCATCAGTAGCTAAGCTTAATACACAGAAGGGAGCTCTTACCAGTGCCGAATGCTGAGCATGTTTCTAGATCTGTCCTTCTGCCGTACCGGAGCAGTGAGGGTTCTGCTGCTGGCTGAGAGAGAGCTGCCATACCTGCCCTAGTGACCCCATCTGCTTCCTGCAAGCAAGGCAGATGAGAAACACCTACTACATTTTCGGGCATGGAATATTTATCAGTTTAGCAGTGCTGTCACAAAGGTAGCCTGAAAGTTTCCAAAAAATGAAGTTTAATCATCAAATCTAGTATCCTCAGAGTACGAAGGCTGGTGTTGAATGCCAAAGGAGCACAAGACTGGGCCCCACACTCGCATCTTGGTGTAGACTCTACTTTCACAAAGGACAGACGCAGCCCTTCATACTTCATTTTGCACTGACACACCAGCATTTCTCCTTTTTTTTTTTTACTATTAAGGACTCACAAGAGTTTTGTTTCTCCTCACATGGGCTAGAGTGAGATTGGGGGAGGAGTTACGCTGCTTTTTTTAATAAAGTCCAGAAAAATAAGGGAAGTCAAATTTTAACTCCTCAATGAACAAATTAAACTGTGCTCTAAATCTTGCATAGCTGCTCTGTAGTAAGCTCTGTACAGAACAAAGAAGGGTTCAGCTGCGAAATTCAACTCTGTCTATGCACAGTCTCTCCTAGAGTTCAGCAATACTCAGCTTCTGGGCCAGGCAGTTGCTGTTTCTCCCTATTAACAGCAGAGGTATCTGTCCGATCCTTTAAATTACAAACCAAGCCTGGAAACCAAATTTAAGGATTCACAGGTCTGGTGTTTTGATTGGGGCATAACTGTAGCTCTTAGAAAAAAATATTTTATTTTTTAAAGGCATTTTTTCCCTTAGAAAAACTGTTCCAGAACTGTATTATAGAGAGGAAAGAAATTATTTTAGTTAACATCTAATGACTTCTGCAGGATAAGAGACTGCTAAAGAAATTGCATTTTATTGCAACATTATTTATTCATTGCAGAGGCAAGGGAGGAGCAATGCAAGTAGGAAGGGTGTCTAGATATCAATCTTTAGCAAAGATGGACAGCATATGCAAGTGCTGCGTTATATTGCATTAATGCGAGTGCAATGTGCAAAGTGAGATCACCCTGTGGTGTCTGGGCCTCATTTGTAGTGTTAGATCCACCTTAGAAAGGTACTGCATTTCATTTTGAAAGTGAAAGCTAACCTGGAGGGGAACAAAACTTGATGGAAGGGTGGTTTCCTTTAGGCTTGTAAGTTGCCTGCCACATTAGGAAATCCCTGGCCAAATACTTTATTTATGTACACCTAAACATGGGACACCTTACCCTTCACAGTGCAAATCAGGGTTTCTCTGTAAGGAGGGGAAACACTACCTGTGGACAGGAAGTCAGTAAGGACCTGTGTCCTTGTGGAGCATCCAGCTACAGGCTGAGGGCTCTGGCACTGCCCTGGTACCAGCACCAAGCTGCCCTCCTCAGAGCAAAGGCCTTTGCCATGGTGCAGACACTCAACAAAGAGCAGAACTGAAGGGAAACATGGAAGAGCCCTGCAGATGTGGGTCACGGTGTTCAAAGGAATTTATTCTCATTAGATAAGAAGGACACTGCAAGAATGAAAGGATCTACTCCCAGTTAAATTTTGGTGCTTCACAACAAATTTCTCACGGCCAACAGGCCGAGTTACAGACCAGACTGGCAACTAAAAAGGTTCAACAATCTGGAAATATACTTAATAATCCGGCAAGTAGACTAAGCTACCACAGGAGATAAATATTTTCCTTGGACTATTTGCCTTTCTCTACTAGGAAAAGGGATAAATTATGTACAGGAAAAAAATTTCCATTTGTGTGTTGCATCTGATAGCACATGCTGCAAATTGCTGATATCAAACATAGTGATATTGTGGGATGTGAGCCCTTTGCAGCTGACAGTGAATTTAAATGCAATACCAAAACCCTCTCACAGAATAGGGGATCATTATGATCTCCAGTCTGAAGATGGACAACTGTGAAACACAAAGATGAAGTGACTTATCCACAAACGTGCAAAGAGCACCAGCAGCTGAAACTGGAACTGAGCTCATATCTGATGTGTGCCAGGACCATCATGTCCCCAAAGCCCTGCTTGTTTCCTCCCAGAGGGAATATAGTAATGCTGTTGTACCTAACTCAGCCCTCCAGAAAATCTTTCAGTGAACAGCTTTGATACAAGAAATGAGAATTATCAGGATAGGTGAAAAAAAAAATAAAAATAAAAATAAAAATAATCTGCAGAGTGCACATGAGCATGCTGTACGGCCTCAAGTGTTTCCGAAGAACAACCTGCAGTATGAGTACACAGGGCACTTGTACAAGGCATAAGAGATTCATGACTATTTATTTCCCAGAGCATGGCAGAAGGAAACTAATTACCCCACTGACTATTTTTTAGATAACTAAATTTGAAAAGGAGTAGTCAAGCATTATGTAAATCTTGCTAAGCACAAATCCACTCCAATAACAACACTGTCCCTATTGCTTTTGCTTTATTGGAGTCTAGGAGAATTCAGCAATAATCAAATTATTTAAAACTGACCAGTGAGCAAAACTTCAAAAACATTTTCATTACAAAACATTTGCCTGCAATTTAATAAGGACACTGTTTTAAAAATAAAAAAATAAATAAAATAAAATAAAATAAAATAAAATAAAATAAAATAAAATAAAATAAAAATGGCAACTAAACCAGAATTACTGTGGATCCCTTACCTTGGAAATTGTCCCATTCTTGAAGCCATAAAAAAAAAAAAAAAAAAAGAAAAAAAAAAAAGACAGAGCAGGAGAGAAAGACTTGTGTAAACCCATCCACAGGGTAGTCAGAAATATGAGAGAAAACTGTCAACTCTAGTCAAGTTAGAAATAACAGACAGGAGAAACTGGCCACAGATAAAAACAGAAGTGGACAACTGAATTCATATTAACGTGGGAAAAGTGTCAAGAGCTCTTCTTCTCTCTTCTCTGCAATGGTATAAAAATAGGAGGAAAGGTTACACTGAGAAATTGGAGTGGCTCTGATAGCCAACTGTGAGCATTTATTCATTTGGTTTAGACCAAGCTGAAGGCCAAGTGAACTGTAATGTGTATCCAGATTTGTGCGATCTCCAGGGTGAGGGTGCAAACCCAGATGCAGAAAGATGATGCAATCATGGTTTTCCCATCCGTCATGAGAAAGAGTTCCCTCTGATGACAAGCACTAACAAACCTCCTGAAATCTGTAAACACACAGCCTCCAACTTCACAGCTTCAGCCTGTCCAGAGCTGTCCTACACTGACAGCTTATATCTTTGGGCATGTGTTCATTCTCCATTACACCAGCATAAATAAAAGTAACACAAATGAATCCCCAGCTGCACAAGCAGCAGCATTGCTATCTCCCTGCCCTGCACAATGAAGTTAGATGTCACCTGTGAAGCATTAAACATGCACGTGTTTATCAGGTTGCTTTAGGAAGAAGACAGAAGAATTGAACAGGAAGAAGACAGAAGAATTGGTATCTGGATTTGCTGTAATGTATTTGGATTTCTTTCGAAGTCTCCCAGCCTGATTTTAAGGTTTTAACAGTGCTAAATCCTGACAGCCCATACTGTTTTCTAGCTTCACATGCCAGATGACAGGACATCATTTTCGCTTTGGTTACCCTTTGAAAATCATATTACACCTCTGTTTTTCATGCTGCACTGGTTGCTTATAATTGAGTATTTGGCACAGAAGCGAGTGTCTGCAGCAGGAGGTATTCCTGACTGAAGCAAAAAGACTTTGGGCAGGATTAAAGAGGTCTTATAAGGATCAGCAGCAACTCTTTGCTCATCCGCAGAGACACTGGTAAGAACATACTCAGCACTGAATAAAGAAACAAAAATAAAAGACAATATATGGCATTTGGTGGCTGCTTTTTATAGCCAGTGTATCCTTATGTGAGTTATCAAATGTGCTAAAGGCATGTGAATAGAACCCACACACAAGTGCCAATCTGTACACATTGCAGGTCACACAGTGAAGGCTTCAGCATCTCTAGATGGGAAATGGAGGTACCAAAAGGCAGATGCCAGTCAGGAAATGAAACATCTGCAAGTTCATTTGAGGTGAAGAATTTTGCCAGAGAATGCCCTCACATGAAGGCAGCAACCAGGCGCTGTGTGTTTGGCCTCTGAATTCAAAGTGATAAGCCAGTTAAATGAGTTCCTTCAGCTCTCTGAAATGGCTCGAATTAATTAATGTTCAACTTCCTTCTAGTGCATGATAAGATGCATGCAGTGAGGATTGAATTAAAAGAGAAAAAATGTAAAGGACTAATTATGTTTACAATGCTGTGCTGCAGCACAGCAAGAGGAGAGATTACCTAAGCACCAGAGTCATCTAAGAGACCTATATTTTATAAGAGACGTTTCCTTTCTCATTAATAGAAAACCCAAACAATGCGATTTGTCAAGTGGTACAAAACAGTTATGTAACTCTCCTCAGATAGCCTCTTGATCATTAAAAATGGACAGCTAAAACCTAGGAGAATTCAAGGTTCTTTGGAAATAACTTATTTATCACTAGTATGACATATCCCAAATACTGACATTTAACCTGCTCCAGGAAGCTAAAGTGCAGTTGTTATCCCCATCAGAAAGACAGTGCACACACACAAAAAAGGAAAAGCACTTGGTCCAGTTCACCCAGTGAATCATTTGTCAGAGCCAGTATAAGCAAACTCTATCATGACATCAGTTGCCTTTAATCCATTAGCAAGCTTTTCAACAGCATTGGGTAGGTGGAATTAGACAGTTACAGCTCACTGACTGGTAGGAAACAGAAATTAAAATTCATCAGCCTTTTTACTAGCAGCACCTCATCAAGAAATGAAATTTTACAGTGGCAGTTGTAAGAGCATCACTAAAACTGTCTCCTCTGTGACCTTGAGATTTTATCACGAGGCAGCAAAACAAAATCTGATAAATCTTCTGGGAAAAAGTTATGAATAAATAACCTGCATTTTGTGTCATACACGAGTAATGCACATAATACAAATAATACACAGATTCCCCCCCTTCCCCAACACTAGCTTAATTTTTAATGAATTATTTTGGTTGCATCAGAGCCCCTTTTTATTATTAATAAAGGATTATTTTTATGGTAACACATTCTCCAGCCTCCAGACTGCATCCAGGAGACCATAAAAAAAACTAAGAGTACCCTTGACAAATGTGTTCTAAAAGATGGTCCCTGTCTGCCGTGAGGCAGGAATAAACTAAATAGTGTGGATAGAGAGTGTTATTTCCATGGCTGTTCAGAACAATGAGGGCCCAGGTTCTCCTGTTTATTTCTATGGGAATTACACCCAAAGTGCTTCATTTGTGGTCACGCAGAAAGTTGGTGGCAGAAGTGGAAACAGAACCAGATTTAATTCCCAGCTCATTTTTCTCATCTCCCTTTCCTTCACATTCATTATTAAGATTCAGATTACATCTACGTGGCAAGAACATATCAAAATAATTGGCATCTTTCCTTTCATTAAAGAGAAAGAAGACAAGACTCCAAATAGATTTGAGACTTGGAAAGTTTCATAAATCTAAGCTTCCCTTATCTCTCCCCAGCAGAGCTCTCCCCCATGGGAGGTGCAGGTCTCTGCAGGAGGTGCTCTGGGGAGCAGTGCAGGTTCTCCATCCTCTGTAACAGTCACCGTAGTCAGTCAAACCTCTGTCCACAGTCACTATTTGTGAGTGCTGCTGGGGCTATGCAGCACTGGTGCATGTCTTGGTGCTTTGTGCTGTCTTCCCAGGGGCTCCTTTTGCAATATGACATAAAACGCTGTAGCTTCCCACGTCTTTCATGATGCTGCCCATAGTTTGGGTGGTTTTCTGCCTGCTTCTTGTGTTGTTTTCATTCATGAGGACAAGAGCAGGACCCCATCATTCCCACCTGTCTCCTGGATTAGCTTTGCTTACACTTTAGGTTTTGATACTGCATACGTGGCTCTTTTAACCTCTCTTTGGATACCTGGTCCCGATACAGTTCTCTTGCCCTCTGGAAATATTTCCCTAGGGTTGCACTTTTCCCACCTTATGATCTCTCCAGGGGTTGTCCTCATCTGCCTGGGCTCAAAGCTTCTCTTGTCTCTTGAGATGAGAACGGTTTTTCCTACCGGACCCTTATAATCCGAAATACTGACATATTGTGTTTCACTGATACGCTGCTTAACAAAAAGCACAAGATTTCTTCTCTGTTAGAAAACGCAGGAATACTCTAGATATGGAAACAATAGCATCTAATTCAACTACTGCCCAATAAACACATCGCAGTTTTACCCATCATCTTTTACTCTCAGTAGCCTCAACCACAATTCTCAAAGGATACCGCCACAGATAAATTTCCAGAATGCACAGTGGCAAGAAAAGCACACTGTGAAAATGCATGTGTTATTTTTATGATCAGAATTGACAAAATCTCATTGCTAGTTTTGTAATAGCCTGTTAGAGTTATAAAACAAAAAAATGATGGGGGACATCTGTGTGTCAGTGCTTTGCCATCAGGTTCATGGTACGGAATATGCAAGTGAGCATGCTACTATTCTGGTCTCAAAGCTCACTGCAGAATAACATGCTACGGATTCATCTGCCAAGCTGCAAATACATCTTTTAAAGCTACCTCAAAAAACCTTTTACTCATTCCAGTGTATTGAACTCGTGTATGGGTCTGCTCAGAATAACATTGGCAACTGCTTCTTCTAGCACTATCCTTTAGGTAAATTCTATTGAGTTTGGGCAAATAGATGGACTCTTCAAGCACAATATTGTCTTTGTCCAGGCACATAGATCTGTTCCTGAATTTTCAATGTGTTTCATAGATTAAGGACAGAAAATGCCATCTGCTACTCTGCTTCCGCCACACACAAAGAGTTGCTGCGTATGCTGTTTCTGAGGGTTTGAGGTTATGGCCTTTCTCCGCTGCTTGGGAAAAATATGTAATGCATGTCATAAAATCAGTTATATTGGCCTCTTTGTAGGTTATCCCACATTGCCACTGTATGCCAGGGGGTTTCCTGCTCACCAACAGCTAATTGTTCTCCTCTTACATATCGTGTGATAACCTGACCAGCTGTAATGGTTTTACCAGGCACTGGTATCCAGCAGAGCCTGCCAACTACACAGATACCTACTGTGCTGCCAGAAACAAGTGCTTATGCAATTCTCCTGACTTCTTGTGGACTTCAGCTTGTCTTTGGTCTGGAACGTAAACAAGTATGTAGATACAAAGCTTCAGCACTGGCAATGCTGTCTGCAGGTAGTCACCCATTGATGAGAAAGCACAAAGACAACGCTCATTATGGGAAGGAAAACACAAGCTTTGATCAGCCTGCATGTGGGGGCCTGATCTTTGACAGAAGAACTCATGTGAAGCATGCAGGGCGATAGAAGAATACGTGTCATGAAACAGATAGCACTGCCTCAGGACAGTCAGCCAGACATCACCAATAGCAGCAGCAGGGACACACGGATGAACTTATCCCTTTCTAATATGAGAATTTCAAATGCTACTCCAGCACGTATTATGATCTTGAACCTTTTACTTCTTCACGAGAAATGAATCAAATCACCCAAGACCCAGGAATGGACAACCACACGAAGTTGGACCAATACCACCTGTATTAGAACCAGCGCCACCAAAAGAACATGAAAGGTGTTAGTAATTGGTGATTCCTCCCAGCTGGAGACTCAGACCTGAGACAAAGAGAAATTGTTCAGGTGAATTGGTTGTGTGGCTGCGGCCACTCTCACGGTTTGGGGTTCTGTGATTCCAGGTGCAACTTTGAGTGCATCTGAGTTGCCAAGCAAGCCTCTCTCCACCATATTTGAAAAGTCCTGGCAGTCAGGTGAAATCCCTGGTGACTGGAAAAAGGGAAACATCACTCCCATTTTTAAAAAGGGCAGAAAGGAAGACCTGTGTACTTGCAGCCCAGAAGGCCAACTGCATCCTGGGCAGCATCCACAGAGGAGTGGCCAGCAGGTCGAAGGATTGTCCCTCTCTACTGTATCCTCGTGAGGCCCCACTTGGAGTGCTACATTCAGGTCTGGGGCCCCCAGCACAAGAAGGATGTGGACCTGTTGGCGTGGGTCCAGAGGAGGGCCACAAGGATGATCAGAGGGCTGGAGCACCTCTCCCGTGAAGACAGGCTGAGAGAGCTGTGGGTGTTCAGCCTACAGAAGAGAAGGCTCCGGGGTGACCTCACTGAGGTCTTTCAGTACTTAAATGGGGCTTATACCAAAGATGGAGAGTGACTTTTTACTTGGCCAGATAGTGATCAGGTAAGGTGTAATAATTTCAAAGTAAATGGATGAAGATTTGGATTAGATTTTAGGAGGAAATTCTTCTCTCAGAGGGTGGTGAGGCACTGGAACAGGTTGCCCAGAGAAGCTGTGGATGCCCCATCCCTTATGCTTTTTTCCCTGGCCCTGGGAAACCTGACCTCAGGTCCCTTCCAGCCCAAGCCATTCTATGACTCCATGATCATGAACTGGTCATCATCAAAAGATAAGAGAGGAATAAAAAGTAGAACGCAAATATGAATATTTCAGAAACTTAACTAGAGCAGGTGCATCTGGAAATGGGATGTGCAGAGAAGGAGGATTATTATTTTTCTGATTAGTTCACTATCTCCAGCGACCACCTGAAAATCAGGCCTCTCCAAACTGTCATGACGAGCGCTGCAAATCACTACTTTGAAAATCTTGACCTAAAAAGCAAATGTGTATTTTTAAATAATTAATAGCATTCTCTAAATGGAATTTTCCAACCCAGAATGAGATGTAAAGCTGGGTTCCCCAGAGAAGAGGTATTTATAATGCATTGAGTAGCAATAAAGCTTAACACATGCTTAGTTGTTTTTTTTTTTTTAATCAAAATGGACCTGTTCCCACAAAAACATCATGCCAGTCTTCCAGTTTGCTTGACCTCAGTTTAAACATCTCTACAGCTTACAAAAAAAAAAAAAAAAAAAAACACTGCCAGTCCAAATGTTTTCAAAATCTAATAAAAAATACATGTCAATATGTACATAAAGAGGAAGGCTTATACCCAACAAAAAGGGCTGGTTATCTCTGCTGTCACGTTGTAGTGACAGGACATCACTAGAAAGTGACACGTCCTTAGTCAACAGGATGTTTTCATTGATTTCCACAAGACCAGGAAGCCATTCTCTGCATTTTGTCATGACTTAGACATGTGAGAAGAGAAATGAAATGGAGCTGGTGGTAAAATCTGTGGAGGGGAAGATAGAAGATTTCCACAAAAATGCCAGTTTTTCAACCAGAAATCAAAATACCCCAGCCAAAACCATTAGCAGCATATATTCTTCCTTCACTCAGGAACCACGGGTGATCCTGCCTTACATTAACCATACTTCCTTGTTAAAATTTTTCTCTACTCTCTACCAGATTCATCATCCTGCTCTCAACTATGGGCTGGACTTGTGGGTCAGAATGCACTTCCCATGATGAACTACAGTTTCTTCTTTGTGACAAGAAAAAACACAGTCCAAGAAAACCACTGATACGTTTGTCACATCCATGATGAAAAGCTTTCAGTGGAGACATAAACCAGATATTTCCCTTCTGGAGCTTAATGATCTTCTGAGGATATAAAACTGCATGGCCACAAAAGTCTGTTCAGTCATCCTACCCATTCTGTTCCCCTTATACTCAAAAGTCTCATCTTTGCTCAAATGAGAAGAGGAGCAGGACACTTCTGTAAGTATACTTTAATGTATTTCAGAAAAAGTCTCCTTTTAAATGACACCATTCAGCATTTTAAAGCCTAACAGCATAGACTCACTCACTCTGAAACATACCATGAGTTAAGTTATAGATCCAAAACATAACACTTTTACAGTAACACGCTTTTATAATCTAATAAATGGCAAGAATCATTTTGTAAGGCAGACCACATTGGCTACAGACAAGAAATTCCTTGAGTGTCAGAGAAATGTTGAAAGATGAGTCAGGAAACTGCTACATCAGCATCATCATGAATAATAAATTACATGCTGTAATATTTCCCTGCAGTGCTCTGAAGCCAGTTAAGAAGGTAAGAAAATTAAAATAAAATAAAAATAAAAACCTTTAACTGTATAACATCAGTCCTTACTATACCATTTAAATTACATTAGTGCTGAATTCCATAAATAAATAAATAAACAGAAGATTCAAAAAGTGCAGCCAAGCAAGTTTTATCCTGACGTAAGTTTGTGATGTTTTATTCATCTGCTGAGAAGAGAGAGCAGCTTGCAGCTATCTGGGGAGAGCTGTTACGCACACGTGGGGAAGCAGAACAGGACGCAGCTCAGCAGAACTGTTACACAGCAGAGATGCAGGGAGGGGAGCGGAAGGGGAAAAGGCTATTTTTCTTTAGATGTTCAGGTGGCTTCAGTGGATATTTGTTAATCAGGGCAAGAGCTATTTATTCCAGAAAGGAGGAAAGACAGCCACTCTGTGAAAAGCAAAATAAGTGAAGCTTGGGGTGGAGCAGCCTGCTGTTTCTGTCCGGTGGCAAGCACGTGGTGTCCCTAAGCCATGCCATTACTGATGGCAGCCACGTGCTGAGGAAGAGCAGAGAACAAACCTGGCTTTAGAGGAGGGTGTGCAACATTCCCTATGGGATTTATTTTCACGGGGCCATTTGCCCTCACCTTCTGCAGAGTACGGAGGTATCTGTCCCATAGGGGAAAACTGGAGAGGTGTTCCTCAGGCATGTAACACCTGCCTGCAAGAACAGCACACTACAACCAGGCTACAGAGGCAAGGAATGGTGTTTGCTACAGCACGACATGCAGCTTTGTGGGTAACTGCCCCTGAGGGAAAAAATAGTGGTGTTTAATAAACAGACAGAGGGCATCATAACTTTTGCAGAGTAACATCATTTCAGGAATGATGAGCTGCAAGACCTCTCACTGAACTCAAGAGCAGCTGCTAACAGCACTTCTGAGAGGCAGGCCATGCTACATAAGCAGTCGTGAACCTCTGGAGATTCAAACATTCTAAGTAATAAGCTGAAAAATGCAGATGATAATACAGAAAAGAGAAAAAAGCAGGGCAAACTTTGCTGTGAAGTAATGGCAATAGAATGCAATGACAAGTTCACTGCAGATTACAGCATGAAATAATCTCCCTTATGAACCAGAGGAAATAATATCCGGGAAATGCGGAAAAGGCAGCTCTGCCTCCATTGATCTTATGTTCCAGTTCACTGACCCTCTGTTTCATTTATACTAGCCACACACAGGTGTAATTGCATGGGGGGGGCTTATAAGCACAATTTAAAACAACAACAAAAAGAACCAGCAGGGAAAGAAAAAAAAAAAAAAAAAAAAAAAAATTAAAAAAATTTATGTTGCCTCCAGACATCTCTATTTTTTATATTCATAACCTTCCTGTCCATGTAGCCAAAGAACAAATTATAACAGCAGGCAGCCATGCACTTCTACAGGAACTCTGCAGAAATAGGAACCATAGTCCAACTGCTAGACCTGTGGGTTTGATGGATGGGCCACATGGTGGGTAAGCAATGGGCTGGATGGTCACATTCACAGAGTTGCTATTAATGGCTTGGTGTCCAGGTGGAGACCAGTGACAAGTGAGTGGTGCCCCTCAGGAGTCTGTATGGGACCAGTATTATTTAACAATTCTTTTGGTTACATGGACAGCGGGATCAAGTGCAACCTGAGCAAGTTTGCAATGACACCAAGCTGAGTGGTGCGGCCTTACGGTGGCCTTCTGGTACTTCAAGGGGGCCTACAGGAAAGATGAGAAGGGACTCTTCATCAGGGCTTGTAGTGATAGGACCAGTTTAATACTAAAACAGAGTAGATTTAAATTAAATATTAAGAATAAATTATTTACCCTGAGGGTGTTGAAGCACTGGAACAGGTTGCCCAGAGAAGTTAGGGATGCTCCATCCATGAAAGGGTAGGTTGGATGGGACTTTTGGCAACCTGATCTAGTGGGTGGCATCCCTGCCCACACAGAGGGTTTGGAACTAGATGAACTTTAAGGTCCCTTCCAAGCCAAGCCATTCTATGATTCTTTAATGGCACCTAAGCTGAACTTTGGGTTTTCCTGTGGCACCTCAGAACCAGAGAAGAAGGAAATCAGTCAAGTCACCTACTTCATCGAGGGCTGCCAGACCCTGGCTTCCCACATCTCCAGCAGGGAACAGACAACCTTCCCACATGCCCTAGAGGTACACACATTGTGCACCCACCTCTCTTCCCTTCCAGGCTGAAAAGACACAGTCTTTTGAGTCATTCCTCACACAGAAGCTATTCCATATCTATGGTAACACTTTAAGGCTTGCTGCCCTTCTCTGAACCTTTTGCAGCTTCAATAAATCCTTCAGAAATGAAGGGAACAGCACACAGTAATCAAAGATTGTGTGAATCATAGATCTATCGAGTGGCATAGTGACATTTTCAATTTTGCTCTCAATTCCTTTCCCAGCCTTTGCAAATATTTGATTTGCCTCTTCAACTGCTGCTGAGATACAGGTATCCCCAAATGATCATCACGAAAAAAAAAAAAAAAAAAAAAGTGCTCCTCTTAATAAGGTTTACCATGGGCAACACTGCAGAAAAAGAATGTTTTCATTTCAAAAATAAATATTTCCAGACAGATATTCTCCCACCTGTGCCCGGTTGTGAGCATAAGGAGATTAATAAACATAATTAGAGCATTCTGAGTGCAAGAAGGAAAAATACCAGAGGATCCTCCACTCTCCATCCCTGACGTAAGCTGAAACTTTTGAGAATGAAGAGGTAGCGGAGATAGAAAGCTTTAACTGACATTACTAATGGAAGCCTAAGAAAAAAAAAAAAAAAAGAAAAAGAAAAAGAAAACAAAAAAGAGGTTTGGGGTTTGGTGGGGCCTCTCCCTCAGCACTCTTGTTTACTGGACTTGCACTATCCCTTGGCCTTCTCCACAGACACAGTGCCCAGTCACTCTGGGCCAGGCCAAGCAGGATGGCAGTGCTCTCTGGCCTGCCCCACATGGCGTGACCACACAGGTGCTCCCCGAAGAGGGTGTCCAGGCTGCGACACTTCAGGCCTGACATTCAACTTCTTGCAAACAAATCACAGAAATGCTGGCATTAGAACTCACAAGCCCCCGACTGTCCTCTCTTGTGTGAAGCACTGCATGCTAGGATCTGTCAGCAGCATCACAGTAAGACTCCATACAAGTGCGTGGTTGACTATAAATGTTTTTACATCACTTATATAACTGTTATCCCCCAAGAGTCACAGTCACCAAAGTATGTGAAAATTTCAGGACGAGCTGATGTTGTGCTGATGAATTTCTTTTACAACCTTCCTGTCTCAGAACAGTGTGGATGTGGTTCCCTGCAGCTGAAGGATATGATAGAGTAATTATCAGCGTGGTCTAGAATTTAGCAATATAGAGACAACCTAATAAAATAGATAAAGAAGCAGCTGACAGAAGAAAATAGTTATCTGCTAAAGCATTTCCTCTTAGTACACAGAGAAGCCGAAAGCAAGAGACACCAGCAAGGAGAAGCAGCACTCTTGGGTGCTAAAGCCCAGGCAGTGAGTGCCAAGAACAGCACCAATGGGACAACTTGAGAAACATCTTGTTTCATCGGGTTTCAGCAAATTACTAAAATTAGAATCTTTTGCAGAAACAGGCCTATTTAACAAAAGCAACCATAGCAGACAGGCTATTTTCCTTCAAATGCCTGATTTCCTGGTATCACCCCTTGTCTAATCTCTGACCAATGGGTTCCTGTCCGGCATCAGAAATAGTGTGTCCAGGAGGACTAGGGAAGTGATTGTGTTCATTGTGGGGACCCCCACTACAAGAATTAATTGAGTTACTCAAGCACGTGCAGAGAAAAGCAATGAAGCTGGTGGAGGGACTAGAAAACAAGACAGATAAAGTGACTGAGGGACTTGGGGTTGTTCAGTCTGGAGAGGAGGAGGCTGAAGGAAGACTCTTTGCTCTCTACAACTTCGTAGAAGGAGGTTTCAGTGAAGAGGATGTTGGTCTCTTTTCTCAGATGAGAAGTGATAGGACATGAGGAAATGGTCTCAGGTTGCACGAGGGGAGGTTTAGATCAGTTATTAGGAAGAATTTCTTCACGGAGAGGGTGGTCAAGCATTGGAATAGGCTGCCCAAGAAAGTGATGAAAGTGATTTAAGTGCCATGTGAATGTGGCACTCAGGGACATGGTTTGGTGATGGGATTCAGTAGGTCAGGTTGATGGTTAGACTTGGTGATCTTTAAGGTCTTTTCCAACATAAGATGATTTTATGATATGTGTAATCCTCCAAGAAAAAAAAAAAAAATATTTCTGATCTTTTTTTAAATTGAAACCAGGGGGACAAGTATGACATAGCCTCCTGAATACATGAAGTAATAATGTACAGCTTTCAAAAGTAACTTTGCCACTTGAAATTCTAAATCCTGCAGACCTTCAGCAAGAATTAGCATCAAATTTTCATAAGCACTTAGGAATTTATGCAGCATTTTTGTAACTCAAATTATTTTGAGCTTACAATGATGTACAATGATGCAAGCCCATGAAGACTGAGTTCCTTTACCACTGCTGAGAATGGAACTCAAGGATCCTAAGCCATGTCTGTAGTGGTGAAAATTTTTACACAAGAACATATCAGGCTAATTAACACATCCACTCGAAATATTTTGTTCTCCTAAAAGTCCTGTATAAATCGGACCACATTGGCCAGGTCATCATAAATAAAGTAACTTAGAAATCGGAATATAGTAAGACAGATGTTCTTAAAACCCAACCCTCTCTTCTCCAGCTCCACCTCATCATACTGATCTATTAGCTCCATATATCACCCTGGCACTGCTCTCCTAGTGATGACTTACAATGCATTTGGCAGTGGCAGTAAGAACCCCCAGGGAACGCATTTTCTTTTGATATCATTATTTTTCAATGTTAAAATATTTAATTAAAACAGAAAAGCACGGCTTGGAGAACCACAGGAGAAGGAGGTATATTAAATCTTGGCCTGTACTGTAGGTAGCTCACAGAACCGAGATGCCTCAAGATGATAATGAAAAATGAAGGTAAGGAAGTGGTAGGCCACATTACAAAATGTACTCCCAGCTTTCAGCATGGACACAGTCTAATAAGTGCCATGTATATGCAATTCCCATTTAGTCTACCTGTCTGCTCAGCAGTAGTCAGGGGCAGACTTGAGATGCGCAGTCACAGCCAGGTACAAACTGAGCTGAAACAATCAGAGTACATCGGCACCCAGGCTGATTTTCTAGATATCATTTTAAACAATTAAAAATACCTTAAGCTCTATTTTCAGATTTAACTGGGCTCCTGCCTTACACTAGCCCTTCAGCTGTTCAGCTGTTAAGATAGCAAATTGGGTCAGAGTATGAGTCTGCAATAATAAAACGCAAGTTGTTGATAATATGAGTACGTTGGTTTCCAGACCCATGAAACTGTGTTTCTAGTTCACATGATGGAAAAAAATAATCTTCTGAGGCAGCTGTAACATACTTATCTTGTTTAAATCTGGAATTTAAAAGTTTTTTGGTTGTCAGTATAGCAAATAGTAGTGCTTCTAGGGCCCTTAATCTAATTGTGGATCTGGTTTCTACTGCCAAATTTCTCTATATTGTGACTTCCCTCAATTTGACTTACCAATGAAACTGAACTTATCAAGAGATCAAAACAACCCTGTGAAAAGGTGTCCATGCTAAAAAAAATACCATATTTCAGAGTGTATTTGGGAGAAAAAACACTTAGAGAGAGCTCTCTGTGGATGAGAAGGAAAAATATGCTCTGAAAAAAGTTGCCAAGTAGATGATAAAATTAAAATTGGATTTCAACAAACTTACCATTTCAAACCTAGCTGAAGTTGATTAAATGTGATAAACAGTACACGTATTTTATCACCAAACAGTTAGAAACCACAATTAAAACCTACAGGCATTTCTATTCATTACAGTTCAGTTTTAAGAGATCTAGATTTAAAATACAGAGCCCTCTTAAAAGCACTAGTCACTCTTGGCTCACATGCCAGTTTCTGTCCTTCTTTTTGTGAGCCTTTTTTAAATCTCAATTTCCTCGATTTTTTAAAAGGAAAATAGCCTTACATAATTTTCTAAAATTCTGACTGTATTTTCCAATACGCGTGCCCAACTGCAGAATCTCAAATTCCTAGCTAAATGCCTACATAACGCCAGATTTATAAGGGCAAACAATCCATTGGTTACAATTGTTCCTAGAACTCAACTGGTGTCTATTTCACTTTTTAAATCTTAACTTGTGGCTAAATTTCACAGAGCAGCTAGGAGCTCACAACACAGCACTAATTGTGTGATATAATTCAGCTTTAACTAGCCATCTCCTTGACACTTCTTAAAATAATTTGTCTAAAATTCATGTAAACCCATTTAATTACAGAATCAGTCAAATAAATGTAACCAAAAATCAACACTCTGGAATTGTAAATAGCTCTATTTCTAGTCATAAATCTAGATAGCCATCACCAATCACCCTGGAAGACACAAGTATGGACCATGCTGGAAGTTCTGCATGTTTGGAGGACTATAATATGCTGGCCTAAATGGCAGCAAAAGAAAGGGTTGTGATCACAAAATCCTTTAGTGTTTGGTCCCAGAATAACAACAGAAATTGGTGGGAGGTAGGAAACCTCAAAGGACACAGGTTCTCTACTAAGCATAAGTCTTTGGGGGGCATTTTAGTTACAGCTTGGAAAAGAGTGTCTCCACTATTTTCTCTGTGAAATAGCATTCTGTTATGGAATCAAAAGGACCACGGTAGTCCCTTTTTAAATTTCAATTATCCATTCAAGAGAAGGCTACTATAATTCTTTACTAATGTAGGATCAACAGGGTCATCGCTATTTCAAAAAGTGTCAAAAAGGCTGAGCCTGTTAAAAATACACTCACATATTTTGTGTAGAGCTTTTCTCCTTAAACAGATGAGTAAGCAGAGTCCCTATACTTTAGCTAATTCTCCAGACTCTCATTTAAATAACTTTTTTAACTCTACCTAGACATCAGACTGGGAAATACAAAGTTACAACACAGGCTCCAAACAAACATGAGACACTAAAAAAATACATCTGTTATCAAATATTACCTTCGTGGGTTGGATTGGATCTGGCACATATCTAGATAATGTCTGATTTATCCAATGCTTCTTGGTAAATGTTGTGTGACAACTTCAATCTAACCAAGCTAGAGTCTCAAAGCAAAGTATTACATAAAAAACTTAATCACCCATAAAGAAAGATGTACTATTTCCAGACTAATATTAATCGTTATACGAAAAAGATTAGAAATATTTGAGTGAGTGAGTATATATATGATTTATGGACAGAGAAGAAGCTACTATCATCCTTATAACTATATACCTTCTTTCATAGGCTACCTGATGTAACAAATTAAGAGATTAAATAGATTTTGATCAAGAGATCAAAATGTGTCTGGACATGATCCTGTGCAATGTGCTCTAGATGACCCTGCTTGAGCAGGGGGTTGGACTAGATGATTTTCAGAGGTACCTTCCAACCCCACTCTGTGATTCTATGATTGATTCTGGGATTCTGTGAAAAGCTGCTGCTGAAAGTGTCTCGCTGGCAGAGAACACAAGAACTTCCTCACCTCCTGCAGATAAAACTCTTTTCAGCACCGCTGTCTTCCCTTTTATCTTTGGGCTTTGTGGCTGAAAGAGCTCCATGTTGGCCTGATTATTTAACCCAGTATGAGCTGTGATCCTGTGAACAGGCCACCTTAGATGAGGAATAAAAGAGAACTAGATGTCTGCAAGTCAAGTAAGTCTAGAAGTGGTGGTACAGCAGAGAAGCGTTCCGCAAGTGTTAAGTCACTGTACTACACAACTATCTAATCACCAAGTGCACAGTATTTATTTCAAAGATATTTTCTAGACACAAATTTCAAGAAAGAAGAATTTCCATCCTGCTGCCTGTCATAGCAAGATTTTGGATGAGGATATCTTAGCTTTCCCTCTCAGCTATTCACTCTTCGGTTGTACACTATTTAAAGAATCCAGTACTATTCCTCCTTCCCCAAGCAGCTTCAAAGGCAGAAAACGCTGTGCCTACTGCAGCGTTTATTCACCCAGGTTTATGTGTTAATCTGAGGAAAATAGATCAAGGGAATTATTTTTAGATGCAGTGCTGGAAGCTGCTCAGGGCAGACAAGGGACTGAATTAGCCTTTTCCCTCCAAACGTTACTCTAAATCACTCCACATTCTCCTTTGCCCACATCCATTCAGACAGCAGTAACTTCTTGGCATTTAGTTGGATGGCACCAGATAAACACAAGTCTCATTCACTGGAAAATTATTTTCCACTTCATCTTTCAGGATAGCACCAAACACTCACTGAGTCTGAAGACTTCTTGAACGGATTTCACATTTCTTTGATTCAAGTCATCAATTTTGGAATAGACCCTGCCACATTTTTTTCACCTCCCAATTTAAATTGCAAATCCTTTGTTGCATTTCATTTTAAATAGGCTTGTTTCATTATCATTTCCAAGCTATACTTGAAGACATATGCAATTAGCAGCTCTTTTATCTCACTGCGATAGCACGGGCTGTGTTTTAAGTACAAAGAAAGAGCCATGAAAACATATACCGAGATAAGCAGCTCTGCTTCTCATGCACTTGCGTGAAAGACAGTAGTTTCTGTATAGGTTATATAATAAAGACAGCTCTCTGTTTCCTGACACTGTACCCTTTATGTCACAGAGACACATAAGATAGCATGGAAACTCAGGGGTGCATACAGGCATCAGTGAGAGCAAACTATAAATGACAGTTTGGGGGTTCATAAAATGTTCTTTTTCCTGTCTCCATGGTGCCTGTGTCTCCATCACTTCTATTGCTTTCATATCCTGGCTGTAAGAAGTGCTCTAATAATGCCAGTGGTACAGCTTGCACTGCCTTACCATGCCATAAGCCAATTCCCTGCTATACTCCAAGAAAATCCTTTCTTACAGTATATCATGCTTGACTAGAGAATTACTAATAAACAGCACAATTTGTTGCAGTGTGGACTGAATGCAAAACCTTTCCTTGTCTCCCTGATTTTCACTCTTACAACTTCATTCATAGAGTAATCCTTCAAAATAAATCAGAGTCCTCTTTCCTTATTGTTTTATCATCATCATCATAAACAATGTACTTCTTTAGAGTAATGGGCTATTATCAGAAGAAGAGTGATATGATTAATATGCAGAATGGCTATTTGGCAACATTTTTAGAACTGAGGTAATGCTTTTTCATACACTGATATGATGGTTTTTTAAAAAAGAAACCATTCTGAATTGCTTTGCCTTAAACTGCAGAAGAGTTGTTTTATGCTAGCAAGCCAGTGCAAAATACAACAGACTAATCTGACCTGACAGCCAAGAAACAGGATGAGAGTCAGTTTTTAAAGTGGAAATCACCCTCTATTTACCAGACAATCTATTTGAGACACCCACTACCGTTTTTCCTCCCCTGGGGCACAAGACGTGGAATATGGGACCCTGCATCCCATGGCCCTGAAGGAATTTGCTGATGCAGTTGCCAAGCCTCTCTCCATCACATTTGAAAAGTCCTGGCAGTCAGGTGAAGTCCCTGGTGACTGGAAAAAGTGAAACGTCACTCCCATTTTTTAAAACGGTAGAAAGGAAAAACCAGGAAAGAAGACAAATGTCATAAAGCACACATAACAAGCTACTGATAGGGTCTGGCAAAAGATGGGGTCTAGCAGTCCCAGCTCTTTCCCTCATACCAGATATGGTTCTCTTTACACAGGAACTGCGTATAACATATTGTCCACCAAAAAACATATAGCCACGCTGGAACACATCACAATAACGGGTTACATTATTATTTAGATTTGTCAGTGCTTTGCAGTTGTTAGCATCGTACTTACAAGGACCATTAGAAACTATTTGATTAGAACCTAAGTTTGATTCACATCTTTATAAAAAAATATATCTATTGTTTAAGTACAGAACACATTGCATTCTCAAAAATTATAGTGACTTTAGCTCTATTGAGGATTTTCTGTGATTTTAAACAGAAGATCCTATTTTTTCAGGATCTAGAAAATCCTGCACAGCTTCTTCTTTGAAATGAATAAACAAATAAAGAAATAAATAAACGCTGCCTTTCTTGCCATTCAGGCCTGAATATTCTTGTGTGCCTATGATGCCCAGAGAGGTATGTATGGTTCTTTTACTGAAAAACAATAGAGAACAAGTCTAGAAAGAGTATAAGGTGCAGTCTTGCTCATTTTCTGTGACATTCCAAGAGCAATAGTACCCATGATTTTTTTTAATTTTTTTTTTTTTTTTTTTTTTTTCAGAAATTTGTTTAGCCTATTCTTGGAAACCTCTGTAACAGTAGTTTATGCAGTCCTGCTGTTAGAAAGCCTTACCCACTGCCTAATACTTCATCCAGGGGCATTTTAGCCTACTACCTCTTGCGCTATCAGCACCAGAAATGTAGCACACCTCCTTCCCTAAATCAGACATTTTATTTTACTTTATGAAGTCTCGCATACCTGCGGTTACCTTGTCTCTACATTAAATAAATTCAGTCCTCCAACCTTTCCTCACTGCCTGTGTTTTTTAGATCTCTGATGTCCATTCAGTCCAAGCCATGACTATTGCCAAGCTTTTGGCAATAAATCCTTGCATTAACTGCATTGCAGGAACTTAGGTTAGAAGGTCATGGAGCATTCGTGTGTCCACTGAGCACGGACAGATTTTTTAGCTCCATCTGGTGGGCACACAAACAGTTTCTGGGCCACCACCACTTAATTCCTTTAGACAATTAGTTACTAGTTTGAAACTTTCTTCATAACAGCCATTTTTGCTTCCCCTGTGAAGAATTCAAATTAAAAAAAGCAAAATACATCACTGCTGGTTTGGATTATTTCTTTCACATCTCTTTCAATTTCCAAGTATGCAGTCCTAAAAAGCAGAAAGTATGCTTTTACAATCATCACACCTAGGACTAAAAATACTGTAGTGATAGCAATCAAAAAATTTGTGAACAACTCCTAAGCAGAAATGGAGAAAATACACAATTCCTACAAGCCAACTGTCTGTTCTTATTACTGTGCATAACCACGGGGAAGTCTCTGGGCTCAATTTCTTCAGCCATTACCAAGGGATTTCACTCTGCCTGGAAGAATGGAAGGAGCTATGAACTGCATGCCCACTGTGTACTTTTCCTCGTCAGAGGCCTTACTTAGTTTTTCCACAGTGAGATGGATGAGGACTCACTGAACTATAATAGGAGACCATGACAAAGAATTCAGCAATACCTTGAATTTGTCCTTGTCCTCATGATTCAAAACAACGTAAACATTACACAGGAAAAGTTCCATGGTCCAAAAAAAGGCAGGATATTATAACACAGCTTCACTTAAATTCATGATGAATTTAATTTGTTGGTCCCACTGCCAGGCTTTGGAGTAATTTTTCATCCTGTGTTGTCAGATTTTTATGCCAGAGAAACAATAGAGGTCTATTAATTGAACTAAAGAACAAGATAGTCCCAGCCATTTGCGCTATGCACCCCAGCTAATGACAGAAGCAAAAAGAGGAATGTTTAGTTAAGTATCTTTGCCTGCAAGCTGGATGCAAACCAATGACATTAATAGCTCTCATTAAGACAGACGTATGGGCTAAAGCCCAAGATTATACTTCTCAGATTGTGATTACAATAGGTTTCTAGTCACTGAAATATGTGTCCCAGTTTATCAAGGTCCCTATTGTTACTACTTTTACTGAAGCATGAAGAGTTCTGCACTCTCAATTTCTGATTTGAAAACAAACAATCCTGATAGTATTGCTGTGGCCTTTTCAACATCAGAGCTCCTATCTGTCTTTATCCTTTTTATTACTTTTGAGTTAATTTATTACAAAACAAAAACATTCCTCCATTCACAACAAACCACTAGCAATAACAATTGTATTTAATTAATCCCAGGGTCAACTTAATTCATTTAGTTCTGCTGAGTAAAAAATGGTTTCCTATTAAGCAAATCTGTTCCTTCTGAGGGTCCATTTACTCATTATCATAACCAAAATGCATTTTGATATTTTTTAATTCCTGAAGATGCAGGCTTCACTCATCCTAGAAAGACTTGTCACGTTAAAGCATTTTATAAAGGAAGATATTTTCCTTATTGTGTAGGTGATGGGATAGCTGAGACACAAAAAGATTAAGTGATTTCACCTCTGGAAGTGAATTCAGGAACTGAACCCCGCTCAGTGGACGTCAGATGAGGTATTATGTCCCATTATGTGATATAGATCCTTCTTGTACTATATTGCAAAAGCTGTTTGCTATGCTCTCGCAAAAGCTTCTCAGTTTGCAGGCCTTCCTACTGGCAGCTCTGAAAAATGAATAGATTCTGTTTCAATCCTGCTACAATTTCTGCTTGAACTCACACAGTGGAAACCCTCCTGGAAAAAAGGAGCTGTGCATCTTACTTGCTCATTAACTAACACACTGCTGTTTATCACCCACGGTATCTATGTTCCTTACAGGAGACAAACTGCTTAAATATGCAGATATCTACTCATATGTGAACAGCACTGACAGGATGTATCATGAAATTTTACTTGTCTAACCTAATTAAAGCTATCTGAGACAGTAATAACACTAAAGAAAAAGAGCAATTTCACAGCCTCAGTTCTCTTTCCCTTTTCTTTTTTTATAAAAAGGTCAACTCTGAGAGTAATACACTGGGGCAATATTTGAATGTTACAGTACACAGATGCAGTCACACAGAAAATTAGAACTGTTCAAAAAAAAAAAAAAAAAAGAAGAAGAAGAAAAAGCAGCTACAGCATGTAGCTACATCAGTACCAGCTCAACAGTGGAAAAGTACTTCATCACTTTAGTTTAGCCCCCTTTCTTTCTACTCCATTGGTGACGTCAGCCAGGCCCTAATGAAAGCCCAATTAGCATATCACCTTGTGTGTTTGAATGCATAAGTGGAGTGGGTGATGATTCTCTTCTGAGATTTTAAATAACCACCAAAGCTAACCCAGAGCTGCTGCTTGGTAGGAAAGATTTAGCTTCATAACATACTCAGTTCCTTATGCAACACAAACAAATAAATGTGCCAACAGAGGGGGGAAAAAAACAGATGTGTTTCTCTGAGGGAAGCAATGCATACCAGCTTCAATTTTGCACAGAGCTTTATTCCAGAATAAAGATCTTAATTCCTGATTGAGTTTGAAAACTACATTGACTATTTGCTCACAGAAATGAGGGTACAGTCCCTTGTGGGCTTCGGAAAAGCCAGCGCCTTTTCTCAGGCCCTGGCTATTTTCCAGATGACAGTGACTTAAAAGCAAACAACCAAGGCCTAGAAACTGCATCCCTGTGCTGTGAAACAGCAACCTGCTGTCACCCAACACAGAAGACAAAGGGTATTTACAGACTGTCTAATTTAACAGAGTCTTTAGAGGGGACTTATTTCAGGGACCTACCACTCCCCATGGTCCCTATTTTGCCACGAATCTCCAAGAGAGGACAGCAGCATATGGATCTTTTGTGATCATCCTTAGAACACCTGTACCTAGCTATTCATGCCATAAGCACTGAAATGGGTACTGCCATCCAGGGTGCTAGAAATCATTTTCAGTATAGAAATGCATCAATAACTAGCACTATTGGTTTCAGTCCTGATCAAAATTAATACCGAGGAAGGAGGTGAGACATGAGGTCAAAAAGGAACTCAGAGAGGCAGTAAAATATTTACAAGAAAGAGTGAAAAAAATGAAAATCCTAAACCTGTACCTACGAATTCTCTATTTAACACCCTGTAGATGGACTGACAGCAGGACCAGAGCCTGCTGCCAGATATTAAAGAAACCTAAAGGGTACCACTGTTTTGCAACATTTAGGGTCTCGAAACTGCAATATCTGTCTCTGTCAATCCAAGCAATGACAGAGAAGTGCAATCATTTCGTAGTGTTCTGATCAAGAACTTCAAACCTGTCCTGGAAAAGATTATCTAAAAGAAACAGGAATTCAAGCACACCTGGACTTCCCTTAGCATCTCTCTTGAAGAGACAAGCTTATGATGTCCAACTGATTTTGTACAGCACTAGTGTTTATCATTGTGTCTAAATGAACAGCCTCTGTCAAAATCAAACTTGGTACCTTCAGGTACGAAGTCCACCTGTCTGACCAAGGAAATCATAGGACACAAAATGCTTCACAAGTGGGCAAAACTATGACAGTTTTACAGGGACTATGTTGAATGAACTCATCTCATGGGCTGATTTTCAGCCTTGATCCACATAGTCAACCACACCAACAGGTGCCAGACTTTCAAGAGAAAAAGCAGAATGCTACTAAGTCAAATAGGAAGATGATGCTGCATTGGCTTTGACTTGGCAAGCAGCCTCTATAAATAGTCTTTCCGTTACACTGTTCTCTCCTTGGTGCTTCAGAAATAAGAGATGTCCTTCAGCTCCCCCGCCTCCCATTCCTGGGATGATCAAATGTTTTATGGCTCTGCAAACCTTAAAACAGCCAAATGCTATAGCAGTAATATTTAAAATAACTCATTCTGGGAAGAAAGAGAATTATCTTCAAGGTGCTTTTCTCTCAGTGGTGTCTTCCATTTTCTTGCCTGGGCTGGGAAGACTTACCAGATAGCCAGAACAAAAGAGCAAGGCCCCATTCCAGAGTGCAGAATAAAGACAAAGACTCAGTATCATGGCTTTTTCCAAGTGGTGATCTATCTACTACGTGACCTATGGAAAATGGAAACAGTATTAAAAATCATAACAGTGGAGCTAGCTACTTTTAGCCAACTGATACACTTCATATCATCCTTTTTCATAGCATATATCATATTGCTTAATTACATCTAATCATTTTTTTTTTTTTTGGAAGAGATTGTCCAAAAGATTTTACATTCATTCTCATAGCAGTAAACAGATCCTGTCATGTTGCCCTAAGTTATTTTTTTTTTTAGCAAATAATGAGGGTACAGATAGATTTTTTACAAACACATAAATCAATAGAAATATGGTTTACTTTTAGTTTTTAATATATATATATATATATTTCTTTTGGAACTTCCCTCCACTTCACCAGAAAGTAAAGCACAACAGAAATATGAATTGAGCTGACCCCTTTTAGTATTCAATAAACTCAGCAAACAACAAAAATCAGGAAAATAAATACCTGTATAAGCAACCAAAAGTAAAGTTGACATATAGTGGTATTTATTTTAATACTTGAAGGAATCTAAGATTAGCATTTTTTAAAAAATTACTCTGTGAATTAGAATTCAGGAGTGTTTCTTTACAGTATTCTAATTCTGGAGAATATAAAATTTAAAAAATGTATATATTTATTAATAGATCAGCTGGCAAATCAGTTCTGACAAAAGGATATTTGAACTGAGCAGCAATCCCTGCTGGATCTGGTCTTTGGAAAAGCTTTCTCCCCAGACAGCCTCACAGTCTGAAAATCCCCAAGAAATACCTACATACAATCAAAAGCAACAGCAGTATCACAACTGAGACAAATATCATGAGATCTTCTCCCCAGATTGATTTAGTGACTGAGGGTAAGAGAGATTTGGAAGCGCTATTGTCCATTTTCAAGTCAGTTAAAATCCCACAGCATGTCAGTAAACTACCGCATCCAAATGCAATGGTTTGTACTAACTTTCCTAATGCATCAGTGACTTCAAATAAACTTCCACAATGTCGCAAATTTGCCTGTTTGCACTATACCCTGAAAGAACACGTAGCTAGCTATGACCTCCGTTATTCCAGGGGAAACATAAAATCATCTCAATGCAGTAAGCAGTTTCAAGAAAGTAAAATGAAAGGAAAACAGAGCTTCTCCTTTCTAAATTGACAACTTGATTTGCGAGCTGTAATGGGGAATTATTGCTTCCCATTCCTGGTGGCAGGGTAATGCATCTGCATGCAGAGTATCTGAGAATCTAGAAGCACCCAGTCCTCAAAGACCACTACTTAAAATGACTGATCTAAAACAATAACAGGGACACAATTAGATGTTTTTTGGTTCCAGCAGTTGCCCTTGTTGACTTACAGTGTACTACTTTTCTAGAAATCATAGGGTTCTTTGTTTGGTTCCAGAGAAAACACTTATTTCAGATAATCTTGCCCCTATAAAGTTATTTTTCAATTTTCTTCAGTCACAGCTATGCCTGCAGGAATGTGTGATTACCCATAAAATGCCTTCTGACAGCTCAGATTCATTACTAAATTACCACATTTAAATTTTTCATGTGCACAGGGCAATTACTTTTATGAATGACTGCCAGCAACATTTCACTAAAAATGAATGAATTTTTAAGGGATTCTAATTGCCACTTAGATGCCCCTGTAACTCTTGTTTTTAAAGGTTTTCCTTTCTTTTACTCCTAGAGTTACCTGTGTTCAACACAAATGCGTTCCCTCTCACATTTCATATCACTGAAAGTTATTTACATCATAAACAAGGAAATATGAAACTGGTGGTGTTACATAAACAGACTGAACAGTAGAAATGATTCATAGTCTAAGCCTTGAACATGAATAATTATCTATAACCCTCACTTGGAGATTTTGCATCAGCTTACATTATTCATTTGGGTTTTGGCAGGGGAAATTAATGAACGCCAAGTTGACAGACACCTTAAAAAAAAAAAAAAAAAAAAAAAAAATCAAGTAGTTAGGCCAAAGTAGTGTATCTAATAAAAGAAAAGGGAAGGTGCTCAAGGAATGTATTTTTAGCATTGTAATATAAAAAGGCAGAGATACAAAAAGATTTTCAGAGAGGACAGGAGAGCTTTAAATTACAGCACTAAGATGGGCTGGAGTTCTCTTTTATCTCCCAGTAGAGCGTCACCAGGAAATTTCATTAATGCAGTCTAATCTTTATGACAAGGTAGTTTGTTAAAATGCTAAAGATATCAGAAATAAACTAATCATTGATGAACTACCCCCAGTAAACTGCAGCTAGACTATTGTTCCTCTTTGCATTGCCACATTTTGGGCCATGTTCCTCAGCCAGGTGTTGCCCCACTTCACAGACTTAGCTTCAGGCATGGCTGGCCAAGGTCCCTGCACGTCCCCAAGCATTTGTCCCCATGCAGCTTTCTGGTGTCCAGGATCTACCCCCACTTACAGAATCTTTGCTCCAGACAGGATATTCACCTTCTCCTTTCCAGGGCCACTTCTTTCCAAGGCCACTTCTTTTTGGGAACTCTTCTAATTGTCTTTCTTTTCTTTCCAGCACCCCAAGCCCCTGTTTTTCCTAATCTAAATAGGCTAATGCAGAAGCAAAACAAGTGATCAGCCTTCTTTATTGCTGGTTCTGTCTCAGGCTTGTTTACTAATTGGAGGATTTGGGACATTAATTGGGGGATCTGTAGTGTGCCATTATTTTCAGTCTAAGATATTATCAAAATTTACAACCAGAGTGTTATTGATAGCAGCTAGCAATTAGCAGCCTATTGCTTAAGAGCTTGAAAGTTCAATTTCATTCACACACATACACACACAATTATCTGCTGGTTGTTTGCATTCACAGTTTAAGCTATTTTTTCACCTAAAAAAAAAAAAAAAAAAAACATTAGCCATTTGGAGACAAACTGAAATCTGCAGATCATTTCCACATATGAGCCATTTCCCCCAAGAGACCAACAGGGTAACTAGATTAGGTAATGTGTCATGCTCTAGTTTTAGTTAACTCCCCACACACGCTCTGGAATCAGTTCAGAAGAACGCAAATTGCCTTAATCCAAAATGCACTAAAGTCTGTGGATGGATTTCTCTCCTGCAAACAAGCAGATCAAGCCCCCAGCTAGGGCTGTCACACTGCATGTGCTTTTTTTGTCCAGCCTGCTTACAAGCACAGCGGCAGTAAAGTATTGGCAAGGCAGCACAAAAATGAGAGCCCTGATTTATTTTGATTTGTTCATGTCTCAATAGGAAAGAAGCAATTAAAAATATCAGAAGAGCATTCCCAACTGAATTTTAAAAAGTTTTGAGGCTGGTTAAACATTTTTTTCAAATCTGACAATAGGTATTCTTAATAGCTCAGGGTAGGAAGATTTAATGGATTATGTAAAACCAAATGACATAGTCAGAAAAATTAGAAAACCTGTAGGCCTTCTGCAGGACCTATTTTGTTTAGCTAGATCAGTGGACCTAATAAAACTTTATCTGCCTTGTATCCTCAGGCTACCAAAACTATAAGAACACAATTTTTCTTAATAACTTAACATCTTGCCAACACTGGGTATCAGACTTCATGAACATGTTTCCTTTTAGAAAGGAGACATAAACAGGGAATTGTGCTTTGGAAGACTTAACCTGCCATTTATACGTCAGGAAAGGAATTTTCTTTACAAGGGAATTTGGAGCTCTCCAATGGTTTTAAGTTCATTTGATAAGTATAACCTTAAAGTTATCAAATGTGAAAATAGACAGCATAGCTGGTTTCACTGCTTTTTACCCGATAGATTAAAGGAGTCAATCTGATGAGTTTAATCAGTAGTAGAAACTTTCATTAGCTTGCAAATAACTGCACATTATATGTACTCAGAGAAGGGGCCACTTTATCCTGCAGCTTCCATCTGTCCAGCTACAGCCTGAGTGCTGCAATATCTAAACAGTTCAGAAATCTCTCTGAATATAAGTCATCTCATTGAGAGAGGAGATATTCCATTATCCCTAGTTTGCAGGTAAGGAAGTCAGCAAAGATAAAAGGTAGATCAGCCCAAAGACACCTAAAGTCTGTCTCAGACTGCTGTAATCTAAGAACTGCTGTAATCTGAACTTTACTCATCTAAAGCCCAAGATAACAGTCCTCAGTCCTGAACATTCCCTCCTGGTGGATGGTCTTTGTCCTCCACAATTTACTAAATGCAGGCCCTCTTTCCTACCTTGCTGACAGAACTGTCATCCATCACGTTACTTGTCCTTTCTTCATGAAAAACTGATGAAGTGTCTCCAGAACTAAAAATCCCCCAAACGTAGCTATATACAGCACAGACAGTCACAGCTAATGGTCTTGCAGTAGGACAAACAAGAGACAATATTAACATATTAATAACATCGGGGAAAAAAAAATTATCCTCAGTTGAGCAGTGCACTGCTTTCTCCTCTTTTTTTTTTTTTTTTTTTAAGATAGCACATCCCTGTCTCTTTAATTACAGCAGCCAGGATGTGAACAGATGCTTACTGCACCCAGCAGCCCTATGATTCAGGCAAACTTAGCTATTAGCAAATCCTTTAGGTAGCTAGCTGACTCAGGCAAACAAGATGTTCCCCCCAGCTGATTAACCACTGGGGTTACACAGGCTTGGCTTATTCACCACAGCTGCTGAAGATACAAATGTCCTCATCTGACAGCCCTGTCCTCAGTTATATCATTGTTTTTGTCAGCATTCACAGACATCTTGCCTGGATTTGGGAGAAATTTCCCCAAATTAGTAGGTGAGAAATTTCCACATGAAATGAATCACAGGTTAAAGTTATTCAAATCATGAAAATGGGAAGGGGAAGAGGAAATGGAATGGGAAAGGGAAAGGGAATAGGAAGGGAAAGGCTATGGGCTACAGTGATACCCAGGCTGCAGTTCTCTAAATAAATCCCATGGACTGATGCACTGCTTACAGACATCTCAGTTACGAGGCCTGGTCTCCCAAGGAAACAAAATCTGCATTGATTTTCAATAATATCTAAACAGCCTGTGAATTCAATTTATTTAATTATCAAGCCTGTCTCCTGTTGTGTCTGTTTTCAGCTTCTACAGGCTCTTCATCAGTCATCACTTACAGAGCTAATGTGACACAACACGTCCATTGGCTACTGCTCCCAAAACATCCCTAGTTTTACACCTTCTAGAAAGACCCTCCCCAAATCCCATGTTTCAACATGCACCTACCTCTTGACAGCCTCTCCTACACCAAATGTGCATACACAGTTCTAGAAAAACAGAAATGATCCTACAGTCCTTCATCTCTAATCCCATCTGTCTGTGGCTGCTCCTGCCACCTCTTGTAGTGTGACTTCTCCCTCTGCAGTCCTTCTCTAATCCTTGGAAACAACCCCCCACTTGATAATAAGGATTTATTATTGATGAAGAAAAACAGAAATGGAAGCAAGCATACATGCCTTTTTCCTTATTTGCTTTTAGGGTGCCACAGAATTTATCTTTAGCTCTGACTGGATGGATCTGAACATCAGAATGAAGAATGAAGTCGGATTAACTGTCAAAGCTGAAATTCTGCAGTGTTTTACAGGTTTTTGAGGTACAACAGCTAATTCTATTAGAGTTCTAGACTCAGACCCTGGCAATGGTAGCACAATACAGTGCCAGACTGAAAGATTATCAAAGACAAGAAGTCTCTTCCTACAGGCATAGTAAATAGGCTCTAGGTCAGATCCAGGGCACAAGGAGCATAGAAACCCATTCCCTCAAAATCTCTACTTGTCATCCAACATTGCTTGTATCTAGCAAACAGTCATAAAAGCATTTGTGAGTCACTGAAGCTAAAGAGTCCATGGAGTCCATTTGCCTGGAGGACAAACATTTGCTATTGCTGGTGAAGAAGGGCAGAAGGGGAAAGCAGGAAGAAACCGTCTTTCCTACTGTGCAATAAAGCACTCTGGACTAGTGACAGGAGCAAAGGAGAAAACTGCATTGCTAGTCATCTCTCTGGGAAAAAGAAAAAAAAAGAAAATGTCATCGTGCATATGCAAATACAGTGCCTGGCAGCCTGGCAGTGACTTTTTGGATTAGGAGATTGTAGCATCACTATAACCCCTTATCAAATAGCTTCCAAATGATTTCCCAGGTCCCAGGGAACCAAGACACAGATTTATCATCAGTGCCCAGCTCTAATACTCAGAGCATTGCAGCACTCTGAATATTTAACAGGAGAAATGACATAAATAATTATAATAAGAACTACGCAGATTCTTAGCCTTGCTAAAATAAACTGTACGGTATGCCATCCTATTATAATACAAAGACTTTGAAGTTTTCTATTTTCTCCTGGTGCCATTTCTATTTTCTCCTGGTGCCTGGAGCACTAACCTCCTTCTGAATGATAGGGAGGTCAGATAGCAAGGGGGGAATCTTGTAAATGCTAAAGCTATGAGAGCTGAGGGTGCTTAGCACTCCTCAGAGTGCAGACAAATAAATATAAAGAAAAATAAATAAATAAATAAGTTACTGTTAAATCCTTACCTGGGCAGTCTTATATTGGATTTTCACTGCAGAACAGCCAAGCAAAAGTGTAAAAGTATTTGCCCCTAGAGAGATCCACTGCAGAATTTGCTGTGTAACAAACGTTGCTGCCACCATGCCTATGAACCTCATCCATGGACACAGCCCCGCTGTGCTAAGCCCTGTGCAAGTACAAAACAAATAACTTGTTTCCATCTCAAAAATGAATTTAATTCTTGTTTTGAAAATTTTGAAAGAAACACACCAAATGAATAAGCACTAAAGAGGGGAAAGCAAGGGGACGACACTGCCTGTATTGGCAGACTGTCCCAACACACCAGTGGCCTGACTTGACTACTATCAATCTTTTAGTAGCCACCAGTGAACAAAGAAAACTTTAAGGAAAGTTACAAAGGGATCTAAGAAATCGTTAGGGAGAGCTCCTCCCAGACATCATAGCTAGCATGAGTCTGAGCACCAACGTGGGCATGGGCAGCTAGGGTCTGCCTAACTGAACAGCAGTGCTGGCATCTCCATAACGAGAGAGGAAAGATGAGTGCTAAGAGGCTAGGATGAAAAAAAAAAAAAAAAAAAAAAAAAAAAAAAAAAAAAAAAAATGATTAAAAAGGGCCAAAGAATGCTGTAACTGAGAAACAAGGAGTTACGTGGTGGGGTATGACTGCACTGGAGATCTTAAACAGGCAGAATCAAGGCTTAGACACAGACCTGTCCTGTTTTGTTATACCCAAGATGAGAAGAAATCATCTGTGCTTACAGATCTAACTAACGGATAGGGATCAGTGCCCTGCACAGGGATCAAACCCAAAGCAGTACACAAGTTGAAGAGCTTGCAGGGGAAGATGAAAAGCTCCGTGTAAACAAGGTTCTGCTTGAGCTGGAATTGCATCTAGACTTGCATCTGTGACAGGGTGTCTAAAACTGCAGTCTGGATCTGTGAAAGGAGAGTGCTTACTGTTTATGGAGCATATTTATTCCTTTTTGTTCATTTATAGAAATCAAAGAGAAAGAGGGAAAGAGCAGACAATTATGGGTCTTTCCCAAGAAGCACAGAGTGTAGCAAAGGAATAATTCCCTCACACTGTGTTGTAACTGAAGAACCAAGATCCTGGGGGAAGACATGTCAAAGAAACAGCAGCTCTGCAGACCGAAGAGCACCAACCCAGAAGCAAACAGAGTTTAACATGTTTTTGTTTCCTCTATGACTCACCAGGCCATTCCAGACCATGTACTGGTACAAGCCACTATGCATAACAGTCTGAAGATTACTCTGAAAACTTACCAACATTGACCACGTAGTAAAGATCAGTAGATTAAGAATCTGAACCCAGCCACCTTTTCCCTGACTATGTCCCCAGCCAGCAGCAGAGAGAAGACGGTCGCAGAGACACTAACACAAAGCTGTGTGCCACTCTCTGCAGAAGGCAAATTCTCTGTAGGAGGAAATCCCCTCAGAAGAAGGATGCTAGGGCTAACCTTTGCACCGCAGTCTTACTCTAAACACTTCCAAAGCCCAGTGGCACCAACGCCCACTCATAAGCACATGGGTAGAGAAAGGGAAAAGCACCAAATGAAATTATTAAAATAATTTCACTTCAAAGTAGTCTTTGTCTAAGACACGATTTGTTGCAGGCATTATTCCTACCATCTGTCATGCTGATATAAATTTTCCCTTGGGATCTTCAAAGTCCATCCTTTTAAGACCTTTAATTTTATGTTACTGGGGTCAGAGAGAGAGAGAAAGGTTTACAAGTTATGCCTTGGTAACACATGCTTACCTCCAGTCCTTCCTGCCTAAGCAACAGGTTGTAAAAAGTCTAACTCACACACAGTATTTTTGTCTACCTGTTCAATGTCATTATAATGTTAACACTGCTGTTGACAGGCGGGTGTTACCAGCAACAGGCCAAGTGGAAACATTAATGTGACAGTTTATTAATCAAGTCTGTCTCACAAACCTTAATGTAACATAAAGAAGCATTAATAAATGCCTGATCTGTTAATATACATCTTTCACACTGAGATGTACACCTATTTTAAATTTCTTGGCAGTTTTAGTTCAGGCTGCTAGCGCTTTGGAGGATAATATTCTCGCTAAATGTATTAATGGTTTAAGTTTGGTTTATGTTTGGATTTAATTTGCAATGAAGTTCACTACTGTTGAAAGGTGCTGGGAGGTGCTGGTTTTAAGCATATTTTTCTTAAACGTACTGGCTGTCAGATGTGAAACAGGATTCAGCTTCAGTGGTACTTCATAAGGTACTTACTTGCTGGTTTCTCAATTCTGAGGAACAATACTAACTAAAAAATAATGTTGAAGATAACAAGCATGAGAAGGAGGCGCCTTCCAGAGGGGAATTCAGTCACCCAAAATGTTTTCATGTTGACTATAGAGAAAGCTCAAAAGTAATTTTCACTCTTCAAGTACCCAACACTAGCTCTTTAGGCTGGCAATATTTACAGCTCCATGCAGGCTAGCCCCATTCCCACTCCCATGCTGCCCCTTCTGTCGTGCTGACATGAGGCTGTGCCTCCATGTGGGAAACCAACGGGAGAACTGGGTTCAAACAAGTCCATTCTTCACACAGCCACACAAACTCTTGCACCACCAGAAGGAAGGGAGCTGTACAGGAGTGAATGGCCAGCCAGTGTTTGGGCTGTTTCTTTCAGTAGCTCTGCTGGCTTCTTCCCTGATTAAAGAGCTCATGAAACCCTAATGTCTGTTTACTGCCTAAAATCAGACACAATGAATCCAGATCTCACTGTTTTTTTTCTCTGTGGTACATACACAGACTGAAGTAGAGCCGTAACGTTCAGCTTGGACAACATTTTAACGTGGGGTGATGGAGAACCAGGCTAGATAACGCTTGTCACATTCCTTGTAATGATTGCGCGCAGATGTTCCATATTAAAAACTAATATTTACTGAAATACTTTCAAAGTTGCATCAGAGCCCCTCGGAGTGTGTTAAAAATAAGCACATGCAAAATATTACATTTAGCTGGGAGCCAGATTCCTGCACCAAAGCTACAGACAACTATACAACCGTTTCTCCGCTAACACGATGAGCCAAATCAACCCCCTTCATCTGAGCACCTCTGAAATCTGGGGCTGTTTTTATCTGAAACAAAATTTGGCCGAATGATTGTTACCCTCCAGTGAGTACATGACCACATACAGCAAAGTTCACTGCATGACTGGTTTATTACATAAAGTAATGTAATAAACTGTGATTCCAATTTAATAGCTCTGGACAAATTTGCCTGTTTGTTCAATGGAGTGAACTCTTAACCTCTGCTCATTTACAAGGATCCAAGATCCCCCCACGCTACACAGAACAATCCACATTGCCTCAGCAATTTGTTTAGAAGTATTTGTTTCCCCTAATAATAATGGTAAGTAATAATAAAACGGCACATGTGGTTCTGATAAGAATGAGCTAAATAGGATGGCCTTGAATTCCTATCTGATTAAGAGACCATCATATGACAAATCCAGCAGAATCAAGTATCTGCCTGAAGACCAGGGAAAGTACTTGATTTACAGCACTAAGTGGACGTCTGCCATGATTTTCACACACTTTGCTATCTTGGCTGACCTCTCCCAGACTTATTTTCTGCACACCAACAGATTTCACATGTTTTTAAATATGGTGACAACTGGGAATTCATAAATAATATATCTCCACTGAAATATAACTGCCATGTCTGAGCAGTTCCAGCTCCAGGCTTGGTCTGCAGCGAAAGCCAGACAGCTTGAGTTTATAGCAGCTCTCCCCATTCTGCAGCCACACCGTTAAAGTGACTCCACTTGTACTCAGCTGCCCAGATGTGGACAGCCCAAGCTAATGGCACTTAAATACGAGCATGATAGACTGCCTCTTGACAGGAAAAGCTACAGCCACACGTGACAGTTCTAGGTCAGTTAACACTGCAGGAAAAAGTGCATTAGAGAAAGTGTATACATGAATACCTTGTTTCAAAAAACAAAAATGAACTTGTCAAATTTCTGTATTGTCAATGTTGTTTTTTTTTTTTCAGTCCTTCATGCCAATCACATGGGAATGGCAACCAGCACTGACGGACTGGAGCATCACTCCTACAGTCCAGAGCACGTCCCCGGCGCTCCTCACACTCTGTCTTGGAATGAGCAAAGCAGAGGTGCATCACTTGCAAAGGGACTACAGATTTTCTGCTTGGGTGCTAAATATTAGAAGTCTAGCTTGTTGGCAATACTGCTCTTCTTTCTTGCCTCACAAATTGTCTGAACCACGATCCTGGGTAAGAAATCTGATGAAAACCAGGATTCGCTCTACAAGCCAAGTTTGTGAATCTAGCATTCGTTACAAAAAGGAAGTCAGAAATAATGTACATATAAGGGAATTTTCGCAGTGGAAAGAACACATCAATAGATATTTTGGTCTTCTCGCCATCTTCCCTAACCTATTTTTATTTATCTTCTGAAAGTTGTTAGGTTCGGTTTAGTTTTATTTGGTTTTGATGTTTCCTGAATATCTACACTGAATGTTATATCTACACTATTTGCTGCTTATGATATCTCATAAGACCTATCTTGATCTGAAATCATCACTCACATTGATGAAACCCTTTCCCTCTGTTCCCCGCTCCAAGATCATCAGAAGCCACCGTGTTCTGCCTGATCACAACCATAAAGCACCATCTGAGGCAGTAACTGCAACCAGACTGTTCTTACTCGTTCCAGATTCAACAGATTTGTAAATATAATAAAGCTCCACCTTTCTCCCCTGTAAAACACATGACACAACTCACTCAGGGAAAGCTGCTCAAAATGCTAAATCATCCCCCTCCAGTCAGGTGAGGTAGGAATTCTCATTATGCATGAAAATCTTACCATTTTTTACATCTCAGTTGCTCAGAGCAACTACTAAACTTACTTTGAATACTCCATGTAGTCACCCCCATGCAGATGACTTATAACTGTCCTAAAAGGGTGATTTTTTAATACTTAGGAAAAAAAATAAAACAGCCACCAAGGTACCTTCATGTGCAAGAGCCTGGTATTCTGTGGGTGTGAGAACCACAGAAGACAGACGAGACCTTTTGGCACAGAGAAAGGGAGCCCTGTTACTCTGTTCACTCAAACACACAATTCTTGAACTTAGAGATGGGAAAGTCCAAGTCCATCTCCCAGTCTAACAAGAAGGATCATTTCTTTCCCAGGGCTTATCCACCCACCAGTTTTCAATTAGTCAAGCAAGGGATTCTTCTACCTTCTGTCCTGGGAAAGAATTTGTTGGTGTAATGAATCTCACAGCTACCCAGATTTCCTACTTACTCAGCCCAAGTTCTTTCCTTTGTCTCATTCCATTACTCTAAACACCGCCCTGAAAATGTCTCCTTCTTGGGGCTGTTGACTCCCTTTCTATGCCTTCTAAAATCACAATTGACTTTCTTACGAGCACATGGTTCTTTTCTACTGTTCATGTTTTACTTAGACCATTTAAATCTTTCATTATTATTGTCAATGCAATCTCCAAATCTAGCTAGGGTAGACCTTTTTAGAGACAACTGTGTAAGAAATAGGAAAATACTATTCAGGTTGCAGGTCTGTGACGTGAAAGGGGAATTAGAGTCAAACATTTGCCTGTTTCAGTGCCATGCCAAGGTCTTTCAGAGACAATTTCACAAAGTTGAAAGTATTTAAAAGGGTGACAGATATAACAGATTCAGAATTGTCATCGATAAACACACTTACTGCAATAGAGCTAATATATGATAATAGTGCTAGCAAAATGCTATCCCTGGTATTCCTCACCAAAGGGTGAAGGCACAGAGCTTACCAAGCAGGCACCCATGTCTTGGTGGAGGAGAAGGAGTACAGCCCATCAACTGTCTCTTCTAGGTTTCCTATTTCTTCTTTCTCCCACCAGCTCTTCTTTTTCTCTAACTTTTTTTCGTAACACCAACTTTTTTCTTTTTTTTTTTTTTTTTTTAAAGTAGCACTAATTTTTTTTTTTAACTTTTTTTTAAAAAAACTTTTTTTTTTTTTTTTTTACACTCTTTTATATCCTAATGCTCTTCTGTAGCCTAACCTTATCTGTTCCCTCGCTGGGGTGACATTTAGCATGATTTGGATGAAGAGTTGAGTACTATGGTCATATATGTTTAGCATGTACTTCATTAAGCTCATTATCATACTCAGGGGTATAAACTGTAATATTCACATAATGAAGCAAAAGGTTTCACTTCGGGCACTGTGGTCTTCAAGATTCTGTCCTGCCACCAAAACAGGGTCATCCCACCAACACAAGTCTCCCTGCTTCAGCAGCCTCCCACAGCAAGCCTGCAGACCTCCAACCACCAAGTTTGTACAGGAGATAAGCAAGAACAAGCTGTTCAACTCCCCTTTGCCCAAGGCTTATGTTTATCGGTGACACTAAAAATCTGACTGTTCTCCACACAGGTCCTCAGACAGTGTGAATCGTTCTGCCTTCTGAGAACTCTGCAATGTAACCAGAATACAGTCTTCCGACCCCCAGAAAAGTCCTAGGTACCAGCCACTGAGGGACAAAACCAGCGGCCACCTCATTAATGGTTCCCCTCCTGCCTGCTCCATACTCTGGATGAGGGCATTGAGTGCACCCTCAGTAAGTTTGCAGATGACACCAAGTTAGGTGCATGTGTCGATCTGCTCGAGGGTAGGAAGGCTCTGCAGGAGGATCTGGATTGGCTGCACTGATGAGCTGAGGTCAACTGCATGAAGTTCAACAAGGCCAAGTGCCGGGTCCTCCACCTGGGGCGCAATAACCCCAAGCAGAGCTACAGGCTGGGAGATGAGTGGTTGGAGAGCTGCCAGGCAGAGAAGGACCTGGGAGTGATGGTTGATAGTCAGCTGAATATGAGCCAGCAGTGTGCTCAGGTGGCCAAGAAGGCCAACAGCATCCTGGCCTGTATAAGAAGCAGTGTGACCAGCAGGGCTAGGGAGGTGATCGTCCCCCTGTACTCGGCTCTGGTGAGGCCACACCTCGAATACTGTGTTCAGTTTTGGGCCCCTCGCTACAAGAAGGACATCGAGGTGCTTGAGTGAGTCCAGAGAAGGGTGACAAAGCTGGTGAGGGGCCTGGAGAACAAGTCCTACAAGGAGCGGCTGAGGGAACTGGGATTGTTCAGCCTGGAGAAAAGGAGGCTCAGGGGTGACCTTATCGCTCTCTACAGGTACCTCAAAGGAGGCTGTAGCGAGGTGGCGGTTGGTCTGTTCTCCCACGTGCCTGGTGACAGGACGAGGGGGAATGGGCTTAAGTTGCGCCAGGGGAGTTTTAGGTTGGATCTTAGGAAGAACTTCTTTACTGAACGGGTTGTTAGTCACTGGAATAGGCTGCCCAGGGAAGTGGTGGAGTCACCATCCCTGGAGGTCTTTAAAAGTCATTTAGATGTGGAGCTTAGGGATATGGTTTAGTGGGGACTGTTAGTGTTAGGTCAGAGGTTGGACTCGATGATCTTGAGGTCTCTTCCAACCTAGAAATTCTGTGATTCTGTGATTCTGTGATACTCACCCTCCAGATAAAGAAAAAGCTGCTCTCAGCACCAGCTTTCTGTCTCAAACTCTCGATTCCTTCCCCGACCACCAGTGGACTGCCCTAACAGTTCCCAACTGGGCGGTACCAAAGCAGTTCCAGATATTTTTTCCAGACATTCACTGGCACATTTGGCCTATGACAATCCTACCATGTTGGTAAGCTGTTAAAACCTCACATGACCCTCTTACACTAGCTTAACAGCACCAGCACAGCCTGTGGCAGAATTTGAGTACAGAAGGACTCAAGGGCACAGAACTATGACGTTACTGCCATCACTGCAGCATCTGGGCCCCTTCTCATTGTACACTGGTGAGCAACGTCTCCCCCCTGTGGTCTGTCCCTCCATCCTGTCCCAGAAAGAGCCACAGTGCAGGAGAAAGTTCTGTTTTGGCAGAGCTAATGCTCTTGTTTGTTTTAATGTGCTCCTTGTCATGTGTTTGTATCAGCTGGAGAAATGTGTTGGAACAGGGAGCAATCTGGCTTGTAGCTATTATGAGGAAGATCAAAGCCATCACCAGAAGGACGATTAAGGTAGACCTGTGAAATCTAGGGCAAGGCCAGATGCAGTGAGTGAGTTATAAAATATGCACTCCTCTCCACTCACAAGCTAACCGCGTTCGCTCATTCTCATCTGAGCACTCTTCCCTGTGGAGAACTGTGACAACCCATGATGATATATGAAAGCCCACATGCTACCGCAGATACATCCACCTACTCCTCTGAGCACAGGACAGCACTCTGAGACGGTACAGCCATGTGTTTGCCTGAGTGCAGTTAAGTGCTTTTTAGTACTATATGCATGCACTGGGAACTGTAATGGCTCTTCTTGAGACATTTTCCAGATACTTCCTGACTCCTTTGCAGCATAGGCAGCTCTTATTAACATTTTAATAAATTGGGTCAATAATTGCAGCAAAACCCCCAATGCTCTGATATAGTGCTAAGCTGAAAAAGCGCAGGGAACAGCACTTGTCTGGAGCACATCCCATTATAAAAGGCCACCTCGCACTTAGCAGGGTTAGTACTTGTAAGTCTCATCAAACTCAGTCTGAAGGTCATAGTCATTCTCCTGAAAAATCCCCATGGTGGTGGGAATTGCGGTTTGCTGGGGACAGGAGTGTTTCATGGCTTGATCCTGGTGAACACCATCAGTGACAGAACCGCTCTAGAGAAATCTTTGCCAGAGCAATCTTTTGGATTTCACATATTTTTCAACTCAGAGTCTGCATCCCAGCCACATCAAGCAGACACTCACCTTAGGATACCTGGTACTTCACTCAACATGGCAACAACACAATACATACCATGCAAGCTAACTGCTGCTGACAGTGAGCTTTATCATGTGAGACAAATTACCCCAGATAACTGAATACAACAAACGTTGTTCCAACATTGTAAAGCTTTTTTTCTGTGGGAGGGAGAAAAAAAACATGAGTTGAAACAAAACAAAACAAAAAAAAAAAAATCTTGCTGCTCTTTGAAATCAAAGATTTCCTTCTTCACAGTGTCTTTTAGAAGAGTCCTAGTGCTGGTGGTAAGAGCATGTACTTCTACAGTATAAATAATACTATCAAACTTGGCTGTGAAGCTGCTCCTAACTACTTGCCCTATGCTACACTTCCTGCAACAGCTGTATTTTGCCTTGTTGGCTTGCTAAATTACAATGTACAGTCTCCTCTCTATTCCTGCATGGTATATTGCCTTAACTGCTGCTGAAAAGGGATCCTGGGGGAATGGAAAAGCTTCCAGTGTGCAGCACAAATAAATGGTTGTCCATACTAGCTAACACTTCTGCAACACAGAGACTCTTCTTTGCTTGAGGGGTAACACAAATATGTACAATCATTATGGCTTGTTAATTGGGGAAATTATATAAGCTTTTATTTACTACTGCACTCCAAAGACTAAGAACATTTTTATTCATTTTAAATGTAGGTAGACATTTATATTTTTTTTAACCTAATCGTCACAGGCAAGTCTCTGTCAGTGGTTTGTTCCTTCTGCTTTCTGTCCTGTTCTTAGATTTAAATCATACCTTACAGAAAATAACTAGTTTTTTGTTTGTTTTTTAAGAAAGAGTAGTCCAATTTTATGGGAGGCTATTCTAGAAGTTTATCTTGTTGCTCAGGCTATCAAACATCTCCTCTTTATACAGCTCAGGTTACAAGAGAAGTGGTCAGAATCAGCTTCTGCTGTAAATTTGCAAGACTTCCAGTGATACCTCACTGTAAATGGGCACAGAGTTCAAACTGTCTGAAACAACTAAAAAACTCAGAGACCAAAAATGTCATTTTTCTAAATGTGCACAGTGAAAAATACTTCAGAAACAGTAGGAGTAAGTGTGACATTTCACGAGGTAACTCCCCTTGTCAGGTAAGCAGTTTTAAAAATTCACGCTGTTCAACATGTTGAATGTCTCCTAGGACAGAGGTGGGTTTTTTCTGCATTAAAGTATCCGATAATGCCCTCTCTGGTTTTCTTGTTGGTCACCTGCTCTGATATTCCAGTATCTTGCCTTTGCTTTCATCAGTGTGTGACAAAATCAGTTCTTGAGAAAAACAAATACATACTTTAAAAAAAAAAAAAAATCACTTCTTCCATTGGGAATAAAAGCTGGCATCCACATGTGTCTGCAGTGGATTTTCACCAGCACAAAGCAAACTGCCCTTAAGTGAAATTCTGACTGAGAGTTTTGAGTTTGAAAGCAGACTTTTCCCTTTGCAACAACAAATAAATTGACATCAGAAACATGCAGTTGCAGAATGAAGGTACGGCAATGCCTGTTGTATTTTATTTTCAGATAAGCTACTTACTGTGCTAGGAGAAAAAGAGGAATATAGGTTGAAGCCCCTCTGAAAACACTGATGACAGTGATAAATAACAGTTCAGCTGATGGTGATGAAAAGGTCATGTAAAAAATCAGAACAAACTAAACCAAAAGTTTTCACTGGAGCAATGCCATCACTTGCTCTTTTGTTGATGGCTTACCAGAAATGGGACCTAATAGCAACTCAAACTCCGGTTTTATTTGAATGCTTTTTTGTGATAATGAGCAACTGATAAAACAATGTAATACAAAGGATGTTCATATTCATTCATGTTGGGTCACGGCCAAATTCAGCTCCTCATCCGAACTCCAAAAATGCCAAAGTTTAGATGTAGCCAGTGTTTTTTCTATTCATTCTAATATTAATAAAATTATTTCTAATTTCTATTTCTATTCTAATTCTGGTTTCTGCTGGGAACTGGGAGAAGTCCTGAAATAGGCATATGTTCTACCAACCATTTATACACTTAAACAGGAAGGGAAAACACTAAACCCTGGAATGTGCAATGGGACTGTGAGTCAGAGGTGCAACTGGAACCTGAATTTTGTACTTCCGGACCTTTAGCTATTTTAAACACGTAGCCGTAACACTGAGTTGGCATGAGATTTTGCATTTCTAATATAAGCCAAGAATTCAGTAGTCAAATACAACTCTATTTTCAGGAGTCGTGTAAGGACATAAAAGCTTTCCTGTAGCCTTGCTACTACCACCTGACTGTTCTGCGGTACAACAAGAGATGTCTGACCAGGGGAGTCCTCCGTGCATTGCAAAATGGAGAGAACAGGTGAGATTGTAAGGAAATTAGGCTCCAGGATTTTATTCTAACTGAAGAAATATTTCCATGAAAGTCTGTTTCCCTCCTCTGTCCAACAGTCTGGATTCTTGCCCGAACTTGGCTGCCTCTCACCAGCATCATTGTGGTGCTGTGGCACTGCACCCTTGCTGGTAAGGACCCTGCATCTTCCCAGCCTGTTACTGCTCCCAGCTCCCTTTTTGCTGGGGAACAGCCTGCCCCTGCTGCTCCCTGACACTGCTCACAGACTTAAACAGCAGCCCCACAGCTTTCCACCAAACCTTGGACCCCAGCTAATCTCATATGATGTGCAAGATCTAAAAGAATCTCGGCATAGCAGCCACCTGGCTCAGGAGACTTCCTTTCATCCATGACTACATTCCCATGGATTCGCTTTCTCTCCATATAACGAGAAAGGAGAAGGAATGCAGCTGTTGCAAAAAAGGTTGTCAAATCCTGTATTCACTGAAGCTACCATTACACTGAGATGAAAAGACGAAAATCTCTTTTCTGCTTTCTGGAACTGTGTATCGTAACATCTCTTTTCTTCAGCTTTGCTTAAAAATGACCAAGTACCTCAGAGAGCAAACTAACTGTAAGAACAGGTGATAAAAACACATTCAGTGAGAATATCTTACACCATTTTCCTCTCCTTGTTGGCACTAAAATGACTGTATGCTCTGTGTTTTAGGGATTTAAATAAATAAATAAATGATCAATCTCATATGAATAACAGATGAACAGTTTTCAAACAAAATCAAACCAGTGGCCCATTACCATCCATTTTAAGACACTGGGCACTGCAGTGGAGAGCATGTTCTTAAACAATACAGAAGAGGAAAACCCCTCCCTTTCACAAATATGTCTCTCACCAGGTCCATATCTGCTCTGGACTAGGCTCAAGGAGGAATGAACAAGGAATCACGATGCCAAAGTAACCACGCATGTCATGACATCCACCAGAATGCTATCAAGGCAATGAGGAGTGGTAAGAGGTAGGTACGATTTGACAACTAGGAATGGCACAGTACGCAAGATTTTGTATCTAGGAACTGCCTTTTGAAATATCTGCTGGCATAGTGAAATACAGCTTATTTTTGAGGACCTGTCACTGGTACTGCATAGGCTGTGGGAAAACATAAATAAACTGACACAAGTCAGCATAAAATAGCTTTGCTGATTCATATGGGCTGAAAATTGGCCCCAAAGATTTCGTAAACCTAGCATATTGAAAAGAAGCTGTATCTTCTTGTACCATAGGAATTGGCAAGACCGAGCGGTTTTCAAAGTCTGTTTTTGATCAGCAATTTCAATTTTTGCTTTATAAATTATTTGGTCCCCTCCAAAATGAACTGAATTATGTATGCCTTAATCCTTACTCTTTTCTGATAGATTCTCCAGGCTTGTTAAGCAAAGCAAGACATGTGGTGCTCTATGCAAGTACAAACAAGCCCATGATATCAGCACCCATCCATATCAGACTTCTCAGCACCTTTTCAGACAGGGATAGCTGATATGGTGCCTGTTTAAACCCAGTTTGTCACTAGAGATGTGGCTCTAGCACTCTGGAATGTCCAACAGCACAGTGACATCCAAGGTTGCCCCTGGGCCAAGGGTTTCTGTTCATTGGTTCTGCTGGACGAAGAGGGAGCTGGTTTCCCTGAACTGTCTGTACTTACAGCTCTTGGTATCAACACTACTACTTTTCAGCACACTGGCCAAGTATGTCTCTCAGGGATGTTTACCAAACAGAACAGGTTTTGAGGACTAAAAGATTTATGTGTACCTCTTCTTTCTCCCTTTTCTAACACTGGCCAATACAGGAATTGATTCTGTGAACACATCAGTAAAATTCAGCCAGGTACACAGCACGCTCTTCAACTCCTGCATTGCAAGGGAGGGGAGTAAAAGGCAGAGAGAGACAAGCCAGGCCAAATCGTGGCACTACAAAATATGCATGGGATTCTTAAAGTCCATGGCATACATTGTCTTGAAAGAAACACCATTCTTTCTTCCTCAAAAAAAATCATGCAACTGCTTTTCAGGGAGTTACACTTCAGAAACTAGAATGTCCTTCCCCATACTTCCCTGAGTTCATAAAACACACACATCCGCAAACAGCATAGAAAAGACTGGGCTGGCTCATCTCTAATCATTATCTGACCTAAATACTTGTCTTTGTAAGGCTCTGCCACTCAGTTTGGCAGGATCTGAACAGAGCAGCAAAGAATACAGCAGCTAGTCCAGAACTCACTTCATCATTACAATGGGCACAGACCTGATCAGAGTTCTGCAGGATCTGCATGAGAGTTCTGGAAGGAAATTCCACGTTTCAGCTGGAAGGGATATATTCTAACTGTCCTGGATCAAAAACTGTAAGAAAATATCTCTAAATAAGTCCTTTCACAGTCCCCTGAACAGTCATTTCTGTGGAAGAGAGCAATTAGACCCTTGACATTTAGGTCATCAAGCCACTTCATCCCTCCTTCACTGGAGACAATGTATTGTAAGTATTAGAGAAATACCATCATGAGGTTAAGGATTAACATACAAAAATCAGTATTGAGAACAAAAATATGGGAAAAGTCTCAAAATAAAAATTATTTATGAATCTAAGCTCTCTCAAGTGGAAAATGGGAAGTCTCCATCCTTTCAGTCCAGCAATACATCTACCTGCTTATTGTATTTGTACAAATAAAATCACAAAAAGAAAACAGAGAGGCTAGCAGACAAGCACAGTAGCTGCTGGAAAATGGTTTCAAATAAGGACGCATAATGTTTGCTGTAGTGCTCACACTATGCTCACAATGGAAAAGCATTTTGACCGTGGGGAAAGGAACAGATGATATACCTGGGGGCCACAGGAGAGACCTCGGTACTCAGACTGCTGGGGAAGGTCTGTGCTAATCACGTAGAGCAAAGGGAGGGCACAGCTGTGTTGATCTCCCCATCTAAATGGGGAATAGGAAATCACTGATCAGGTATGTGATATGATACATGCCTCACCAAAGCAATGAGGCTATTAAAAAGCAAGATGTTACACCTGGAACATCACCTCATATTGGTCAGGAGCATCAGCTCATGTGCTTCTCTTGTAATCCACCATAGGATGCTCTGGTAACCCATCAGGATACTCACAGCAGCACTGAGGTGTCTTTACATTATACTGTCAACTTTGGGATTGTAATTGATTAGTCTTTACTCTGTCTGTGTCAGGCAGAAGACAACTAGACCTACATTATGAGAGGGGTTTCACGTTCAGCTTAACAAGCTCATTTCTGATGCTTCGTGTTCAAACAGGATGTTTTAGTCAGAGACCCACACCACACTGCATGAATATCAAGCACAGAACACTGTTACATTCCTGTGTAATGGAAAATTCTTTCTATTGCACAAAACTACACAGGCTTCAGTGAAGGAAAACTCAGTTGTATATGGTTTGCCCAAATAGTGATGCAATTGTAAGAGCTGAATGGACTGCTTCATGGGAAGTTCTTCTAGGAAAAATAGCTTTTATTTGCTTTGTAACCAGAGGGGGGTTTGTTTGTTTGAATCAGCATTCTACAGACCTGTGACCCATATCAGCCTTCACACACTGTTCCACCAGTGTAGCAGCAGCTACAGAGCAGCACAGGTCCTGCACACATTTGTAAGGTACTGCCATCTCTGTCCTTGGCATAGGGGCAATGTCAGGGAGGGGGGCGTGATCAAGGCATTCTGCACTCCAGAAACAGAAGTAGCTCGGTACAGCAGCTGCAAGAGCACCCACAGGGACTGCTCTACTTTAGACTGGCCCCTGAGCATCTGAGAAGCTAAGGAATAGAAGCAGAGATGGCCTCAAGCCACTGTTGTACTCTCTTCCTGAAACTGCAAGTTCTGAAACACATCAGAAAGTAACAGCAGATTGTAAGAGAACCGGGAACAAAACTGGGCAGAACACACAGTCTCTTCACCCAACAGTCTTTTTACTCAGACATCAAAAACACCCCAAAACAGCACCCCTGCTGGAAGCTATCATTGCTTGCTGTGTCACCTAAAGAAGTACTAGAAAGAGGGAAATGGCTCGGCTTTTGATCATGTTTATCCCACCTCAGGTACTGAATTATGTAATTTCACTTCCATGGCATTGCATCTGAGAATTACCCCTAGGAAACCAGAAGAAGTTAACCCTTCTTGGCATACAGAAAGGATCAAAACTTGAGTTTTCATCTTGGGATCCTATCAGGCAGTCAGAGCCATCACTGCTCAACATTTCCTAATTGGAGGAGGAATGTTAAAGAGGTAAAAGGCAAAGAATTCCACCAAGTCTTACAATTAATGAGTCTTATTCAAGCATAGCGTGCTCATAGCAGGACTGTCCTTGTGTGACAGACTAGATCAGTTGCATAAATGAAACTGCTCTTTGATATAATATATGTCCTCGATGGGAAGAATTGGGAAAGGGGCATGAGAGGGCAAGGGAGAGAGAGGGGAGCAAAGGGGGGAAAAAGGTAATTCAACATTTGCGGCATGACACATTGAACACATAGAACCTGAAGCAGGGAACCAGAAAGTCTCCCATATTACACACACAATTGTAACAGCCTCTTGGGTGGTCAGGTCTGCTGGTGAAATACTTTGGCAAATCTAGGGAGAAGGGAAGCACCCCCTTCTGGCACTGCTGACCACCATACATCTGTTGGTGGAGCACAAGTTCTAGCTCAGCGGACTTCATTTTTCATTTTGACTCACTTCAAATCTGAGACTTGGGAGGAATCAGATAGCCTCCAGATGTGTCTCCAGATACAGTTCAGGTTTGAGGACATTGAGAGTTCAGGATTTGATTTCAAACCAAATCAAAGTTAGGGATCTCTTGTAAATTTAAAAGTGGCTTTCTGAAGAGTCAGGCTGGTAGAACCTCCCAGGGGGCCCATAGTGTTCCTGGACACATTGTGTGTTCTTAGGCCTAAAAATCTCAAGTTTCATGCACACAAATAGATCCCTAGTCTCAAAACAATTTTAAATATGAATACTTGTCTTATTGGCCAAAATCTTGAAAACTGAATCAGCAATAGCTTCAGCATATAATTGAAAGCATTTCTCCAACTGCTTGTCTTGCCTTTCATTATCAAGTCATTCTGACTCCCCTTGCCAGCTCTGAATATAGATCAATACAATAGAAAATGAAAACTTAGTGCTGAACTTCACTGCATGGAAAGCCAGTATCCTGATAGCCTTTGGGCTTGAAAGCACAGGGCACATGGAGCACATCAAGAGAAGGCATTAATAATCTCATCAAAAGAGGAACTTTCTTGAGCCCACGTGCAACGCGTGCACTTGGCCTGGGGACAAGGGTTGCCTCACAGCATCTGATCTCCCCCCCGGGAATCTCTTTGAACTTTATTTACAGAGTTCTTCAACCTCCAAGAAACAGAGTGAGCACACAAGAACCAGCAGTCACAAAGAGGCCTGCATGGTGCACTCCTCGGTGAAAGTCATCTTCTCCTCCTTTATTTTTCCATACAACCTCCCATTGCTACTGTGATATAAACATAATTCCCTTCCTCACATGGGTGTTGCAAGCTTGTAAGTGTTGTGGTAATCAACTCTTAACTACCTAAAAGACAACATTAATTTGTTTTAAAAGTGAAGTGAGCTTTGTAAATTTATGATAGCAAAGCAAATAAAATAGCAACACCAATATTTAATCGTTTGGGTTTGGACTAGGGTGAGTAACTAGTCTTTTTGCAAAGACAAGAAAGGCAAGAAAGCTGTGTTTTTAGCCTGGTTAATCAAAACTAATGAGCCCCTAAAACCTTATGTTTCTCTCAATCAGCATACTATCAGCAGTGACACTATACCAGCCTTTCTCTATCAAAGAGCAGCCCAGGAGCCATCTAATGAACCTCCAGTGGGAGTGACTCAGAGTTTCTCCATAAAGTAAATCTTGCCTAAATTTCCAGACCAGATGGCTGAACTGTGAGACAATCCGTCAGATGGCTCCGAAGTGTTTAATACAATTAAGGATACGCATTCTGGAAATGCCCTGGGCTTAGTCAATTTGTCCACAGATCTCTGTAAAGTTTTCAAAAACAAATCTGCACAGACTCCTTTTGAATAAGCTTAACGATTTCATAGCCAACAGCAAGGGAATCAGACATTAAGGAAAGCAAACAGAACACCTTTCTAGTGCCTCCTCACCCCGGTAATGGGCAAGATAGCAATTGAACAGATCAGCTGTTGATAAACATTATGCAATAGGATCGGTTTCACAACAGCAAACACTTTGTGTGCATACTGCTTTTCATCCAAGCAATGGAAACATTAATTCTACACTCCTCAAAGACTTGTAATTATACCCATTATGCAGACAGCAGTGTGCCTCAGTTCTCCTACAAAGCTTTTTCTCCATCCAGAAGTTGGCGAGAGAACAGCACATATTGGGACTGCCTTCCTTTTCCTCGTTACTGACCCTCTTCTGCCTCTGTTTGCTTTCCATCTGCACCACCAACAGCCTAAGTGAGCAGCTCTCAAGCCACTAATGATTTTCCAAGCTCAGGAAGACAGACTGCCTTTTACACCAGGAGGGACAGACAGCTCCCATTGGAGGGGACAAGCTCAATGCTCCTCACTTCAAAACAGCAGAGCTGCGAGGAGAGCAACTGGGTACAAAACCATACCAATTCATTGTCCTAACTACCCTTTGTCAGCCACCACACCAACAAGTGTCCAGGTACCAAGAAGAGGACTATCTGCCCCACGCATCACACCTCTCACATTTTTGTTTTTTTTACTCTGGAGTAAAGGGAGAGAATTACTGCCTAAAACGTATGCCCAAAGAGACAGGAGGAGGAAAGGAACTGGCTGGACTTGAGGCAAACTGAGAGACTGAACTGCTGTAGCACAAAGCTAAAAACTAGTACTCATGTGTGAGTTCAACATCTCTTGCTTCTAGATGTGTTTTTGTGATCTGTTAAAGGGCAGCACAGAAATGAGCATACCTGAATAAGCCAAATCCAAGGATTCCTCCTCTTTGATCTCCCAGTAGAAAAACATGAAAAGATTGAGAGTGCTAACCAATAACTCGAGGTACACTGGATATAAAACATACTGCAAGTGTCCCCAAAACAAGGATATTTAACTAAATGAAATCTAACTGTGTTAGGTCTGGGGGAAAAAAAAAATCATGGTTACAACTACAATCTGTGAGTAACTATATTCATGAGCTGTGGTTCCATGACTACTCTAAGCAAACCAGCTGCAGCCAAGAAAGACTCTCATTTCCCACTCCTGACATGCCTTCCCATTTCCAGTGGCAACTGGGAACTGCATCAAGTTATACTGGTTTTTGAATGCTTTTGTCGGCACTGGTAGCATGATCAGACAGGCAGAGGTGGGAGTGAAGGGCTGGAACCGATTCTGGCATTGTCATCTCAAATTAAACTCATCTGTCTTTAAAAGATAAAAGTGTCTCTTCTTCCTACCCCTCACACTGACCTTTATCCCACATAGCCTCTTCTCTGGGCCAAGCTTCACAGCAAATTTCCTTTTGATCCTACAGATCAAGAAGGAGTTTTTTGTATGGCAACACTAGTATCATACTTACCACTGCTCAACAGCCAAACAGAGGGGAAAAAAACACATGCAGTTGAGAACTTTATTTGTTGCACATGCTCAGATGGACAAATCAGGGCCTAACTCATCTCATTTCTACCTCAAGTTTTCCTTTGTGATATAACAACTCATGCACAGGATATTCCTTCCTGTTGTGCAAGATGCCTGACACAGGTATTACTGGTCAAATAGCTAGGCAGTACACTGCACAGTCAGTTCAGTAAGTATGCCTTTAACAAAACAGCATCACCAAGCTTGAAAATGCAAGTCAAGGGTACCTTGCAGCCTTTGAAACCATGGGTTTGTAGCAGATCAGAACTAAAAGGATGAGAAGCATTGCTACTGTAAATACCATGTTTTAAATCTCTCTCAGAATGCTGGGAGGATATGACAACTGACAGCATCTGGGGTGTCAGACCTCCCACTGAATGCAGCAAAATGCACAGAGATGTAACAGGAGCACTTACGGGGAGACTGCATGCCTCTTCGCATTACATTGCACACAAGCCCACCTCAGTCAGCTGCTAGTTGGAAACCTCACCAGCTCGAGATGACTTACAAGTTGTGTCACACAAAGGCTGGATATGGTGTGAGCTCCCTTCCAGTTCCTACATCACAAATTCACCACCACATTTTGTTCAAGCTGGCAGATGCAACAACAGGCAAGAACTGCAGGAGCCACGCTGACAGAAACGTCACTGTTCCCACCATAAGACATTCTTATGTTTCTTCTTGAATCATCGTTGTACGAGGCTGGCAGGTTTACAAGGGTGAAAACTGACCTGGTATGACCTCACACAGGCCCAAGTGAGTCTATACTTTCAAGCTGTCCAACAGTATTAAATTTATAGAATTTTCATGCAGATTACTTGCAAATTAGTTCAATAGATACAATAACTTATTTTAGGGTTACATAGGCAGTTGCACAAAGCTTAACAGAGCTTGAGAGAAGTTCTCTAATTTCTCTAATATATATATATTTGGGATCTTCTCACACAAACTGTCTCACACACTGCTCACAAGCTACCTGTGCTCCACATTCTCACCTCCCATGATCTTACCCTACCTATGATCTCTGAAACAAATAAACAATCAAACAAACAAAAACTACATAGCTGCAGATCCACTCTCAACCTTCTTTATATATACACCCTCTTTTCCCAAGCTCATGAAAAACACCTTCCCCAGGCAGCTGCTTCAAAGAAATCCTTGTCTATGGTAGCTTTGATAAACAGCCTGTATCTATTAGACAGCATAACTGGTGATTCTGGGATATAGTCCCCAGGTACATTTCCCTAACATTTTCTTACTGCCATTATTGAGCAGAACCACAGATGAAAATCAATGAGATGGTGAAGATAAATAATAAAAGGCAAATAAACTCTATATGCGTTGTGCCACTGCCTTTCTTTCAAAGACAGACAGCAAGCTGCAAAACGCTGAGCTTCACACAGTATGTGACCCAGTGGATTAGTGACACTGCACATTATCAGCTGCCTAGCTGTGGCTGGAGTGTCAAGAACAGGTGGGATTATATAGGGAGAAGACTTATTTGGCCCCTGTGAGTAGTATGGAGGTTGGCAAATCACTTCATCCTGTTTTGAATCTGCAAGGTGTGACATTTTGGCTGACACAGACATCTCCCTTATTTTCTTTTTGATAGAAACTTTGGACAAATTGTCATATGTGCAGTTTTATATATTCCAACTCTGACAGTTTTAGATGATGTCCCTCTCTGCACAGCAAGGTATGCAATTCAGATCTCATAATTTCATAGGGCAATTGCAGATTACAGCTCTGAAAAGGTCCCAGTTTCTTCCCCTTGTGTATGAGGTGAAAATGAAAGACAGAGGGAAGCACTTGATAGAGATTTTGCTGATGGGATCACCTACAGTTTTCTCTGTTGGTAGTGATCACAGCTTATAAATTCAGACATGAAGAATTATTTTTTATTAAATAGCATCCCACAAGCTAGATGATTTTTCCATCCTGCAGCAATCATGAGAGTCAGAAGGGATGTTAAACATAAGCAATGTAGCTTGAAATGTAAGCACCTCAAAACAATGTCCAGATTCTGAATTACACAGCTAAAATTCTCCTTTAAAATAATGGGCTTATATTGTCATAGACTCAGGTTGTCATTTAGCATAGATTAGAACAGCATTGTATAAGGCAACTCTGATTCTCTCCTAAAAGAAAGAAACTTTATGTCCTTTGCTTCTATCTTTGACCTGTTACCCAACTTCTGTAAAATGCTCCTCTACAAGATACATCAACTGGATGTACCACAGCTCTGCCTCTAATGCAGGAACTAGTTTCAAGCTTGAACTCATGATCAGCCCAAAGAGCTTTGAGAAGCTCAACCTGTCATGTTAATTCTGAGATTCCACATTTAGAATGGAGAATAATTCACGCTGCCAAGAGCACAGAGTGCCTTTACCTGGGCCTAACAAAGAAGGATTTCTTGGCTGGACCCCAGAATCTAGGATACACCCACAGGGACCTGCAAAGCAGCCATTGTCAAATAAGGTAATCATCTAAAGTCTGACAGCTCCACCCAAGCATAAGGAGCACTTAAGGAAGAAGATTCCTCAAGGACAAAGCTTTGTGGCCTTTTGTGGGTGAGGATTGATACCATGAATGTGGGACTCCTTGCAACAGACAGTGTGAGTAAAGGTGGTGGCAACAGCATCCAAAACTGATAGGAGATGGACATGCACTATCGCAAATACTCTTCCAGCCTCTGAGGCTGTTTTTGTCTACCATGTCCCAGAACAACACCTATACTTCAGTCCAAGCTGGGCCACAAGCACATTGATCCACAGCAAGAACATCAGTCTCAGCGATGTTCCTTTTCCAAGTAATACTTAAAGAGAACATGAGCTGAGAGTTTCCTTTTATTGCTTCACAGGAGAGAAACGCTAAAATGGGAACTGGGAGTTGATCCTGGAGAAGGCATTTAAGGGAATAACCATAGGTCAGAGAGATGAGATAAAGGTTTTCAGGCTCTGCCAATTCATCTAAACAACACTGTGGTCAGGGCTTAAGGGCTTTGGGATTTTCATCTACATAATCTTCATGTTTATTAGACTGGCAAATTTTCAGTTTTTTTTTTTTTTTTTTTTTTTTTTTTTTCTCTTGGCAAAGTTGTAATAGTAAAAGGAGGAGTATTTTAACTGAGGTGGAAAAAACAGTCCATCCCTGCTTCCCTCAAATGCATACAGAGGACACTAAAAGCACACTGCAGCAGCCAATGGCTGGTGTTACTGATATTTTCTAACCTGCCTCCTAGCAGCTCAGGTGGATAGGGTCTCTCTGGTGTTTCTTCAGCTATGGTTTGATTGACTAGCTCTTGCTGAACCATATTGTTTCTGTAAGTGCTTCTGTAAACAAACTAATTAACAAACCCCTATTGTTGTAGGGGTAGATTGTGTTCAGTTTACACATTTAGCTGTGGAATCTGCACTGTCTAAATCAGACTGGAGTAATCACGTCTACCTCTGGTACAGTACCCAGTGGAGAAAGGATATTAGGCTTCTTTTTGTTCACGATCTTTTCTCCTATCCCTCAAACCTGATGGCTCTCTATGGCAAAGATGTATAGAACTAACAGTCTGAAGGGAGTCACACTGGGAGCAAGCAATACTAAGATGAAAATGGAAGAGGTTACTGGAGATTACCTTAAACCCAGATTTATGTGGTACAATTATTGCTGCAAATTCAGGAGTTCAGAGGGGACAGCAATGTGCCATGCCTTCTCACCAAGCAAGTAGGAGTGATTTAGAACAAGCAACATTCAGTTCAGTTTAAAACAACTTAGCTGTGAAATTATCTTGACTTGCTACTTACTGCTTTAAACATAAGCTGCAATGAACCACCTTTTAGTCTGCAGTTTTGAATTCTCATGAGGACAGCCAGTAAGATCTGAGATTTTCAGCAAGGCAAAGAAATATTCACTGGGGAAAGAAAAAGGAGAAATGAACGCCAAAGAACTGAATGTCTCTTTGGATTGATTTATTCTCCAGTTCACATTCTTAGGCACTGAATTATCCATCTTCCATATGAAATTATGCATTTATTATTATCTTTTTTCCAGACATCCCAGAATATATACCAAGAATTCTCCTTACAGAGACCTCTCAGTCCAATGACATCTGTAAGGGAATGGGCACAAGCAAACCCAAGCTTCTTTGCCATTTTTTTTCTTAACTTAGTGCACTAGCAAAACAACTTGGGTCTGCACATACTTCCTTAATAGACATGTTTAAAGACTCAAAATGTTAAACATGTACATGTGCAATTATAGGCATTGGAATGGTTTAGGACTGAACATGTGTATTGCACACTAACACAAAATTATTTGTTGGGCTAGAGATAAAACTGGTGCTTCTGTGTTACTGCTGCTTCTTTTTCTGTTCTCCAGAGGACTTAAAAGTGTGTATTTGTTCTGGGAAGAATCCAAACAAGTTTCAGTCACTCATCCTATAAAACCACAGTAACTGAATCAATCTTGAAAAGCATTTCTTTTTTTAGTACTGTTTCCTCCACATAATATTTATTTCTTTACTTGTGCCTTATCAATGGGCACTAGCGCCTTCAAACCTGAAGCAATTCTGCTTCAACTGTAGAACTAAATGGAAAGTTAGTTAATACTATTGACAAGAAAACAGCAGTCCACTACTGGCCAGGAGATTTATTGCACTGCCAGAATTGCTCCCATCAGAAGAACAGCCAATTAAACAAACATGCAATTTCCTGTAGGTTTTTGCCTATAGTTGCACCAGTGGAAAGGACACCTGAGCTTTGCCCTCTGTACATAAGGCACATCTCATCCTTTATTTTTGCGATTTTTCTGGAACACTGATACAGAGCTTTCCTACCATGCAGAAACGCTAGCAGGGAAACAAGAATGTATCGTAAGCACACCCAGAAAATCCTATGTCTTAATTGGAAGACTAACACTATTTCAGAGATATTCTGCTAAATTATTCCCTACCTCATCAGGTAAGATGTGTTTGATAGCCCCAGACATAAAAAGCCACTGTGATACATAACAAACACAAGGCTGAGGATATTCAATGTAATCTACATTTGAATTGCCCTGCTGATAAGGAGTGTGGCTTAACACACTTGATTTCATGCTCAAGGTCATATTAGATGACCCTGCTCTCTGTTTCACAGTCAGTATTTCAGTAAATGGAATGAATTTTTCCTTCTCTCCTCATTCTAAATGGGGATGATTAGAGCTGTTAAATGAAGGCATCTTAGAAGGCAGAGAAAAGGACTATGGACTGTTATCATCCAGGCATTTCAGCACACTTCTGAATACCACAGATAGTGACACCACTTAAATATTTTGCTGATCTGAGATCTAAACAGGCTCAGATTCATATATACAAACTCCTTACCACCTCCACTCAAGACTGATTTGATTCTTATTTACTGGGCAAAAGTGCCTCTGTATCCTGACACTGATCACTTCCCATTTCCAGCTACACATAAATATTAACCCAGACTTTCCACAGGCATTGAATCAGTTCTACTTCATGCTGCGGAAATCATGAGCTTGATAAATCCACTGCCCTTCAAACAGACCTGACTGGAGGTTACAAATGAGTCACTTTTAAATTTACTCACATAATAGCTAAGTAAATTGGAAAGAGCATTTCCAAACACAGTAAAACCATTAATACATCAGTTATCTAAGTGAATCAAGATGTTTAGATATCTTCTTCACTCTATGCCAGCTTGAGGTATCCTTTAAAGAAATTTCAGTTAGAAGAATTAATATACATGCATAAGCTTTGAAAAAGATCCATCATGTATGAAGAACAGCTGCTAATATTTATGCCCTGCAGATGCTCACTTGGAGTTTGATTGCAACAGTCCAACTTCCTGATTTGTGAACTACCCTCAAAAACGATTTATTCCCTCATGCAGATGTGATCTAACCTCATCAGTCTCCCTTTACATGCTTAGTGGTGCTTTTAAAACTTTTGGACATATTTGATCATGGAGTCTGCTTGACAATTCTGCTTGAGTGGATTTTTCAAAGCCATTAAAGTTGAGATTGGAAGCTATTGTCTGAAGTATGTTGTATCACCTGTGTTGGCCTTCATTAGCTAGCTGGTACCTTAGTCACAGATGTATCTGTACTGTTATAGAGTGAGCTAATCTAAAAAGACAAAAGCCTCAAACTAAAAGCTATGCATAAAGCTTAATCTGTATCTTCAAGATTCAAAACATTTCATTCATTAATTTTCCATTGATTTTCAAATCTGCATGATGCATTACATTTAGGAAAGCCAAAGAAAACTGTAAATACTCTGAAGAAGGCTGTACTGTCAGTATTTCCAACCCAATCAAAAGGAGGAGAAATGGCAGAGGAGATAAAACCAATTAGAAAGCTGAACTGTGGTACTGAGTTTAATCAAAAGAAACAAAGTTCAAGGTTCTGTGAACAGTTTGGTCCTTCAGAAGCAAAGAGGAGACTTGCACACAGCCAGTTACCATTCTGAAAAACTGAGATTTGTCAGCAAAAGCATATTCTGAAGCAGCAGATCTGCCTAAACCCACAAGGAGGTCAGATTTTTGGTGCTCAGTTGGCAGGTTTATGGAAACAGCGTCAGAAGAGGAGTGGATGACTCGAAAGCTGGCTGAACCATTTTTTCTTTCCAAAAAAAAATGGTTCAGGAAAGCTTTACAGCAGCAAATTTAGGAGGAGAGGTTTCTAACAATTGCTAGCATAAAGTCTGAGGGAGAAACACAGCTTCCCAGCACTCAGGAACCCAACGTCCTCTCACTATAGGCCCTGATAAACAGTCCCTCCCCATCTTAAACTAGATTTGGTAGGGGAAAGAGAATGTCTTCTGAGTGACAGAAAAGAACCAATGAACACCAAAAATTTAGAAAGTAACAGGGAAATACCTATGAGCTGTCCCAAAAGAATTAGGCAGGCCAAAAGCCCGCTGAAGTGCCTCTACACCAATGCACGCATTATGGGAAACAAGTAGGAGGCATTGAAAGCCACAGTGCAATTAGAAAACTATGACCTAATTGCTATCACAGAAACACACTGGGATGAATCCACAATTGGAAAAGTGGAATAGAGGGCTACCCAGCAGGCTGTGAGCAATCCAGGAGAGTCCTGGATTGTGTCAAGGATAATTTCCAGGTATTAGACAAACCAACCAGAGGAGAAGCGTTACTGGACCTGGAGCTCACCAGTGCAGAAGAACTCATTAAAGAGGTTAAGGCTGGAGGCAGCCTGGGCTGCAGTGACCATGCCCCAGTTGAGTTCATGGTGTCAAGGAATATGGGCCTGGCAAAGCACGAAGTCAGGACCTTGAACTTTCAAAAAGCAAAATTCCAGCCATTTAGAGAATTAGTAGATGAGATCCCCTGGGAGACTGTCCTTAGGGACAAAGGAACAGATCAGAGCTGGCAACTCTTTAAGAACACTTTTCTTAGAGTGCAAGAACATCCCCAAATGTAATAAATCAAGCAGGAAAGACAGGAAACCGATATGGCTGAGCAAGGACCTGCTGGTCAAACTGAGGTTTAAAAAGCAAATGCAAAGGCAGTGGAAGCAGGGACAGGTGGCCTGGGAAGAGTACAGAGATGCCATGCAGATGTGCAGGGATGGGATCAGGAAAGACAAGGCACAGATGGAACTGAACTCAGCAAGGGATGCAAAGAATAACGAGAAGGGATTCTGTAGGTACACTGGCCAGAAAAGAAAGGCCAAGGGGAGTGTAACCCCTCTGATAAATGAGAAGGGGAAACTGGTAACAACAACCATGGAGAAGGCTGAAGTGCTCAATAATTTATTTGCTTCCACTGGCACTCGGGCTTCCCATGTCTCTCAAGTTCCCGAACCTCTAAGTGAGGGCAAGGGGAGCAAAGTCCCTCCCACTGTAAGCAAACGCAGGTTCAAGACCACCCGATGACACTGAACAGGTGCAAGTCCATGGGGCCTGATGACTGCATCCCAGTCATCAGGGCCCAGACAGGCCCTGAGGGAGCTGGTTGATGGAGTTGCCAAGCCTCTCTCTATCATATTTGAGAAGTCCTGGCAGTCAGGTCTGGCAGTCCTGGCAGTCCCTGGTGACTGGAAAAAAGGAAACATCACTCCCATTTTTAAAAAGGGTAGAAAGGAACTGGGGAACTGCAGACTAGTGAGCCTCATCTCTGTGCCTGGCAAGATGATGGAAAAGATCCTCCTGGAAGCAACGTTAAGGCCCATGCAGGACAAGGAGGTGATCTGGGACAGCCAGCATGGCTTCACCAAGGGCAAATTGTGCCTGACCAACCTGGTGGCCTTCTGTGATGGAGTGACTGCATAAGTCAACAAGGGAAGACCGACTGATGTCATCTACCTGGACTTCTGTAAGGCCATTGACAAGGTCCCACATGACATCCTGATATCCAAATTGGAGAGAGATAAGAAAACGGAGCCAGAATATTCTGAACTGCATAGAATAATACAAGGCCACTTTTGTTTCTCTGACCCTCAAATGTTTGTTTCTAGCAACAAGTACATGGCAAAAGCAGAAAAAGAGCTGGGAACAAAAAAGTATTTTCAGTTCATTTACTTTTCCTGGGGAAAAAAAAAAAAAAAAAAAAAAAAAAAAATCACCAAGCTCTACTTATCACGTCCAGCACTTAAGCAACAGTTGGCTTTTCACAGTGCATGTACTATTTATTATACTTGCATCTTTCCTCCATCTATCATAAGAGCTCCAGAACAATTTATTTCTTGATTATCATACACACTGTCTGCATTTGAGACTCCTATGTGTTTCACAGGAAACGGAATGTGAGCACTTGAGAAAGAAAAGTGCCTGATAATTGTGACAGGATTTTTTTTTCCCTTTACTAGTAATTGAAACACAGTCTTCCTTGGGTAACTGCATCTTCTGTTAAACCAAATATTCAAACTCTTGCAAATAGGACACGATTCAGACAACTACTTCTACAGTAGTGTTGGCCACATTCGGACACATTCCCATTTCCCTACCTCCCATTGAGTTTCAAAACGAACTTAGTACCTAGTTTTATAGTTCCTTGGGAAAAATAAAAAAATAAAATAAAAATAAAAATAAAAAAAATCTGATGCTTATTAACAAGTGTTGAAGAAGTGTTGTTCCTTGTGTCTAAAAACAGCAACAGAAAAATGAATTATTTTTTTTCCAAGACAGGGAATTTGGGGCCATCCTGTTACATTTTTATTCCATTACAGCCCACCTGAAATCTTCTGAGTCTATTTTTACACTGGTAATAATAATACTTAGTATTTATAGAGCACATTACAAACAAAGACACACCATCCCTTTGTGAAGTCAGGAGGGAAATGCTGGACAGCTATAGAAACAGGGCACAAGGTTAAGTGTAGCTATAGAAACAGGTCACAAGGTTGTGTCAGAGTCCATCCTAGAGTATGGATCTCCTGGTTCCTCTGCCTCACACTCATTCCTGAATTGTCAGTTTTCCAAGGAATTTTAAATGCTTGCTTGGAAAATGTGATCAGTAAATTTTTAGCTTGGTTTTCCTTGGAAAAAGGTTCATGAAACTACACTGCCAACCCCACTCCTAAGTAACCTTCAAATCTGCTAACTGGTTTCAGCCAAATTTGAGAGGATTAACAACCTCAAAGATTGTCTTACATTCCTCACTTTTTGGAAAATGTACAGCCGAGGCCTTAAGGTTAGTGTCTCCAGACAAGAACTCAGTTGCTGTATACTCTGCTTGGCAGCATGTAACCAGACAGTACAACCATTCATATGTACGTACATACACACAGATTTATTGACAGACTGACTGGCACATGCACAGCTGTGTCCTAGCTATTTCCTACCACGTGGGCTCCTAAAGATAACAGCGAGGACAAGAAGCAGGGCAATGGCAGCATATAGCTTTCAGCATGCTCTTTGGGGCAGCTCCCACAGCTGACATGCTTGCCAGGGCTAAGAGGCATCGTGCAGCCATGCTTAGTCTGCAAGGAGCTCTGGGTAGGTTTAACAAGGTTCAGAGAGAAAAAAAGCACACCCAGACAGAGAAGCGTGCACACAGCTTCACTGGTCAGAGCATGGTTAGACATAGATGTTACAGCACTTTCTTTACCCACAGACAACCATGTGCTTAAACACAGACAACCATTCTGGTGGCCCCAGACAACGAAGCCCAGAGATGTGAAGTGTGTGGTCATCTCTCTCTGTCCCTCCATATCTGGGCTTCTAGAGTGTCTCTGTTGCCAACGCAAAGGACAGATGTTGTCAAGTCCTCTACACAGTGAAGAATACTACGTCCTATGGCTAGCATGCTTTCTAAACATTTTCAACAAGTAGATATTTTTGATAGCAATGTAAATAGGCACAACTTATTTTTAATCGAGGGCAGGGTAGAAAAAATATTCTAGGTCTTTCTCAAACTGCAGAACTGTCATAAAAACATCTTTCCCTTGCAGCCAGTTCAGCTTGGAGCAGGTAACATCTTGATTTTTCAAAGATCTTCAGGATAACCAGATATATCACAATCAGAAACACTTTATTTTAACAAATACTATCAAATCTGATCTGGATCAAAGAAATAACTTTGTGGCAAACAAAAATAGGTTAGACAACATCTCTTATTCCTCAATCCCCCACTTTAAGATGTGTGTAAGATGCATATTAGCCTGAAGAAAAAAAAAAAAAAAATACTGCTTTATATTCCACAACAGGAGTGCACAATGAGGCAGAAACAGAGCTGTTATGCTGCAGTATGACTTGAGAATAGTGATGGCTTCTCCAAAGTAAAGCAGTGATGCTCAAATATGAGTGATGAGCACCAGAACACCTATTAGATGAGCTGGCGTAAGAACAAACAGAGATATGTGGAAAATTATCATTTCTATGGGTCCCTTATGTACTACGCCATCTTCCTGGGAAAAAAAAAAAAAAAAAAAAAAAAAAAAAAAGGATAATTTAATTTCATAAGACAATCAATCCCTGGCTCCCCTCCAGATCTGCACAAAATGCTGTTAAAAAGGCAAGATTTTTTTTGCATATGACAATGGATATTTGTCCAAAAGATGACTACTGACACACCAAACTAATTTTGAATGGTCACCATATCATGTTTGAACTTCTTTCCTATGGAAAGCAGAGTATCGGAGAAGGGAAAGGGTGCTCACCAGCATCTCATGCTAGAATGGAGTAGGGATGCAAGGAGCACACAAGCTCAAACCTGTACATAGCCTTTGCAGCCTCTGCTGCAGATGGTAACTGCTAGTGGAAAAAATCATGACAGGTTATTTTCGACAGGTTATAGTCTTTTTGTTTGTTCGCTTGTTTTCTGTACTCTATGGTACTGTTAAGGACATTCAGGGAGCTGATCAGGAACAACTAATTCATTTTTTCTAATTACGGCCTTGGTGCAGACTGAGGGTAAAATTACACCTGTTCTTACACTGGCCATGAATTTCTCTAGCTCGTTGCCTATCCTTGGTGTAGACAAGGTTTAGCTCCTTCTTAAGGTTTGCTCCTTCTTAACAGTTTTCCTCAGGAAATAAAAACTTTTCTATGCGCTGTTCCCAATGACCTTCAAAATTCCTCCGTACCTTGGGGGTGGCTCTGTTACAAAACTGTTATGTATTTAAAAAAAAAAAAAAAAAAAGAAAAGAAAAGAAAAGAAAAAGAAAAAAGGTTATACTGGCAAGGCAGTTTGCAAAGGGCCCTCCTGCTTGCTTTCATGCTGCTTTTACTATACAACTATTAGTCCTCCACTTTTATTAGCATTAATTTAGTGAACCAGACTGAAAAGAATGAATGCTTGGTAAAGGTCTGATACAGCAAGGGGGACACGTAACAAGTTTAAACTGCAAATCAGCAGAAATTTTACAGGGCATATATAAATACATATTTTTCATGTTTGGCACATCCTTAAAGGTAATTGACCTACAGATCTACGTATTCTTTAAACCTGTATGTTAAAATGCACACTTATCAACATTTGACGTCTGTTAAAACATGAACATTTTCCCCAGGCTTTCACGCAGTACTTAGGTTCCACCTAGTGGCTTTCTACGGCAATAATGTCAGACTGAAGACTAAATGGGCTTTTTTTTTTTATTGCCTAACTGCTTAGCTTTCAAAATCTATGTGTTTAATTGTAGAAATGTTCTGAGAGTCTTCTTCAGACATTTAATTTATCTTTCCATCTACCTAAAAGTTCTCTTGGCCGTCTGATGGGAACTCTCCAGCAACCTTTATTCTAGTTTAAATATCTAAGCAAAATAGTCTTAAAGTTAAGTTTATTCCTGTGCAGATGTGACTGAGAGGATGGGCTAGCTAAGGGCATTAGCAGCTTGCAGACAGGAGCTATGCAGTGCTGTTATGTCTGTTAAATTATATTTAACAGTTACCATATCCATCCCAAGCCATACCTCTGCAGGACAGTGTCTGGTCACTAGCAGAACTTGGTAACAAACCTGTCAGCACCAGTGCGTTAGGTCTCATTTAACAGCTGACAGCACAGACTGCCTTTACAATCAATTGAGAAACAGGCAATTTCTAGACCATGATTCAGAGAATTTATTTTAGTGGTTTACCATCAGGTGAGATCTGTGAGAAGTTTCTCATTTCCTCATTTCTATTATAAAGAGAAGCTAAAGGTCTTACTGATGGCATGGTCTCTCCATCAACTCTTGAATCCCACCCAGGGTGCCTGACAAAAACTGTGTGCTACACTACATAGAGCTTCCAGTGAGCTCTAAGCAGGCAGTAAGGGAATCTGGAGGCAGGGCAATTATGGCACTTACAGACTTTCACCTAAAAATCAACAGTGACAAATAGCCATACCACCACAGAAAACTTGATTTCAGCACTGTTCTGTCCTCACCCTGATGTTCAGCTCTGTTAGACTGGTTAAAGTAGGTTTGTTTTACTGTAGGAAGAGTGTAAGACAATTCTGCTCCTATCTAGTTTAAAGGGAAAGTTACAACACAAGCTAAAATTATATTTCAGTTCCCCCTTGCAGTAACAGAACACTCACCACAGACATTTTAACCCTCTTTAGAAGAGTTTCACCGCCTCTAAAGAGTCACCAACTTCAAAGGGAAGGGGGAAAAAAACAACCATCAAAGAAATGTGAAACTTCACAAATCAGCTGCCACATTAGAGGTCAAAAGCATTTTGATAAGATATTTTAAAGTAATTTTAGTGTCTTACATAAACAACATGACAGAGTTCACCAGAACAGGTTTAGTTTGTCCACAGAGATAATACCCATTTAAAGAGAAGGTATAATAAAATATATATATTATGAAAAATAAAATAAAATAAAATAATAATAATAAAAAAAAGACCTAGCTCACAATCTGTGGAGTGTGGAATGGATGAAGGGTCTTTAATGCCTTAATGCAGCTGTTTCACTGCCTTCTTATTTCAAGGAGCTTTACTTTTGGTTACATGCGATTTGAGGCTTGTACCTAGCAAATCGTGCCTGCTTTTCTAGATGTGATTCCAGTGTTCAGCAGTACTGCTCAGACTCATTATTCCAGAGCAGTGTCTCCCAGTTTGGTTGCCTTTTCACCTTCTCCTAAGCTTTCACGGATGAAGACTATATGCAAAAGACTGGCTCTTTTGCAAAGACAAGCAGAAAATCTTCAATGGTTTCAAACTTTCTTGTACTGTAAAAAATGAAAAGAGAAACCAAGGCTATTCAATATCTATCTTGCTGTTGGTTTCAACATATACTCATGGTTTATTTGCAAGAAAATTAAACCCATTTTTCTGTAACAGCTATTTCACAAAACCTGTTGGGATTTACAACACCAAGTTGATTGTAATCTTAGCATAAGCTGTTAGGGGTTTTGTTTGGGGGAGGAGGGGGGGCTTTCACTCCGCACAGGGCATCTTGACTCAGCTCCCACTTCTCTGTAGCGGATTACATTGCTAGATGGTTTGGGGGCTGGCGAATACTTTAACAACCCTTGAAGAAACACTTTCACAACCCTCAATTTGTCGCTGAAATACTTCTTACTGCAATAGTGTATTTAATTATGTGCAAATGTTAGTTTATTCCACATTTATAGCACCTGCACATGCAGTTGCTCCACCCTGTCGATACACCGGGTACTTCAGCTATCCCTGGGCAATATGGCACGGGTGAGCGTGCTGTTTGAGGGGACTCGGGCTGTGATTCCCATTCACCTCAGCTCTTCCACCTCAGGGTAGATTTTGAGGGACATGACTGAGCGGGGGCATGAAGGCTGAAACGCCCCCTGAGACCCGAGAAGCAGAAGTTGGACAGGGCCTGCAGCTCCCTGGCTTTGGCCCACAGGGCTTCCAGCCGCTGCCGAGCCCGGGGGCAGTCGAGGCCCTCGAGGGCGAGGAAGCCCGGCTGGGGGCTCCAGAAGCCCGGCTAGGGCCTCCACAGCCCCAGCTTCGCCGGGCGCTCAGGGAGGGCCGCTGAAAGGCAGAGGCGGCGGCCCCGGGGTCCAGCCACACGGCGCAGCCCCGCTCCGACGGGCCGCGGGTACAGGAGCCGTCGGCAGGGCTAGTAGTGATAGGTGGCTCCATAGCTCAGTGGTTAGAGCACTGGTCTTGTAAACCAGGGGTCGCGAGTTCGATCCTCGCTGGGGCCTCTCGAGCTTTTCCCTTCTCTACTTCGCCTTTTTTTTTTTTTTTTTTTTTTTTTTTTTTTTTTTTTCCTGCCCTTTCTAAGTGATTCTCTGCCGGAGCCAGAAAGCCTCCCCGCTGCTGGGCGGGTCTCGGTCCTACCCCGCTCCGAGTGGAAAAGACACGCGTGGCCCCGGGGACGGCCCTGCCCTGGCGCGCTGGCCGCCCCCCAGGCACCTAGGGGCTGTGTCGGCCTAGGGCCGGCCCAGCGCCAAGACGGCGTCCCGGAACGGCGAGCCCAGAAGATGGCAGCAGGAGAAAGCCCAACGTGGGTCCATCCCAGGCTGAAGCTGCAAAATGGTGTCACCGGCTTTGGCTCCATGTTAGCCTGAGGGGAGGAGGTGCGGGCCCAGCCCAAGCCAGGCCATGGCTCCGCACATCAAGCAGATACACTTCTCTGGAACAAACACACTACTGCTGTTTGTTACTCTTCAGCTTCCACCAACGCAAACCTTCTTCTCCAAATTCTTGCAGGTCCTTGTGCACATTAATGCCCGTGCATGAAGGAACTCTGCTACTGCCATGGTGTCTGCACCCCAGAAGCCCTCAAGGCCGGAGCCCTGGCCCCAACACCTAAACTCGCAGAGAGAGAAAAGACTCGGCAAAGGAGAGGTGGTGTGCCCAGGAACCTGCCCCTGGCTGCACCACGTCCTTGCTGTTCTGAAAGGTCCATTTTTCTGTTCCCTCTGGACTCCCATGCACCTGGCAATGGGAGGGGAAATCAGTGTGGTGTAGTTTATGCAGTGGAAGAGGTGTATGCAACACAAACTGCCCCACGTCGTGGCACGCAGAAGGACAGAATCCAGTTGCAGGTTTTGTGTTCAGCGAGAAGCCTAATTAATCGTTCAATTCAGTAGCTCAACTATAACTGGCTTTTGTGGGCGACTGCCTAGTTTCTGTTCTTTCAGTTTGGGTTTTGATGGGTTGGTGGGATTTTTAGACTTGCTGAACACTTCCAAGCTCATATTCAATCCTTTTGAACCTGCAGGTAGATCTACAACTTGAATATTTTAAAAAAAAAAAAAAAAATGTTGATTGTATTGTCACCTGCAAGACAACTACTTTTAAAATATATTTGAACTGAAATTCAGTGCCAAGGACCGAAAAACTAACCGTACCAAAAGAAAGGTGAGGTATATTCTTGCATTAAAGATGCAAATCTTGAAATCTGGAGGCAGTTGGATTTATTAGACAGACAAACACGGTCAAAACTTAACAGTGAATGTCCATCAGACTCTCATAACTACTTATGTCAGAAAAGCACATCACAGCAGCAAAGAAAGTTGATATTAGGAAGTTGGTTCTGTTAAGGTTTAATGGAACATGTAAAGACCGCTAACACTGACATAAATGGTGGAGCACCTGAGAGCAATAGTGAGCTCATCTATGAAAACATATTGGCATAACAAATCAACTGATTCTTTTATTTAATTGCTATTCAAAATATTTGTTTCACAATCATATAAATGACTTTTGCTTTTTCAAAAGTTGCTGCTTAATCTACTCTCTTTCCTCCTCTTCTCCAGTTTCTCTTGGTTCGTGCTGCTTTCTTCGGAAGAAGCTTCTTGGTTCCGGTTAGGTGGGAGCTCTTCTTTTTTGGCACAGATGGTGCTGGTGTAGTTCTGGAAACCCTTGCAGCCTTCTTTTTCTGCTTTGACCTGTGATGTTCATCTTCAGCCTTGATTTTCTGTTTCTTTTTACGGGATGGAGCTGTTCTCACAGTTGATGCTTTTATTTTGGGGGATGGTGTCTTTTTAGACTTCTTAGAAGAAATTGTTGAGATGGTTTCAGCAGGGGTAGAAGATTTTTTCAGAGGTTTGGTTGAAGGTTCATTAAGCAACTCAAGGACAGTCTCTGAGAAAAGCAATTAAGATGTTTCATCATCCCTGCTCTAAGGCAGAAGGCTAATTTAGAAAATTATTGATATAAACCCTTAGTAGAGGTATAGCTAAGAAAAAAATCTAACATTCTAAAAAAGAAATACAGACTGTATAAACATCTTTTCTTTCACCAAAAGACCCTTGGGTTTCTTGGAAATTAAATTTGCTTAATCATAGAAAGTATGAATTTAGGAAAATAAGTCCAGAAAAAATACAATGAGGCCTTGCACACTGCTCTTTGACAAACTTAACAGTATGGACTTTTCATGTTACACTAATATCTGGAAATCCCAGATAAGAAGACTTCAGCTTGATGAACATTTTCTGCTCAGTAATACAATGCAACCCCTGCTCTGTTTGCAAAAGTCCTAAAACAGAAAAGCCAGAGAAAGCCAGAGAAAGCCAGATCAACTCCCCTAGATTTATGGAGAAGGGATTATGTTGTTTGACCCGAGGAGCTTGTCACAGAGCTAGGACAGACACTCAGAATTTCCCAGACCAAATGCCAAAATCAAAGCCACCAATTCTTCTGTGATGCCTGTTTACACTGTTACTTGACAACATTCAGAAAAATTCAGAGACCAGGGTTAAGAAAAGGTACGGCATCTAGTAGACAACAGAATCACACATTAAACATGATTATCTAACTTCAGGACACATCCTGCTCAGTGCTTTAGTTTTTAAGATCACTAGCAATGTCAATCACATATATGTAAGACTTGACAGTTTTGTTTCTTGGTGAAATTTAAGCCTAACAACTTACTTGCATGTGGAACAAATGGTATCCGTTTACTCTTTATTTTCACTGGCACAGGCTTGTATTTACACTTCCCTGGTGGAGCTCTCCTTGAAAAACAAAAAGACACAGATATCTGAGAAATTGCTAGGAAGTTTATTTATTCCAGAGGCATATATCAGCCTCCCTACACACACACATACACACCTCCCTTGCCTCCACCAGAACAGGTATAAAAGGAGTTTAGGTACCTAGGGTGCTTAAAGGTAGAATTTGAAAGCTTCATTCAGGGGTACAAACTCTAAAATCTCTGCCTGAATAGCAATAGCTGCTGGAAAACTACAGCTTCTACCACCCTTCTGGTAAGCTTTCTGCCATCACACAGTCTGGACTGTCTTTATTCAACACTGATAGCTGAATTGTCAGCCTATGGGATACTGGCCTGCCTGCATGTCGTTGTGGTTCACCGCTGAATTCAAGGGTGCTGATCAGGTGCGTTCAGGTACATCCTGCTGCTGGAGGCACAGCACAACACTGGTTCCAGAAGCCTGGTGGTATAATGCATTGATTGAACTCCAGCCTAAAAAGTTTGGGTTGTTCTATCACCCTGGTTGGGAGAAACAACCAGGTTCTGGTTGTTGCACCCCATGCCGAGGTGGAAGAGTCTTATATGTGTATACTCGTACATGAGGCTTGTCAACGACAGTGCTTTCCACCCAGCGATGGTACTGCATAAGGAACTCCATCCATGTGGGAGAATATGCCCACCCAACCCCACAGAAGTTGGTGTGACGTTCAAAGGGTGCTGCTTCAGACACAACATAGTGCTGCCGCAAGAGCTGAGTATGAGGAAGGAAAGGAGCAGGCAAAGAAACTCTATGCCAGCTCCTCTCCTGGCACTCCCTGACAGCTACCTACAATATGAAAGCACCCCCAAAAAAACATGTTCCACGACAGTAAGGTGGGGTACAGAGACCTACATTTGCTAATGTTTTTCTGTTCCCCACCAAAGGAACTGCTGTAAGATAAATAAGAACAGAAGGAACTGCTGTAAGATAAATAAGAACAGGCTCTTCCAATTTGGCATGCTTGGTAGCACAGAGCAAAGCAGAGCATGACCTCAGGCATCACATTTTCTTGTAATTAGCATTCTCCTTCAGACATGGGCAACTGCCAAGGAAGTGCTTCCTCCACTCCATTTCAATTAGAAAAAAATACTAAAGCAGCGTTGATAGTGGCTTTTTTTTTTTTCCTTTTGCCTCTCCAATTTTTTAAGCACCTTCTAACACCTTTTCCTTCCATTCCTAACTGGGAAGGAGGTGGAGGGGTCAGGGGGTGTTGGTACCAGTCTGGGCAGAGGCACACCAGCCCCTCTGATGTCTCTGAGAGCATGGCTGGAGAGGCAAGCTGACGTGGGGACACCAGGCTTTGATGCCATTCATTTTCCTGAAGGGTTCATAGGGAAGCTAGAGCTGCCCTCAGGCAGATGCCAGTGCCCCCACCAGCACTTCAGAGCAGGCGTTTGTGTGACTTGCTACCCTTCCTAAAGCGTGAGCTGGAAGCAGGGAGCTCCCAGGCTGGACCAAACAGGACCGCGCCTGTTAGAGGAGCCTGTTGTCCCAGCCACAGCTCCCTGTGGGACGGAAATGGAATAATCCCATAAACAGCATGAAACTGCAGAGGGGAATGGAAAAATCTCTGCATGTGGTATGATCAGAAGACCAGTGTGCAACCGAGGATCTGGAGGTGTTAGGACTCTCTGCTCCAGAAGCAAGCTTCGCACACCCTGGACAAGCTTGCAAAATGTTTATTTAACCAAACAGGCAAGGGTAACACCGAGCAAGCGACACAGCACCCAGGCTGAGGGGAGCCAGAAAACACTTGAATAAATTACAGAGAGCCAAGGGAATAAGTGCCTAAACCTGCTCTAGAACTGATGGATATGAAGCTCCAAAAAGCACAGGGAAGAGCTGGCTTCTTTCCAGAAAGGCTTTCAGAGCAGTGAAATCACCGTACTTTCTGCCCCCTGTGGAGTCAGCCTAACATGGTGCATTACATCTCCTCCTGGAGAGGCTCCCACAGGCTGCTTGGGATACAGAAAGCTGCATCCCTGCCTTTACAGCTAGAAAGAAGAGGATTTACTATTCTGATAGTATTTCATGACACAGTAAGGAGTGGCACAAGGGCTGCAGGGCTTTTATTAATGATACAGGGCATACTCAAATAGTCAATGTTTATGCGAGTTCACAGTATTTTATTTTTAGAGATTAAAACGTTACGTTTGGTCCACCACAGTTCATGCAGCTCAAAGACTTCGTGGCAGACAATAAGCTGTTAAAGACAGCAGGCTCCTTGTAAGCAGCTGTAGCAAACACATCTAGAGTAAAGGACTCGAGGTCCTATTCCCACCACCTTGGCACAGAGCTCAGGTCAACTACCTAGCTGTAGATTTAGCTTCCCAAGAAAGCATTTCTTGTTTTCTTCGTGGTGTTAGTGTCTGAAATCTCAGCAACAGCAGACAGACACTTTATCTTCTTTACAGGGTGATTTGAAATACTCATTTAATGCTTTTTTAGCATGATCCAAAAAAATGCTTTAAGTAAGAGCCAAAAGTTTGGTAGGGGAAAAAATTGCATAAGCGTGCTTATTATTGTAAAAGCAGACTTTTGCAGGGATAACAACTTCATGGGGAAAAAACATTTTGCTTGGAAAACTCGGGTTCAGGCTCCAATTATTTGAGCACTGCATGAAGCACCAGCTTTTTTTCCCCTCATTAGAGGGCTTTGCAGTTAAACCATTGACTGCTTTTTCTGCTTTTTAAACTTTTATTTATTAAAAATAATCAAAAATACATCGCAAATATGTCATTTCAGGTCTCTGCCACTTAAGCCTAAGATTTCTCATTAGACAATTAATTTCGACTGATTTCAGGGAGAATTGGGTATTTAATTTGCAAGAAATGATCTTGCAATCTGTTTCCCCCTTCAGCTTTAATTTTCATCTGTACAAGATCTTCCTCAAGGTCTCTGCAATAAGAGCCAATCTTCCTTCCCAGTTTCCATGGAGGGGAGGATTTTCACATGGAAAATTAAACAAGGACTCAAAATTACTCATCTGCCTGCCATGTGGTGTTTCTTAAGGGCACATGACATTGGCTCCTGCAAGCCAGTTTTCCTTTGCATACCTTTAGGGATAGGCATCCCTCCAGTCCTTCTGCCAAGTCAGAAACGGCAGTAAGTCATCAGTACTTTTCAATTAATTACTGAATGACCAGCAAAAGATGACTATTAAATGGTCCAAGGAAGATTCACAGCTGATCTTGTCAAACACCATTGGTCTTACCATATAACTGCAGAGTTCACAGGAGTCTAAAAGGCCGGCCCCAGTAGAGCATTCCACATCTGTTTTCCATTCAAATTGCTTTAGCAGCAGGTCAGTGCTGCTTTGACCATCCAGAATACCAAAATCCTTTTAGACAGAAACTGGGTGGCACGAGGGCTGGCAGTGCCTTCTTTCTCTGACAGATGCACGGTGCCCACATCTCTGGGCAGAAAGTCACCTGTCTCTGCACAGCCCATCCTGTGCCTGCTTGTGCAGGCTGGAGGACCACCTCTCAGGCACACCTGAGTCTGAGAATAAAAGTCCCAGTAGGACATGTGGTAAGAGAACTGATTTGTGTCTAATTTGGTAGTAAAAAGGAAATAGTTTCAACCTTTCACAGCTTAGTCTAGGTTTGAACTCATGAGATAGACCAAGAGCCATAAAGACCATAACTATTTGCTTTAATGTTGCCATGCATCATCAGCCTATTGCTGTGATTTACTATTTCATGGCTTATCAATTCATTTTCTGACCTCCATTTCATGATGGGAAGGGCCAGCAAAGTTTTGTTGTGTTTTGTTTTGAAGAGAGAGAAAAAGAGAAGATATATTAATTTTCTGATACCAAATTAATTTTAATTTTTAATTTTACAAAATCCTTGGTTCAAGTGTAGACAAAATGTTCTTCCTCCTGACCTTGAAAAAATATGGATACTTGTTTTTAACCACCACTGTGTTATACTTCAGACATGCAAACAAGATGACATTATTTTGATCCTTACTGTCCCAGACCCTAAAGATCTGAACTTGGTCCACTTCTGGGTACACAGATAGGCTAAGTGAGGAATGCGTTCACTGAAACTGATAAAGTTGCACCACACATACAGTGGGTCAGCAGAAACCAAGGTCTGGATGTACAGGCTAGTGAGATTATGCATTGGAAATAGTTTGCATTCTGTCTACCGTGATAGCTGAAGAATTGGAGGTGATTATAGAAGAATTTGGCAATGAAAAACCATCTTTAATTACTAACCTTGCAGGATCAACAATTTTGTAGAGAGATCCATGCGGTGCATAGGCACTGGGATAAGAAGTAGACAAAAAATACAGCTCACCTAAATAGAAGTGAAAAACAAAAAGCAATTTCAGATGCAAGTGCCCAAACTGAATCCTGGTTCTCCATTTCACTGTTTTCTCTCTCTTCACTAATTTACATGGTTAGAAAAGAAAACCCCTTCAGCCATCCCCTCAGTTGTCTCTTACTTCCAAAAAGTGGGCTTTGGTCTCACCTTGCCCTATGCAGGTGGACCTAGGAACATCAAATGAGCCCCTGGTTGCAGCACAGCTCCACACAGAGCCAGCAGCCCTTAATCAAACAGTGCATGAGAAGGACTTTCATTACCTCACGGTGGTGGCCTTCCAAAAAGTTACTTTTCTATGTAAAAATACATGTTTTTTTAAACTTGTTTACACCAATGAAATATCCAGAAGCTACAAATTAGAGGGGGGGAAACACACAACAAATATTTAGCCATCTCATAGTGGTACCAAATATATACATATATATATCTCCAACGAGCTAAATTGGCTATTCATGCAAGACAGAAGCTTCTTATTACTGCGTGGCTGCTGAGACCAACTGTTCCTGGTGCCTTTTCTTCAGCAGCCACTAAAAAAATAACCAGGCAAATTATAGTAGCTTGCAAAAGAGGCAACACTATTGTTGCATTTCAAATTACATTACAATACCATATTATTTTCTAAAACAACAATCAGCGGAAGAGACATTTAACATCCCCTTACTCCACATGTTGTTAGAACAGTTAAAAATTGTACATATTTCACAACAAAGCCTACATCTGACAGATGTAAGCTAGCCAAATGATCTAAGATCTTTTCATGACAAGCAAAGTGCTTTTCTGCTAAATCACAAAACACTGGAGCTCACTAAAGCACATCTGAGTTCTCTCAAAATTTGCTGTCACTTCTTGTGCTGCATAGAACTTAGTCAGGAGACGGATCAAAAGTGAACAAAGTATGCTTTGGTACTTCTGCCCTGGTGAAAGTTCTGGACATCACAACCATAGTAATCCTTGGCACCGAGGCATTTCCACTAAGCTTTGAAATTAGCAGCTGATTTCATCCTCAAATAAAGCCTTGGTCTGTAACGCAACAGCGTGAAGTGCTGTTACTGTGAATAAGACTGAGGAATTTGTACAAATGAAGAGAAAAAGATTCAGTTAGATTATAAAACTGACAGTATAATTTCCAATAAAGTTGTGACTAGCAAGATACTTCACCTGCTTCATCCTCAGCAAATGAGATGATAAATTTGCTATAAGAACTGATCACTCCAGGGAAAGCACAAACTTTCGTGCTACCAATGCAGATATCTCTCTTCTTCCACTTTTTTGTCTTCTCATCTTCCTGTAAAGCCATCAGTCGACTAGATGAAAAGTAAAATTCTGTGTTTTATGTTTTGGTTATCAAGATTAGTTTCTGGCAAAATCATGCATTACTGAAATGTCAGTGAGTACCCTGACTGTTGACTAGCTTTGTCTTTCAGAAAAATAAGCCCAACCATAAGAAAACTTATCCTAAGGACCCTAACCTTTGCACAAGTTTAGATCCTCACCAAAACGTTGTTATAATGGTCAAATGCCTTAGTCTAATACACAAACATTTGGGATTCTCATTTACTGCAGCTCAAAAGGTTTCAGGATGCTCTGATATGTTTAAGGTAAACGCATGTACAGAATGGGAGATACAAAGAAAATGATTCGTTTTACCCATTCATGAAATCACCAAAAATATAGAGACCATTCAAGTTGGGTGATTCACATCCTCTGTATACATAACCTCCAGTGACTGACTTCCCCACGTTGCGGCCATATGCATATATTGGAAGAATGTCATCTGTTAAAGAAGCAAGAGAAGTGAGAAAAATTACATCCAGAGAAAAATCAAAAAGCAATTGTTCAGTAACACCAACAGGCACAAAAGCAATGAGAAGAACTGGTATAGTAAACTTCAACGGGGATTCAGTAATCTACTCCAAGACGGGAAATGACCCAGGGGCTTTAAGGAGCTCCCTGTAGCTACTCATCAAGGCTTAGTCTTGATGAGCTTTTATAAGATATAGAACCAAGATTGTCTACATCAAACAAGCAATGGCTGCAGGAAATACTATCTTACAGGTCTGTCGTTGCACCAATCATTTTAACAGAAAATATCTTTACAAATTCCAGTATTTCTGCTGAAGGGGGTACAATCAAACTGCAAGTCAGCTCAGCATCTTCATAGGTTTGCTGCCATTCTCAGCACAGAACATGCATAAATGTGCAACCTACAAACAACTTTTGCCATAAGGCTTCTAAAGATAACTGTTTTGTCTCTGGCAATGTTAACATTGAATTCAACCCTTTCTGGAAGCACAATATCAGAACCCACATAGTTCTGGTCTTGTCCTCACTTTTTTCCCCTGGATCAAATACCTCATCTTTGATCTTTAATGATGAGCATAAAGACCACAAATGTAGCTCATTCAAAAATTAACAGCAAAAACTAAAACAGATGTGTTGTCAGTTGACACTTGGGCCATTGTTAAAAATGGTGATTTGTTTTTACTTATTTTAGAGAGCCATGTGGGTAACAGCATAGCAAAAGAGAAATGTTGATAACACATACTTGATGTGTACATGGTCATGCAATATTTCAGAAACATGAGCTTAAGACTGCACGTTTCCTTCCAACAGCTTAAGGGGCTGTATGATACACAGTTCTACCATGCTTTCCAATAACTACCGCTATCCACTTTTTTTTTTCCAGCATTAGCCTCGTTGTCCTGCCTTTGTGATAGCCATGGATCAGAGCCTCTAAATAAAACAGTTTATATCACATTTGTACTTAAACTCAATCCACTGCCTTCCTTGGGAAAACTGTCTGCAAAAGCCACAGGCTTTGACCCTAACCTCCACCTTCAGAACGGTGCACAAGAAGGAATTCCCTAAAGAAGAAGGGCAGCACTTCATACCGACACTTAAAAGCTAGGGAGAAGGGATTTATGCTGTTAACAAGCCTGCAATCTCCACTTCACACCCAACACTTGATTATTTAGCTACATGGAAAAAGTGAGACTATAGTCAATCAAATGCATCAAGTAACCTCCTGTAAGAAGCTTCTTCCTTACCCAAGGAGGAATTGCGGCAAAGCTTTGTGTCGTAGCATTCAAATCCCTCCTTTGCTCTCCAGCCATAGTTTCCTCCTTTAACAATGATGTCAATTTCTTCAAACCTGTTCTGCCCAACGTCCCCACAGAATATCCTCCCTCTTCCCTTCTTCGTGACAGGGTCCCCCCTGTCAACAGCACAGCGCCACATATTCCTGACCCCATAAGCATAAACTTCAGGGCGGGCCTCAGGATCAGACACAAAAGGGTTATCAGGAGGGATGTGATAAGGCTTGCCATCAGGACTTTCTCCATCCACATCAATCCTCAGGACTTTCCCCAACAATACACTCCTAAAGAGAACAACAGATAAAGACAGATTTATAAAAGCCAACGTGAGAGACAACTGAAAACATGGACAATTCCCTCCTCTTCCACTTTTCCAAAGGAAAAATGATCTGTCTAAAAGAAATAAAACAACAGCTGGTATGTCTTCCAACCAAGCCACAGAAGACTCTCCCCCCACCAATAAATTGGATACCCATAGCTTTCAAAACACAAAGTTTTAACTAATTTTGAGATACTGCAGTGGACTACTTGCAGATGAAACAGCACTTCCAGGAAGCACTCTTATTTTACTCTTCCACACTGTCACATTTCCAAACCCTGTGTCTTGATGGACAAGCTCAAGTCTTTTGCCTGTTCTCCTACTTACTTGTTCTGAGCATTCCCAAATTTTCCAAAAGGGTCTCCAGCTTTCCCTCCGTCCCCTGTGAATACATACATATAGCCATCCACCCCAAAGAGCAGCTGCCCACCATTGTGATTCGCAGCTGGTTCTTCAAGTTCCAAAAGATTCCTAAAAATAAATAAATAAAATAAAAAGAATGACCTCCAGATATTGTTACCAGAAAGACCTGAGGTAGGCCGCAGAAATATTGCATCACTTCTAGAGAAGAAAGCAGCATTTCACAGCTGTGCAGACCTTTCAGCTTTGTCAGATATGGTGCAAGGGCTGAGCTGCATCCTACTTCCTGGGAGCCTGCAGAATAGTGCTGGCTGACAGCATTACAGTAGAGCTCTTTGCAGTACAGCATCCCTTAATGAACCACGTTTGCCATGAGCCATGTAGCACACTCCTGCTCCGTGCACCACGCCTTTAACCTGCATTGCACTGACACCTGCGTGCTAGGTAGAGTTGTTGCCCTTTAAACTGTGACTGTGACAGGTGGCTTCTCTTTTATATGAGAAGCAGCTGGTGAATCTGAGGGATTCAGGACCATCTCTGGGGGTTTATATAGCGACTGTGAAACTTGAAAGAAACTAAGTCTGCTATTAATAAATTATTGTCCATAACTAAGAATTACCCTTGGAGGAGGGATGAACAGGATGGGGACACATCAGATCAAATTAATATATAGTGCTATAGTGAAACAGTTTCTACAGTACAAAAAACTTCCAAGGCACTTGGTAACTCCACAATAGGCTTAAAGCTATTACTGCTCTTTAAAAAAACAGGAATATAAGACAAAAAGAGAATATGACCTGAAAGTCTAGATCTTGGGTTTTATTTTCTGTTTCATGTCTTAGCTTGCTGTGTGGCCTTGAACCAACCTGCCTCCGGTAGCATTATAACAGCCCTAGTCATGTCCCTAGGTCAGGGGGACTGCACATGTGCAGATTCTGCAACAGGGAAACAAAGGGACAGAGGAAATTATTTCTCATCATGGCATACAGCTGCATTCAACATGGACTTTACCTTTCTGAGCGTGGATCAGCTTTGTTGGCATCAGAGGCCAAAACCTTCAATTCGCTGATTCTGATCTTTTCCACTCGCTTCTTATCCATATATGAATAATAGATATAAAATTTCCCGTTGTGCTTGTAGTTGGGGTGGAAAGCCATCCCCAAAAAGCCTCTCTCGTCCCCTATCCACGGCGTAGCCAGCACGATGCTTTTAATATCCAGAAAGGGCTCCTCCAGCCGGCTGCCGTCAGGTAAGTAGACCCAGACCACCCCCAGCTGCTCAGCTACGAAGGTGCGGTGGGTATGGTCGTTGGCATGCAGCATGAGCACTGGGTTCCTCAAGCCATTGGCGACCTCGGCCAGGCAGAGCTGGAGGCAGCCCTTGTGGCCCTCCACCACCGAGCCCAGGTTGCGGTTGAGGACGGCGTTCTTCAGCACGTTGGGGAAGCAGTAGTCCTCGTCATGTAGGTGAAGGAGATTGCAAAAGCTCGTCTTGTTCCTCTCACAGCATTCCTGAATGTGTTTATCACTAGTCAGCAGGCTGACGGCAGAGCGGCAGTTGAAATGGAACTCGGAGCAATAGTCAAAACAAAGCCCAGGAAGGTTCCTTAGAGGCGTTTGGGGGTTTTCAGCATCATAGAGATGTGCAGCATATGGAGAACATTCCTAGAAAGTAAAAGAAATCAGATGTGTGGCAGTGTACACACGTCCAGAAGCCAGGACTCCTCTTCATGGGAGCAAAAAAACAGTTAAAATAAAAAATAAGAGCACAGTAAGTCATTTCTGAAGTGGAGTAGCAGAAAGTCACTCAATATAGGGCTAAACAGGCTTTAGAGGTCAGCAGCAGTTTCCTTTGTCACAGCACAATCAGCTTCACCTAAGTTCCCAAAGGAAGGATATCTGTGGAGGCTGTGTATTCTCCAGTGCTAGAGGTTTTTAATGGCAAGACAATCTCTTCTACCAACCTGTTCTTACCTCTTGTTTTAGAAATGTCCCTTTGTTCCCCTCTACTAGGTTTTAAACTTGGAACTCTGTAACTTGTTCCCAACAGATTGAGAGAAGAATTTCTTTGCTCCCTCACTGCAGCAACCTATTGCTCTACAGAGAACAGACTTCGTACTTAAGCCTTCTGCAGGCCAGCAGTCCCAAATGTGGCCATACCCTTCAGGTCAGACAGTATCACTGCCTTTTCCAGATATATCTAAGATTTCACTTCATTAAGCCACTTAAGCCCATACCTAGGTCTAATCAAGCGTTGGGAAAAAAGAAAAAAAAAAAAAAAGTGTGCTTGAATTTGTACCTATAATTACATTCCTCATCTTCCAAAAAATCTGGGCCAGAATTTCTATAAAATATTTCTATTAAAACCCTACCTATTTATATTAGCAGAATTAAAAAAAAAAAAAAAAAGTTAAAAGTGAAGGACCTAAATTCTGCAAAAATATTTTACTGGTTTTCATGCTAGCAGCCTTGAACAGTCTACCCTGGGCTTTTAGTGGGCAGATGTAATAGGAAGTACATGGACCAGTCCAAGAATGAAGAATTATTAAACCAGTTTTTTTTTTTTCTGCTTAATTAAATAAATCTACTTCATTAAATGTAAATAAACAAAGCTGGAGCAATTACATAAGCTCCGACATTGTTTTTGTTGCAAGTAGCAGTCACTCCCGGACGTTAAGTGTGAAGGCTATAGGCATCCATTCTAAACTTAGTTTAGCAAACTGCTTCCTTTGCTCACAGGAGAACCCAAGGGTTTTTGACCACACTAAGAACAGATACAACTCATAAGTACTCACACACTTTCCAGCTCTTACACAGCAGTAGTAGAATTCTCACTTTTCATTGCTGCCATTTGATTATAAATCTGCATGGAACAAGCAGGTTTCCATTGTTTTCAAACCCATAAGGAATCTCTCCTCTTCCCAAATCAAAAAGTCCCCAGGTTGCAAAGGGAAACACCAAGTCCCCCAGTCCTGCTCCTGCAGACTGAGTGCAGCCCCAAACAGCTGAACCTCACCGTTTTTCCCATGCTTAAAGTCTTCCCAGAACAAGACGGGCACCAACAGGCCTTGAGTGCCTTCCGTCCCCAGAAGCCAAAGCTACAGGCAAGTGCCTTTGTGTGCTCATATTCTTAAAGGAGAGTAGCTTGGGTACAGGCATTCAACTACACTTGGTTGGCATGACTGATCCATTTACCATTGCACACTCCCTCTGCTTTTGCCAGCACGCACTCACACATCCCTGAACATATTGAATTTCTGGTTATATCATAGCTTTCACAAAACATGGCACTGATCTCAAGTGATCAGGAGTCAGGGAGAGGCTGCGGCCCACTCAGGACTCACCAAGGAAAGGTGGGGAAGAACAGACAAGACCTAACCTGCGTTGTATTTTGAGCCTGGGAAGCTCCTTCAATCCCACTGATGTGCTGATGCAGCTGTCTCATTTCTGCTGTGCACAGGTCTCCATAATTCACTTGCAGTCTAAAGCTCCCCTTCCTTCTGAAGTCATTAATTTATTAATGTCTTTGAAAACACATTTACCTTCCCTCGGTCAGTGGGAACAGGATTAAGCTCCCGGAACAGCAGCCTGAGTGCTACCAGCACTAATAAAAAAAAAGGAAACATCTTCCTCTGAAACAAGGCGTCTTCTCACCACCTCAGAGCTTCTTCAGCTCTGTTTTGCTGGCAGCCTGCACTATGATGATCTACAATATCTGTCTCAAATAATTGTAGCCCCAGAGCCTTTCCTTTAGCAGCTTTCAGAACACACACAAATCCTCTCAGCTCGTGGCTGAACAGCTGCCCTAATGCACGTAGCAAGATTTGCAGGCGGGGCGTTTTCTCAGCCATGCTACTTGTACAACATCTCCTTAAGAACATTTCAGGCAGGTTTTGGAATTTCATTGTCAGTTTTGAGGTTAAAATCATCAAAGTACACAGCTGAGGGTGAGACTCTAAACCCACCAATGCTTACAGAATGCTTAGCTAGCAAAAACAACCCCAGATTTTGTGAGATGCAAACTGAAGTAGCTCCATCAGCAAAGCCAGATTGCTTTAGAGGCTGCTTGGAAGCCTCTTCAAACCAGTTACAGAAAGAATCACGTTTGGTGTATTGTTACAGCAGGAAATCCATGATGCAGAATGCATCCCCACCTAATCCTCTTCTACCTGCAAGGAGACGCACAGCTCCATCGCTGAGGGAAGGTAACGCTCCGCGGCACGCTTCTGGGACTCCGCAGGACCGCTGGGACTGCTGCAGCTGCCAAGAACAGCTGCCTCTGTGCAGCTGTCAGCACACTTTTTGTTCAAAAGAAAAGTTAATAGCATTTCATCTGCCAATGCTTCTGAATCCAACCTTTCTGCCTCAAGTTCAAATAGCATCAGAAAGAAAACTTGCTACCAGGAGCAGTTTATCCTGGTACTGTTGAACACAGCAAAAATAAGCACTTGGCAAAAGCACGCCCTGGTGATATATATCTATATACATCTGTCATCGTGTATTTGATGGTGCACTAAACATGTCAATGCTTCATGGGCAGTGCCTACAAATTACTGTGATATTGTGGAGAGAAGGTAGAATGGAGACGGTCATCATTTTCCATCCCTTCCATACAAGATCATCTGTGATAATTTGATCCAGCAAAGTGACATCCCTGAAGTGGAACCATGCAATAGATCTTTGCTTCTCTGCTAATTAAACAGCGGAGTAGTATTCACCAAATAACCTGATTTTGTTCCCATGCTTGTCACCAACATGATCGGGAACAGCAAGATGTAACACAACTGAAAGTTCCTCCCCAAAGACTAAGCACCAATCTTATTTTGGTAAAAGATCAAAAGAGTATAAATGAAAACGAAAAGATGAAAATGTATAAATACATTTATAACAAATGCAAAATTCAACTATGCACTGCAGAACAACCAACTTAAGTCTAAAGAGGCAACAGCCACATTTTATATCGTTTCCTTTCTACCTGCAACATGCAGAAAGTCTTCCTAAGCCCACCACTGGTGGTTCTGCTGGGACCGGTAAGGCATCATTTGCTGGTTTGCCAATACCAAAATGACAGAGAAGGCAGCCGTTACTTTCTCTACCCTAGTGCTGAAAGGGTTTTCATCCCCCAAGCAGATACAAAAATCCCTGCCAGCAACCAAGAGAACGGAAACATTTTGGTGCACAGATAATGTTCTAGGACTAAGGAAATTTTAACGGGAAGAGTTTTTATATGTTCTTAGTAAAACTAAGTGCGGCTTTTGGCTGCTTGGTGTTTTGGCATGCAGCAAGTCCTGCTCTGCATGACTAACAGTTGTTAAAAAGACAGGTCAGTTCTGCCCTTTATTCAAAAGCTAAGGGGGGCAGGAAGGGAGAGCCCAGCCAGAACAGCACCTTTGGTCTTTTGTCATTGCACCATGCCTGTTTCTGCCAGCCAGGTGGAGAGCACCGATGGAAATGCAGGGACTGAAGCCTCAGGACCTTGCAGCAGCTGCCTGAAACCACTGCCTGATAGATTTTGTTTTACTTGAGCCATCAAAGCATTTGAAACATTCTCAGCAGGAACACAATTAAAACACACCCTTACTGGAATCCGGGGATCTAAATCCTGTCCTGATCATTCTCGTGTTGCTGCATCCTGTGGAGTTTGTAATCCAGCCCCTAGCAGCTGCAAGCAGAAAATAAGTATTGATCTGTAACTCTCCCCTTTGTTACAGGAAAACTAGCAGGGCAGCAGGATTCCCATCATCACCTGAGCTGAGCAGAGCTTCCACATAAATCGTTATTGCTATTAAAGTGTCAGTGTGTATTGCCAGATACCACAAAGTGCTGTCCTCACACAAACCACTGGGCAGAACGCATGCTGAGGATTCAGCACCATTACTCTGGCAGCCTGCTTTTCCCCTGCTCCCACACCTCTTTCGCAGCAGAACAGCTAGCTACGAGAGACTACCAGAACCACAAATGACCCGAGAATCAGCCAAAAGCACAGGACACGGGTACTGATTTTCCACCCTACCTGACAGAGAATATCTTTGATATACGTTCCGCACAGCTTACGCCCCTGTGGATCGATGGAATCCATGATCTCCCGGTACTTTGCTGCAATGCTGGTGTCTCTCTCCTGGTCACAGCAGCCAAAGTTTTCATAAGAGGAGCAGAACTCCAAGTGAAGAGGCGGCTGGAAAGGCGGCCCATAATCCAGGCACTGGGGGTGCCCCAGGAGACTGCCTACCCAGCATAACAAGGAGAGACAAAGAAAGACACATGAGCAAGAAAAGGAAACTCTAGAGCTGCTGCTGCTCCTTCCAGCACATGGCCAAACGTGCACTTTCTTCAGGGTAGGTTTCCTGAGGTCAGATATATGGAAAACCTGGGCCTCTTTGTGGTATGATTCAATCATTCTTTCTGCTTTATGAATTGCCAGCCACAGAGATCAACATTTGCTCAGGTTTGCTTACGTTCTCTCTCCTTTCTCTCTGAAGTTTACTATTTGGCTGGAGAGAAACCTTCCAGGCTGCCTCCTTAGTATTTCACACGTCACAGAGCTGAGCCCTCCCCTCTGGGCTTTTCTCATGCCCCTAGAAGGGCTCACTAATCTAATCCCTATAGCTTAGTTTAAATAGGCTGAGAAATCACTCACCAAGAAACACAAGCAACATTAAAACGTAGCATATGATCCCTACACAGAGAATATGATCACCTCTCCCCACTTACAAAACACAAGATAAATACTTCCCCATTGCTAACTACCATTTTATCTGGCTTTTAAACCGGATCGAACTTGGGTCTGGTTTCATACGGACTGACCAGCGGTGATGAAATAGAACCAAATTAAGGCAGTAGTTGACCAGAGGTAAAACTCATTTTTAGGACAAAAAATTTTGCTACCCACAAATCTAGGTGCAGATTTATGGTTAATGTGAGAAGAAATTCAGAAAGAGCAAAAGCGAAAACACACATTAAGGCATGAGAACCACCTGAACTTGACTGTGATGTTATGTGATAGCCCTGACCTTAAGCTAATTGATTTTAGTGGTTCTGATCCCAGGGGATGTTAAACCGACTTCAAGATGCACGGGATTTTTGCCCACTTTCCCCTCTGGTGAAGAATGTGCAAATGCTTCCTCTGCTTGGCTTGTGAAGTACAGCATCAGCTACACACTGAGGTGCACTATGATGGCACACACCATACTCAGCCTGGGTTTCTTAACATCAGGAATGACACTGGCCTAACTCCACTCTCCCCCAGAGACCATTCTGATCATAACCAAGCTCCTTTATCACATAACTGTTTTCCTTGCCTGCGTACACCACTACTGATAACCACACAACAAACTCAGACCCACCTGGAGCACTCACCACCCGTCTGCGTGCATCACGAGGCAAGAACAGCCATGCACCAGGAGCCAGAGAGATCTGGTACAGAGAAGCAAGCTGTGGCAGCCCATCTGATTCAGCTCACAGAAGGGCTTCAGCATGCACTCACCCACTGGATGTTTCCATGCGACAGACCTTAGTAAAGAACAACACTTTGCAAGCTGTTCTATTGATTCTGAAACATCAGTAAAGAACCAAGCAACCACAAAAAGCAATTAGAGATCTTCTTATCACAGATCCTAGGAAAAAAGATTACAGCCAATGCACAGATATCCATTAAGCTGTTTCTTGTAGCTTCTTACTCTTTTTTCTTGATGGCACACAGGCATAGAACAGGGAAGGGGAAGCTGAAGAGAGAATTTCACATACAGGGACACTTCCACTCAGCCAGAACTTCCTCCTCTGTCCCCACACATAATCATTTACTCCCATGGTCTTATCTGCGTGTGATTCATGGGGAAGTCAAAGCTCCAAGTCGTAGGTTCTCGACACAATAATCAGGGCAACATGATAGCTGAGAATACTTTGTGATTATGGGTGTCCTCATGGTCTGTACTGGGAAATGATTGCTTAAAAAAAAAAAAAAAAAAGACACTTTTTCAACCATCACCTCTTTTACTGTAGCTCTAAGCTGTGGCAGCTTGCCCGTCCAGCAGCCTGTCAGTCATACTGCCTCTGCTTTGGCCTAACTGGACTGGAAATACGCCAGTCACACAATTCACTTGTCACGAGGTAAAGCATTTTAAATCAAAGTATTTGGATCTGTTCAAATATCAGCTTATCTCAGTTACTGCTCTCATACATTGCAGTGCCACTGAATTTAAGGCATTACTTTTGTATCCCCTGGCAATTGTGTCATTTTGAAACGGTAACAAACAGCAAGGACAATAAATGGGCAGGCTTTTCATTTATAACCACAGCCTAAGCTTTTCTCATTCCTTTAGCAGTATTGGCCCTTTGGGGTAACTAACATTGTCCACTAGTTCAACTTCTTACTGCTAAGAAGATTTAAACCCTTCTCTTCCTTTCCTAGAGACATGCCGCCTGCAGACAAAAATAAATAAATAAAAATAATATAAAAAAAAATTTATGCACTTAGAGAACTGCCCTTCCGAGTTACTGGAGACTTCAGACCAGAAGGCAAGAATACTCCTTGCTGTTTCCCTGATGAGGGCACAAAGCAAGAACAGCTTTACTGATATTTAGACAAGGAGAGAACACAACACCTCCTAGGGAGCCTACTCCTTGCTTTACCCAAGCACTCTTTGCAGCAGTCAGTCTTTTTTCTTCAGCTAACATTCCACCCTGAGCCACTTATTAAACATAACAAGACACATCTGAGTGGAACTTTCCATTTACCATCACACATAAGAGCATCAATTACAGAAATCCCCCCAAAACTTTAAATTCAAAGCAGTACAGAGCACATTTATGCTCTGATTCCGCAGGGACTACGTAGGTGTATATAGCACATACACCTGTTCAGTGCTAACAACCTGCCTACACTGCTGTGAAGTCCTGCCTGATTTCCAAGACAGTTGGTCATGATACAGAGAAACTGGTGGGGAAGGTGGGGAGGGGGCCAGAACACGTGGGGTCATCATGCTTGAAAAGCAGCTGACTTTTGTTAGCTCGCTTTTCTTTGCCTTTAGGAATGCTCTCTTAAAACAGAGGCAGCACAAATGTGAATACAGAAAGCAGAAGGTAGAGCTGAAATGAATTTTGTGAAATCATCTTCAGTTTGAATATTAAAAATACCAGAACAAGAGGTAGAATAAAAGAAGGACAACACACACAGGGTGGGTAGCCCAGGACATGCAGATTCTCTTAGCAAGTTCCTTGCCTCAGCACAAGTGGAAAAAGCACAGATATGCTATTTGCTTCATGGAAGGGAAACAAACACCTCACACAAGTTTTGCACACAGAACAGTTAATTCAGAAGAAAACCAAACCCAGACCACAGAATTCAAAGCCAAAGCAGAATATTCCGATCCACTGGAAGTTACCTTACTCAAAGTACAATGCACAGGCTTGAAACACAGCAAGCATCCGACAATTCGCACAGGGAATTCCACACAGGACTTGAGATCTGCAGGTTTGTCTCAGGTGTAAGTACTACATGTAAGGCATAACTCAGTTCAGTTAAGACCTACAACAAAACCCAACACTATTACAGAACGAGGCAGCAACATTCTTATGGAGTCAGAATTAAACTAAACACAGGTTGAAAACAACTTGGATAATTGCTGTGTTTTTTTTGTTTGTTTGTTTGTTTTTGTGTGTGTGTGTGTTTGTTTGTTTTTAAGATAAAGCTAGCAGTTATGGCAAGTAGCTCATGATGTTTCAGACTCAAAGCACATCACAAGAGTCAGTATTAACCCAGACCAAACTCCCAGATAAATACTTGCTATTAAAAGCACAGATGAACTTATCCATATACTACCATGCTGTTAAAGACATCTTTATTTCATTCCCAGGTGTGGTTGAAGCAGGTCATCCACAAAAGTTCTACAGACCTGCCATTAAGACAGGAGTAGTATTTGGAAACGTTGTTGTTTTTAAATGAACCAGAATGCTAGCCTATGACAACACATTAACGTTTGCTTTCTAAACACACCAACAGTGTGTATTTCAACTCCTAGGCAAGACTGCAAAAAGGTTCTAGCAAGTCCCTTCCAAGGTCGGGAAGTTTTCAGTAGTTCTGTGCCTTTTCTCTCTCAGGCACTGGTACATGAGCTTTCTTTCCCCTGTAACCATGCAACTGTGGTAACCTTTCCCTCACCACTACCAGCAACGTGAAGACGTCCTCTGAACTGGACCCAACCCACAAATGTCACATGCAGGAAGACTGATACTGGATTCGTTGAAGTGCCTCATCTACCTGAACAGTTTGCAATAGACCTTCATGACCTGTAATTCTTCTCAATATCCAATGCAAAAACTAAGGTATGGACCTCTCCCCATTTTCCATATATTTCAGGAAATCAGTTAGTTATAGGCACAAGTCACGTAACATTCACAGGTTGAGAAACTTGTTTTCACACTGGATCACACACTGTCTCTAGGTTAAGACACCAGCTATTTTGAATGCTACAGCTGGCTGTGAATGGAATTTGAACTACTTTCCAGCAGCCTTTTAAATCACCATCCATACATCTGAACATAAGAAGGATCAACCCTACAATATTATTGATACAAAAATTCTATACCACAATTACCAAATACTTCAAGGTGTATTTGAAATCAGTGTTGTTTGCATTTCACACAAAAGCACGGGACTAATATTAAAGAAATTCTTCAACCCTATATGTTGATTAATATTCACTTTATTATAAAGTAAATAAAAACCAAAGCAACTTTCTTTTTAAAACAGAAATATATAAAAAGCCTACTGAGTTGATAGGGTCTGCCTTCTTAGAGCAGTACCAATACAGACGTCAGTTTCACAGAGAAAAAACAAATATAGTAAGAACCTCAAAGACACCTTCTAATCACAGCTGTACAGAGGAACCTCAAAGACCAGATATTCTCAGGAAGACGGGACCGTGCCTATTCACAAATTTCTTCAGTGTCCGAAATCTTTTCACCTGAGCTTTGCAGCCTTGGTGTGATACGTATTTAAAGTACTTACAATCTAAGCAAAAAGAAGAAAAAGTGATGTCAGTTATACCACGATACAAGTACACAAAATCCTTCCACTTTTTAAACAACATGCAAACATCTAAGTTTTCAGTAACAAAAAGTAATAAAATAATCCAAGGCACATTAACAACGTAACTGCAGTACTAAACAAACTATCCTCATCTTACCCCGGAAACATTCTACATTTATACAACTGTATGCAAAAAATTGTATTACTCTTCAGATACATTAAGAAGTAAAATGTCAGGAGTAAAGAAATATTTATCACGTTGGATAAGTAAAATAGAAGCCTGCATCAACACCAATACACACAGAAGCTTCATTAGAGGAAAATCAGGACTGGAAAAAATTTATTAGACATCAGGAAATAAAAGCTGGGAGACATTTAATAACATATTACTGAAAGCAAAAAAGGCCTGCAACACAAGAAACTGTTTTTATGAATTATGGAAGGTAAGTTATAGAAAAGCTAACAAAATGTCTAATCAACCAAAAGTCCAAACTCATCTGTATATCGTGCTCTCAAGACCTTATTCTCATTCTCAGCTTAGCTATTGCTTCTCAGCCTGATTTACCACTTAGTTTCAGCAGCATTTCAGAGAATGCTACCAAAGAGGTCACGATCTTCATCTTCCTGTCAAACTGACTGTTCCCACTCAAGACCTCCTTCCTCCTCTTTCCAGCACTACAATGCTCACATCGTCCTTAAGGACAGTCTCCTCCCCAGCATTTGCTGATACACTGCACAGACTGTAATCCAGTAAGCAAACTTTTCAGTCCTCACAATACCCATTGAGGAGCCTGTTGGATATTTTTGAAATTGTGCTTTCAGAGTTATAAACAAGAGAATAAGTAGTACGTAACTGCTCAGCAAGACCAAATAAAATGGAACCCTAAACCAGGATAAGACAAGTTACGCAAAGTATATAGCCAATCCTCAATGAATGGAACTGCATTTCTTACAGGGAGTAGACCAGCTACATCCCGTCTCATTCAGGCTAGAGACAGACATTATTTCTATCCTATGTAGTGAAAAAGAAAAGAACATTTAGCATTACCTTTTCCTAGTAAGACTCCAGCCACCAGAGCTTTTTCATACGTAAGGCTTTCATTTTCCTGCCAATTCCTTTTCGCTAAGTAGCGGCTAAAATGGAAGGCGGGCCACCAGTCCTTTCTGGAGTTCCACTCTTCCTTGATCCAGTCAAGATGCTTCTCAGAACTAAAAAAGATCAAACAAATTACAGAAAAACTTAAATTGGGATGAAATGGTGAATAGGAGGCACTGAATTTTATAATCAGCTTGCTACAAGTCTCAGTAATTGCTAACAGACTGGCCTTACGCTGCAGACTGAAATATTAATTGTAAACAGAAATGCCTTTATTTTTTTAATTAAAGTCCTTGGCAACACTAGTGAGGCAGGAGGTGAACTCTAACAGCCTTACTGAAAGTTGGCAGTAATGCAGATTACGGTGTGAAATGAAGCAAATGTTTGACTCGTCTGACAGTTGTCAATAGAGTTAAGACATTTGATTCACATCAACAAATGAGTGTATGAACAGGTTTGTTTTTAAAAAGGGGTTGTGTTACCCTGGGCATACTCAAAGACTAACTTATCCCAAATACTTACCTTACCCCAGTAAGTCACATAACAAAGACCTTAGACCAAGCATTTCGGAAATGGACATAACCTATAGTAATATGCTCCTAATATGACCAAGATGCCCTCTGTATTTCAAGATACCCTGAAGTTGTGTCTTCAAATACAAAAGTGCAGGAAAAGTTCAAGTATTACACCGTTTTTGTTAACTATATGCAACAACACTCCTGTTTTAATCTATTAACTTCTGGACCTTAACAGCAGACACTGTAGAGGTAGAAGAAGCAATGAATCAGAAAAATGGGTCAAATGCAGTACTGAATTAATTTACTATAAATATATATGTAAGACTTTAAAATAAAATCCTGTTTGTTGGGAAAAAAAGTCTAGACATTAGAGGCCTTCTGGGCATGGATTGCCTGGAGATGGTTCCTTCTTAAATCAGAGTCCCTGTCTGACAGCATAGACGCATCAATCCCCAGGCTCAGCTTTTAAGAATACACTGGGTGCATTCTGTAACAGTTACCATCATCACACAGCAAAGGAGAACACAACACACCAGTCGGTACACAATACACCGTGCCCCTAATGCAGCCCAGCAATTCTCAAACCAGCTTCTAATAATGTATGCGTAACAGAGCAGAAGACCAAACAAGTGTGTTTTTTTTTCTCCTGCAAGAGTGAGAAAAGCAATAGGCAGCAAAAGACATCGAAATGTTTGAACAGCTCCTTGTGCATAAGCACATAACCTGGTTAAACCTTTGTCAGGTGATGACAATACTGGAAATTTGAGAATTTCCTTCAATTATTTCTTCATTTCCCCCAGTGAGAGCATACTGAAGCCAAGCACTGCCACAGAATTCAGGTGAACTGACTGTGCAGGTGAATTGACTCTTCCATTCACCAGCACGGAAGACGAAGGCTACAGAGGGGGACTTTATCAGTTTTCCAGAGGTGAAGACCTCTAACTGGCACAAATTTGGTTTTAGTATATTGTATCAGAGATACCACACTTACATTACAATTTGTTTCACCTGTCTTGCCAAACAACTCCACGCTTTTACATTTTCCTTCGTGCCAGCATAATCCAAGGCTGCAAAAATTACTTCTAGCCCCAGTCGCCGTTTTTTTCGTTTCTCTGGGAAGAGATTAGGCCAATTAATGAGTTAGATTAGAACTCATTAGTAAGGAACAAGTCAAATACTGTTCTCCATCCAGCCTTCCCACACGTTGCCGCTTTCCCTATTACTGAGGGTTCCCCCATTATCTTCTGCCTTTTACAAGAGAGAAAGTTAAGGAAGACTTCCTGGTTCTGGAGCACAATTCATTAGAAAGATCCCCTCTCCCTACTCCCATCCTTCTCAAAATCTCCTGATTAAAGAGGCACACATAGGACTGCTCACTTATCCCACACTGCCTTGCTTACAACAGTTGCTGCTGTTGTAATCAGAGCTTCCAGCTGGTGCTGCTGTTCAACATGTTCTTTCTATGGGAAGGGAACACAGTGCCCTGGAACACTTCAAGTCCTGAGATACCAAAACAAAGAAATTGGATTGATATGAATAAAACAGGCATTTCACATCAGCAGCTAATGTACCAGAGGAGTTCTAAAAATGATCTATCACAGCAGTTAAATGCGGAGAAAGTTATCTTTACGAGTATAAATTACTTTTTCAGAAATCAAGTTGTCCACAAGAGCTACAAGAACTTAGAAAATGTGTCATGCGTGAACAGAAAAAGGGAGGTTTCAGCCAAGAGGGATTTTTTTTTCCTTTCTCTTTTTCAAGAGAAGAGAACCATCTTGATTCCATGACATTTCACCAGTCTGCCAACTAGCTGAAACAAACCAGCTTGCAAGAAAATATGCAGCTTGCAATGCAATTGATGCATGGAAATTCAAAGAAAATTTTAAAAAATGGAAGTTAGTCTCCAAATTAGATGTTTCTACCAGCTTGAAAATAAAACCTCCCTCGAAGAGGATCAAGATTTTGTTCTTTGATAGGTAACGATAAACTAAGGCACAGATCCATGTCAATTCCTCCAAAAGAGAAAAAAGAAACCTCATCGAGGAAATAGCGAGTCTGGCATTCAGACTAGCATACCTCAAAAAAAATATTTTTGAGATCCGGGCTGTGCATTACAACATATTGCTTTGATCAGCCTTTAAACTTAGAAAGGTATTTGCTTATGCAAGTTTGTAAGTGCCTGCTGACTCACACGCATTAAAGTTTCCTATGATCAGAAAGTCAGGTTTGGGGTTTTTCTTTTAATAAACAGAACTACTTTAATAAGTACAAAGAAGGCTGAAGAATACTTTCATAATATCATTCTAGATTATCAAAGTAAAAGAGCAAATATATTTAAAGACTTACTTGATTTTTGGAGCATGATATTAAAGTCTATCATCAGTTCATGAGAGGGAACAATATCATGCAAGATCTGAAACGACAAAAAAACAGACATTATTTCAATGTGAAAACTTCTCAAGACTACTGCCTGATCAAGAGAAACGCTGACTTCAGAGTGCTTAATTTTCCTAACTAAGACACCCAGAAATCTGGTACCCAAGTATCTTGATACCAAGAATGACAATCAAAGGCCATTTCACATGTCTGCGACACTACGCTGTAACACAGTGGATGAAATACCTTGATGACTGCTGAAAAACACTGCATGTGAGAACAAATACGATGTTCTCCAGGAGCAATCCAAATGCCTATCCAGTGTATCCTTCCTAGAAGGCAATGTTATTTCCATCCTAGGCCAGTTCTATCTCCCATCTACTGCTCTGTGCATTGGATCGTGTTTGCAGTATCTATTGGACCAGTTGTTGGATCTGTCACCATGTTGTAAGAGACTAGTGTTTCAAACTAATGCTAAAAACTGCTGTGAAGATGGAATTTTAAACATACAGTCTGCAGTTTAAAAGCCTAAACTTAATGAAGCTTTTCTTTGAAGTATTTGCCCTAACAAAAGCATTTTAGTGCCATCAAGTGGCAAAAGAGATTGAAAACCATTGTTGGAAAGAAGTTAACAAGATCAATAAGCAAAGACAATGAAATTGGGAATTTAAGAGCAACTCTGAAAAAGCTTAATGCAGCAAGGCCTGATATGCCAGCCAGCAGAAGTGAACTCCAACTGCAGCTCAAATGAATGGCTAATTGAAAACAATGAAACTAACTGCTAGACAGGATCAATATGTGAAAAAACAAACATCTAATAACTTCTTGAGTATTGTAAAGATCAAACTACAACAAAAGTCAATGCAAGTTGTCTACACGTACTTCCAGAGCCATGTAAACACGCACTCTGAGCTTGTTTCTGACCTAAGATACAGGATGCATCAATCATACAGGTAAAATAAAGACTTCAATGCAAAGATGCTAAGGGATACTCTTTGCTCCACCCATTAGCACCCCTCCCACGAGCTTTCCTCTAACCCTCTATTTCCCCAAAAGAATAAAGTAAGGTAAATACTGTAACAGGAGACAACTGAACTAAACTGTCAGACCACCACAGAACACAAATGACCACGGGCTGTTTTCACAATAATATATACCTTGAGTGCAGATATGAGCGATTTCTTTGATGCGCCGTGTCTCTTTAGGAACTGATAGAAGTAAACATGAGCGTTGGGATTAGATGGAAACTTTGAGTTGTAGGCATATTCACTTAGTACTTCGCGAGCTTCCTGGTGGTCTCCGTAGAATTCCAACAACTAAGAGAAGTTAAGTCTGTCATTAGTTTGCCACGTTACCAATCAAACTCTTACAACTAATTTTGGGCTGCTGCAGAATTATGCGATAGCAAGGTCTGCATCTAACAATGCAGCAGGTTAGATGTAACACCAGCATATTTTAATTTCATTGGTTACTCTCTTATCACAGGTAACCAAAAATTCACACACAGAAGAAAAGGAGAAAAACATTATATAGGAGAAAATTATATTAATACTTCTTTGATTGTTAAAGAATTACCATCACTGTTCACTGGAAAAAGACATGGAAGCAGCCTGCCACGTCTTTGAAGAGAGCTCAGTGACAGAGTTTGGCAGCTGTCAGCACCCAGTAAAATTCCAGAAGAAATGCTCCAAGAAGTCAGAGCTTATCTGCATTTAGAAAAAGTAAATCTTCTCACAGTGATTTTAAGATTAACTTTATTTCTTAGTTGCAACTTCTAAGAAGATATTTAAAAAACAGGACTGCATGTTTGGCGTCCAAGATCTAGCATAGCAAGAAAAACATTGCCCTGCCAAAAAGAGAACTTGCTTTCAGGAATTTAAACAAAGCAGCTGTGCTCCCATTTCTCTGCTAGCACCATGAAAACAGAACACGCAAGTTGGTTGTCTTTCCTTTTCCTGGCAATGCAGAAATAAAGCCCTTTTTGTACTCTATGGAGGCTCTGCAGCCCTACCAGGAGCAAAGACTCCAAATCAAAGCTAGTGAGATACTACATGTTTTTTTACAAAAACTTCACTGTCACTCACTCACACTAAACTGAACTGCAGACAGACATCTTAAAGAAGATTAGATAGGGAAACACAAAAGGAAAATGATCTGCAAAATATGCTCTTACATCCACATAGGATTTCACAAAGAGATCCCAGACTCCAGGTATTTTAACGATCTCCTTTAAGCTCATTGCTGCCTTCCGAAAGCAGCTGTGCATTTCCCGTTCAACAGACGAGTCTTCAAGTCCGTCCTTCTCTAGGAAAACAGGAAAGAATGCCAGAGTTAACTTTGCTAATCAAGAGAGTTCTTGAAGTGTTGTACCTACAAGACAAACATTTTGCTAAGCAAGGACTCCAATCAAAGTTTTTAAGAAAAAAGGACTCAGTTCCACCAGTATTGAAACAAGATTTTTTCATTGCTCTTCACTACAATTTACAATCAATTCATGGGGCATAATGGGCAGTGTTCCAGGACAAGAACACTACCAGCACAAAGACTTTAAACCAACAATACTTAGTTTCAGAGAAACAAGCACAGATCCAGCTACACAGCCAAGCAGGTATATGCAGAATTAGGTGCCCCACACAAGTAGCAACCTATGTATCTTTACCTTTAGAAAAAAGGAAAACTCAAATACAAGTTTCGGGAGCTTTTGTTAGCACTCAGAATTCTAGCAGCAGTAAAGTACTTATGCTTGGATGAAGAAGCCACTGCTATAGGTGAATACATTCCTTTGATGTTTCTTTCAGGTGATGTTGGCTGGATATAAAACTATAATTCAGGATAAAAGCATTGCTTTGTTTCAGAACACCATTTCAGGACACTAGAGAAGTGCATGTTAGCATTCTGTTTTGGCACCACCAGTGTTGCTGATACAGAACTACAATCCACAGCCACAACTTTTGAAGTCTAGTATTTTGCCTTGGTGCCTTCATATGTAGACACAGGCAGATGAGCAGCCCACATGGAAATGCTGCTGCTGCAAACACCAGAACAAGGAAGTTGAAGTTCACAACTCAACACAGAAGTAGTACTAGGGCTCACCATACTCTAAGAGGATGTTCTTCTGCTTAGACCATCTATAGTAGTCCAGGAGTCCCCTGTAAGCCTGAACCAGTTTCATCTCTTTATCCTGAGCAGATGTTTGTTCTCCAAACCTCCAGCTTTCTGCCAGGGACAGGTTTTGGTAGGCTTCCTCTATCAGTCCATTACAAAGGAGATGGAAGGCATGCTCTAAACAAACCTGCAATTCAAACAGTCCGTACCACAGTGCTTCACATCAAAAACAGAGAGAACCTCAGCAATACAACAAACGTCTACACAGATGTGCTGGGCAAGAACAGAGACTCATTAATGACATCCATGTAAAATATTGCAAACATGGTAAAACATTTCAATTAGAAACACGTTGTACACACATTCTTTTTCAAACGGTATATTTACAAGGAACTTTGGGAAAAAAGGCAAGAATGGGAGAATACTGGTGTCACTGGGGGACAGGGAGATGCAACAAGAACCTAATTAATTTTTCCTGTCAGAAGATGCTGGAGAAAGATTATTAATCAAAAGCATATCTGACATACAAAGACAGACGTATCCCTGGGAAGGAAAAGGGCTTAAGCTCTTTAAATCTATGTGGCAGAAAGTCATCAGTCAAGGTGGTAAACATTCAGCAGTATTTACCAAGGCAGCAAAAAGCAGCTGTCTCAAAAACCTGCTTGCCATTAACAAGTGCTCTACCTGTTTTAGAAGGCCTAGAAATGACCTGAGGAAAACCAGTTGGGTTACACTTGGTAGCTTATTCAGTTTGTTACCCAACTGCAAAATACCTGAAAGAGGAATGTTCTAACACCCTATCACATTGATTAGACTCTAAATAAAGGTCTGAGCCTTCAGGTAACTCCAGTAAACTCTTGTACAGAACTTTTGTTGGAGGCCTTAAACAAATACAACAAAATGAAAGAGAGAAGCACTGACACAAGTGAGAAACCAAAAGAAGATGAGTTTGAATAAGCCATCATAGGAACAGAACTACAGCTGGGTGACACAGGGGCCCACAGAACGACACTTACTGTTTTATACACAGATCAGGTACTTGGAAAGTGAGCAGATATTGATGGCAAAATTTAACTACAACTGTGGTCAGGAGCACAGTGGTCAAATTAAGGACTGGACACAAGATTTCACAGGTGTTAAAGTGTAATTAGATGTTAATAGGGCATGCATGAAAATGAATTCAACAGTTTTAAATTAAGAATAACTAAAGAATCTAGGCACTGCTGAAGACTGACAATACGTACCTATGATAAATACAATGATCAGATGAGAAGTGATCAAGTATAGAATAGCCCTTGAAATATCACGCAACTGGTAACTCAAACGTACTATCTTTTTTGACATTATTGTCAGTAGCATTTCAAGAGACAGAGAGAGCTTTCAGAGACAGCAATACTCAAGTAAACGTTCAGGTAAATGTGTGGAAAATCATCAAGATTGCATTAAGTAAACTCACCTTCAAATACCTTTTTACTCCTAAAGTTTTCATCTGTTCTGTGAAAGAGTTGAACTCTCCTATGCTGCTACATGAATGGTTGCACAAAATTTCTGTTCCTGTTCTCCAAATAATCTGGGGAAAAAAGATTCAAAAATAACCTTAGTATAAAAATGGGTTCAGTCACCAAATATAAACTTATCAAACTTCTAGCAACAACAGCATATGCATAGAATTTACACTTGAATTGCAAATAAAAGATGAGTACTAAGTGTTGTCTACTGCTATGATTACTTACTTATTAATCTAGTGCTGTTTTTATTTATTTTTTTTAACTGACGTTCTAGGGGTGCTTCACAATTACTCATTATAAATACAGCACTTCAGCAAAGCTTATGAAAACTGTATCTGTTAGAAGGTTTCCCCTCCTCTTACTAAAAACACTGTTTCTAAGTTATTGAAAACTTCTGTTTTCCTTTAACATGTTCCCACAGAGATGCAAGGTACACAATTTTTCAGACTTATCAATACAGATTATTTCCAATTAGATGAAGCTTTCCCATCTACATGCACTTGTTTTCAAGGTCTGCATACAGAATGTAAACAAATCAAATTAGTTTATTTACCAATTTTTTAATCCCCTTCATCCTGCTTCTATCCCAATATCTGGTTGAGTTTTGAAAGCACTGAAAGAGCTAACAAAGACCTCAATGAGACGCTATCTTTCAAATAGATTCTGATTGATGGTATGCCAGCTGAAAACACATTTACTGTTTTTCCGTTTTAGAAAAATACATTAAGAATGTTTTTCATAGATATGGTATTGATGGAACTAACTTAAACTATGTCAAGCTTTCATCTCTTGTGCCACTGACCTATAAATAATAATAATAATTAAATTACCGTAAATAATAATAATAATTAAAAAAAAAAGCCAAATCCGTGTAACACAGGAACAAACCAAACAACAATAACAAAAAAAAACACACACACACCTAGAAGACCAGAGAACTTTACATGAGCACCGAGCACTTGGTCAGAAAAAAAAAAAAAAAAATCAGAGCACTGTAGATTCTCAGCATCCCTCAGAGTTAGATCTCAACAAAATTCAAGCTATAGCAAGATTGGATAAAACTGCACAAGTGTGCACTGGTTAAATGCACAAAGGTATACGTGTGCCAATTATGAGGTCTGGTGTACTTTCTGCAGCCTGACATCCAACAGTTTCTGCATCAGCACCTGCACAGCTGCTTGGATGTTTTTGGAAGCTTCAATGCCTCTATTTATTTATTTATTTATTTTTACAGGGACTAATTTAATTTATGAACGTTTCCTAACTTTTCAGGTCCTATCACTTTTTTTTAATTGAACTTACAATTAGCTTGCTGTTGTGGTTTAACCCGGCCGGCAGCTAAACACCACACAGCCGTTCGCTCACCGTCCCCCCTCCCTCTCTGGGATGGGGGAGGGAAACGGAAAAATGAAACAAGAGTTGAGATAGAGACAGTTTATTAAGATAGAAAACAATAATAATAATAATAATAATGTGTGTATGAAACAAGTGATGCACAATGCAATTGCTCACCACCTGCTGACCGATGCCCAGTCTATCCCGAGCAGCCGGCCCCCCCATCCCAGCTAGCCACCCCTATATACTGTTTAGCATGATGTCAGATGGTATGGAATACTCCTTTGGCCAGTTTGGGTCAGCTGTCCTGGGTCTGTCCCCTCCCAGCTCCTGCTGCACCCCCAGCCTGCCTGCTGGCAGGACAGAGCAAGGAGCCAAAAAGTCCTTGGCTTGGTGTAAGCGCTGCTCTGCAACAATTAAAACATCAGCATGTTACCAGCACTCTTCTCATCCTAATCCAAAACGTAGCACTCACCAGCTACTAGGAGGAAAATTAACCCTGTCCTAACTGAAACCAGGACACTTCCTAAGGCAAATGATGGTCTGAAGATGATAGACGCTTCTTGCAAGTATTTTTTTTCATCTGCAAAAGAACTCTGATAAAGGACACAGGCTTACCTCTGATGGACCCATGTATTCTGTAGAATGGTCTTTCTCTAGTGACTCAATGTAGAAGGTCAGAAACTCTGCAGCTCTTTTCCACTGCTTCTGTAGTATGGCATCCTGAATGTAACTTAAACACACTTCCTTGCTCTTCTTGAAGCTTAATTTGTGTTCGTGGGAAGATGCTAAATAAATCAAAACACAAAGTGAACCAAACCCACTATTAGTATACATTCAGATAACAGCATACCTGCTATTTTAGCTATCTCACTTAGATGATCTCTCTGAGACACTACAGAGAGTCATCTTAAACTACATGGTCTTGATGTTAAACACACCTATTTTCTGCAGTAGTGAAAGAGAATATGGAAAAAGCTGGTCATACAAAATGGTTTATTCCACATGCAGCATGCAGCTGAAGGCACTTGAAACAGCAAAGCGCCAACATCACATACTACTGCCTCACCAGAATTAGAAGACCATAGTACTTTGGTAACTTCACGGTATGTTTTGTTATATTTTGGGGACTTCTCTCTTCAGCAATTTATTGTCAGCTGAGCTTATGGCTCCAGCGTGCTAATGATTCATATGCACACATGCAAACAGGCCATTCCAGGACCAACAGTTAAATAATCCCCGCTATAAACACAAATACATGTAGAGAATTACTCTCTCTAAAGTACAAGCATGGAAGGAAGCCACTAACTCTGTTTATACACACATTGCTTCAAATTCTGTTATGGCACAAAACTGAATTTTTGTTCCCACATCTGTTTAAAGCTCACAGCTGTGTAACAGCTGTATGCTACAACCTAACACACCGCCACAACAAAGCCCATGCCACAAGAGCCCTCTTCAAAAGCCTTCTTCATCAAACCAACCCCCTACCTGAATGCTACAAGAGAAGAAATAACTCAAATACTGGCTCAAAGCACTCTTAATACAGCGCATTCTTCAAAAGTACCTCTAATTAACCTACAGTATTGTGTGGTATGGTCTTCATGCTTATTTCTAGCTTCGAGGATTCTAAATCCTTTGAAAATAAAAAACATAATGAACGCTATAAGATTAAATATTCCAAGAACTATAGTTACTGTAAGTAACCCTACTCTGTAAGTTGCTGAAAAAACACCTGATATAGTAATAGTTACTGTAAAATGTTTCACTACAAAAATAGTTTGAAAAAAAAAAAACACGCCTAGACATTCTGAAGTTACCTACATCCACAACACTTTTATTAGTTGCCTCATCAACCAGTATTTTACTAGCAGCAAAAACGCAGAGAGCATCAAAGCACTTCATGCTACTCGTGGCAAGCGATACAAAGATGCCAACACTGAAGACTTCGGTCTCTGAGGCACCAAGCCCCCGAAGTTAGGAGACCACTGGCTGCCTGCACAACGGAGTTGTGAGTGCCACGGCACGGTCCCCGCGTCCCCAGACCGGGGCCGAGCAGAAAGGCCGCCTCAGAGGCTGCCAGCTGGGTGGGCCAGGAGCAGGGGGCCAGGAGCAGGGGGCTAGGAGCAGGGGGCCAGGAGCAACCCGCAGCGCCCCAGTGAAGGAGGTCAGGGTGGATGGGGCGGCACACAACGGGAGGACAGAGGACGGCGGAGCCCGGAGCGGGAGAGCAGCGGCCTGGCCCTTACCGGCTCGGTAGAAGCGCTGCGGCAGGCAGGGCAGGTGCAGGGCCGGCAGCAGGGCGCTGCCCGCCTCGGCCAGGAAGCCGGCCATGGCGCCACGGCCCCTACACTACAGCGGGCGGCGCCTCGGGGCGGCCGCCATCTTTGGCCCTGGCAGGAGAGAACCCTCCGGCCGGCGCGTGCGCCCTGAAGGCGGCGGCGTCACCGCCATGATGCGGGGGCCCCCAGCACCGTCGCCATGACGAGAGCGCCCCGGGCGCCAGGCGGGGAAATGGCTGCCGGCGAGCGGCCGTGTGCTGGACATGCCACACATGGGGCATCCCGAAACGTGAAGGGGTTAAAGTCCGCGTCTGGTTCTCCAAGCGAGTCCCGGCCTCCCTCCCTGAAAACTCAGCCACGTGAGGATGAGTAAATAATAAAGTACACAGTCACCCGGCTCGGTTTAAAGGTTCGCCTCACCCAGTATCCTGGTTCAGCTGTAATCAGTAACAGATGGGAAGAGGAAAAACAAGGCAGAGCAGCCGGCTGCGGTGCCTACAGATTTAACCTCAGTGTCAGACCTTAATATTACATTTAATAACAGAAGTGTCCCTTTACTGCTATTTTTTTTTAAGCTGCGTTCTTCCTGCTTCTGACAACAATTTCAGTTCATAAGTATTCTGTTTTATTTGTTGATAGCTAACTTGACCGTAAACTATCTTTGTTCTGTAGCACTGCTTCTTAACCAGTGTCAGTTTCTTTGTCTGTCCTTTATAATTTGTCCTTCCTATCCATGTCTCACTGATCACTGGTGTTATCAAAGTGTGGCGTCACATCCTATTACAGTACATTAACTCACCTTACGTTAGTACCCTAATTTCACCATCCACAGCTTGCCCCAAATTTATTTCTCAGATTTGCATAGAAGCACATTTACATTTGGCTTTTTAGTTTTTATCTTCTTTTGTCACTCATGAGTCTTTGCTGATTGTTATGTGAAAATTGCCAATTGATCTTGTTAATGAGTATTAGTTATTAGTTTGATAGATACCTTTGTGCAGTAAAATTGCTCTGCAAATGTAGACACACAGAGAACTTTACATTCCCCATACTTAACAGAACACTCGTACTGGAATACATGCATTTCCAAGTTTGGGGTTGAAGGCTGAAGCAAATTTTGCTTGAAGTAGCAAAAATGAAGTGAAATATTTCTCTTTTATGTCATGTATTGGGGAAAGCTGTGGGTACCTTGTTACTATGAAATACTTGAAGTTGTAGGAAATGCTACAGTGATTAGACTAATGTATACATACTGACTGCAAGCTACTAATTATTGCACAATAAAGGCAATGACTTATGCAAGAAGTATGTGATCTTGCTTCTTTTCACATCTTTCTTGCCCTTGTCTTTATGACTACAGACACCACACCGTTACCTTTAATAAAGATAAGCTTGATAACCTTTACTGACACCTAATTATCGAACAGCTCTGTCTTCACAAGCAAGTGGACCAAAAGAAGAGGCTGAGCATTATGTCAAGAAAAGAAAAGAAAAAAGAAAAAGGAAAACAACGTTAATGTCAAGGGAAAAATCACTTGTCTTTCATTCTTCTGGTTGTTGTAAAATATGACATATATATACTTATTCCGTATACAGTAGTGTTTTACTATCTTATAATTTTGCCATGTTTCTATTCCATTGTTCTTTGGTAAAATTTACGTTTGTATTTTTATGGTTATGCTATGAGTTAAGCGTTCTTATGAGGTATTTTTCAAGAGAAGCAGAGCTAACAACTCAGGCTAGTTGCAAGTTGTGATAAAACTAAGCTTCACAAGTTAGGCTTTCTTAGAGCTTTCATCAGGCAGTACTAGCAATGACAAATAGGTACCATCTCTTTTACAGAATGTGAACTACGAAAATGTCAAAATTCAAATTTCAAAAATGTCAAACACAATTCAAAAGCTTTTTTATAAGGTGATTAAAATACTAAATTGCTGCAGATGGAGGGTGAAAATAAAATGGTTACATATTTCTCAGAAATGATGTAGCATCATCTAACTAAGCCTAGCATCATGTAGCTAAGCATCATCTAACTCAGCTTAGATCTCAGATCCTGTACAGTGATGCTGTAGAAATGAGCGTGTGTAAAGTAAAAATCAATAATCATGATGATATGGTAAAAACATGAGCGGTATCTCTAATGCAATTAACAGTGGTGATTGATAACTCTTGTGACGGGAGCTGGCAGCAGTACGATCAACTGCTTCTTTAGCAGTTGCAGAACAACCCCTCAGTAGCTAATGTTAAGCGTACTTGCAGATGTATCATTAGAAGGGGCTCCTAAAAACAAGGAAAGCCAACTTAGTCGTCTGGAGTTGCTCTTTGACATGCACAAAAAAAGCAGTCCTTCACCTCGACTATCAGTTCTGCCAAGCACCTGTTCATTTTTGGAGCAGCTTCAGCATTTGCCTTTTGGAAAGTGTTTTGTTTGTTTCTTTGTTTTGTTTTTGTTTTGTTTTGTGTGTTTGATTTTGTTTGTTTTCTCCCCTGGCATTTGATAAGCCATCAATAAAACTCTGTGATCATACCTATCCCTTCTTGGCTGGCTTTTATGCCCTTTGCCCAGTCTGCAGTCTGTGATGAATGAATGACATGGGTCTGAAGACAAAGGTGGAGAATGTGTTCTCTTATTTCTCCTTCTGTCTGTGACTATTGTGACTTCTGCTGTTCTGCCATTTTAGAAGCAGAAAGCCTCTCTAGAGCAATATAAATGTAATGGATGCAACCAGGAGCTAACAGAAAGCTCGCGTGCAAGCAGCACATTTTTGTCTTGCAAGCATTCACTGTTAAAATGGGGCAACAAATGGAGACCGAAGCCCGTGAAGGCCGGGGCCGGGCCTGTTTAGGGGACGATGTCTGGGGCACTTTCGCCCGCACCACTTCATTTGCATGCACTTTCTTCGGCGGGACAGCTGGCGGGGGAGTGCAGCGCTCCTTCCACCACAGCCGTCACCTCAGGCTCTCGGGAGCCTGCAGACGGGCCCGCTCGGCGAGGACTTCTCGTCAGCGGCGGCCCGCCGTTACCGGCCGCCCTTCCCCTCACCCCGGCACCGAGGCAGAGCCTCCGGGGGCTGCGGCCCGCAGGGGCGGGGAAGCTCCCGGGGCCCCGTCTCCGCCGCGGCGGGCGGCTGAGGGAGGGAGGGTCCGCGCCGGGCCCTCCCCCGCCACATCGCCCTCCCGCCGGCGCTGCTGACGTGTCTGCTCCCTCCCTGCCGCCGGCCACCGCCAACATGGCCGCAGCGCCGCCGCCGGACCCCCGGCTGCTCCTCGCCCTGCTGCTGCTGCCACCCCTGCTGCCCCTGCCCGCGCCGCCGCCGCTCCTCTGCGCCGCCGCCGGGCCCGAGCTGGGCCGCCGCTTCGCCGAGCGCAAGCGCTGCGCCGACCCCGAGTGCAGCAGTGAGTGGCGGCGGCCCGCGGGCCTCCGCGCACAGCCCCGCGCCTCCGGGGGTCTGCGGGGAGAAGGGGGCGAGGGGGGAGGCAGGGAGGGGGGGGGCGGCTCGGGCCCGGTCGTCCCCGGTCGCCGGTGCCGGGCTGGGGGGTGCGGGGGGAGCGGTGCCCGCTCTGGGCGTTCGTCAGGTTCGTCCTCCCGAGAGGGTTCTGGGAGCCCCCCGGGTCTTGTCACAGCGCTCTCCGTGGTTGTTTTGTGCTTTGAGTTATGTGAGGGCTGATCCGCTGTGAAACGGGTCCCAGCTCATCTAATTTAACGTTAACGCTTAGCTTCGTAGCACGTTTCTCAAGCATAATCCTCAAGTGCTTTATCAAACACTCGATCAGCGAGTTTATTTTAACCTCCTGTCTCACACCTTCAATTACATCCTTCTCTCCTGACCTGGGAGTTCACCCCTGTGAATGCAGGGAGGCCTCTTTTGCTGCCCCGTTGTCCTAAGACTGCTTTATCGCATTTCCAGCACTAACACTCCGCTTTTTGTCTTCTCCCTACAGTGTTAATGTGCCGAGGGAAGGCGATGAAGGATTTTAAAGGTCCCGACTGCCGCTTTGTAAATTTTAAGAAAGGAGAAGCAGTGTACGTATATTACAAACTAATAGGAAAATCAACCGAGCTTTGGGCTGGAAGTGTAAGTACTGCAAAGCTTTTGTTCTCTTTGCTCTTCTTGGCGCTTTCTTTTTGTACAAGGCAAAAAGAAAAAAAAATACGCAAGAAGGAGTGGGGCTTTTAGCATAGACAAATAGCATAGGGAATGCCATTTTGTCTTGAGACTGTTGTAAAATTGGATGGAGTTGCATCAAACTTGAGATATTACAATCTATGGGAAAATGGGTATACGGGATAAAAACTGTTTCTTTTAGAAAGCTTCCCCTGTGTAAAAAAACATACTTTGCATCACTGGAATTGATGACCCCTGTGCTATCTAGAAGCTAAGCTTCCCATCCCATCTAGGGAGACTTAAACCTGCACTTGTACTTACCCATGACATGGTCTCATCCTGCCCTCTGTGTGATCTTGCCAGATTGTTCCACATACGTGTTTTAATTACATTTCTCTTCCTAATATTTAGCTGCCGTCTTGTCCTTTTTATCTAAGTTGCATGCAGAATTGAAGGAAGAAAAAGTAATAAAACTAAAAAGAATTAAGGTAAATGGTATTTTAAAAGATCTGTCTGTCTTTCAGCTTTAGTAACTCCTTGTAGCAGCTTGCAGAATAGTGACTGTATCTAGGTCGTCATTTTCTTTTGGCAATCTCAGAGAGAGATGTTAATAGGAAAGGAGTATCCCTGTAGCAAGCCCTTCTCTAGATGTGAATTTGCAGTTATATTTATTAAAAAACAAATGAAAAACAACAAAACAAACAAAACTTACATCTGCTTCATGATACACAACTTAATTGCCTGACAGCAGCAGAACTGAGAAACCCTAGAGGAAGAGGTGATTTTGCGGGCTTCCCTTGGAAATTGTGGCGGTTGTTCAGTCCCCTTCCCTTGCTTCTCCCCACACCTTCTTTGTGTGTCTGAAGTGTTTATTTCAATCTATTTTCATACTCTGCCCTGCTACCAAGGGAGGGCAGTTGCCTGTGACAGGGGTCTAGACTGGTTGAAAGCCACAGCTGGGTGTTTACTGTGGATGCTGTGATTTAGTGGAAAGCAGGATGTATCACTTTCTCTAACCTGTTTGAGCAGGGTGTGGACAGCCAGGCTCTCAGCAGGAGCTGAATCCAATTAGAACAATATAGGAGAGAACAGAAAACTGCAGCAGTGGTTAAAGAAGAAGAATTTATAATTGTATGGTGCTGTTAATTCCCTTCTGACACGTCCTGTACCATAAGTAATCTGGTTAATTAGATGTTACAGGTTTCCAGGCCTGCCAGTTCTTGAGATGAGTATTAGTAGCATGGGGCCAATTTTGCATCTTTTACTAACAAGATGTAGCAGAGGCTGTAAGATCAGACGACATGTTTAAGGTAATTGCTGAGTTAATTTGCAGTTTAACCGTGTTCACCGATACGAAGCTCATGCAACAGTTAGGTGTGTCTCCCAGTTAAAAAGATTTTTGCTTTGAGTTTAACAAGTAAAAACTGAAGGTGGCGCGTCTAAAAGAATTGTGAAACTCCGGATTGTTTGTTGTATTTTTTTATTGTGTTACTTAGTTTTCTGTTTCTTACAGGACAGTGATCTTAGGCTAAGTCCTTTCAGTCGGTGGCTATGGTCTTTTTTTCCCTCATTCCCCTGGTTTTACTGACTGCTTTTGTACAGACGGTAATACTGCAACTAGTTTGTAAATGCTGCAGAGTGGTCAGAGGTGCCTGTCCGTGCAGCTTCAGTAGGGGGACTGGTACGTGTGACCCCACTGTTGACCCTACTTGCAAACAGTGCTGTAGTCTCTCTCAGGCTCTGTGGCTTCCTATGCCAGGTTTGGCTGGACAGCTTGATTTATGCAGACAACCCATGCCTGTTGCGTGCAGTTTTGGAGCTACGGGCTGGCTGTTGCTGGCTAATTAAAAACAAGCTACCTGGTGAGCTCTGCGTTCAGACGTATTCCAGTGGAAGGCTTGTTACCTTCTGCTACAGCCCTTTGGGTATCTTGTCCCTTGACTTTGTGACTGTGTGCGTCACTTGATCCCATGTGTCTACCCTACTGACTTCTTCCATTTGATGAAGTTCTGGGGGATGTTATTTATTAGGGCCTGTTATAAACTGTGAATTCAGGGGACAGCTTTGACTTTTTGACCTTCGGATGGGGACAGAGATTAGGAGAATGTCTGTATGAGAAGCCTGAACTACTGCAACCTGAGGCTTATTTCAAAAGAGTTATAAATATGGGCTCTAATCCTGGAATTGATTTTGAGGAGCCATGGAAATTACAATAGCATTTCTGACCTGAAGGGAAACAGTCTGTTAAGAAAAGATTCACCAAAGCTGAAAACTCTATACCAGTTGGGTTTGGGCTTTATTTTCTTTGCTTATCGGGTTCACTCCACCCTTTTCAAGCTATTGTTGATTTTTGCACAGTGTCAGTAAACATACTGTATTATAACAAAACAGAGCTTTTATACAAGGCCTGGGTCATACCTTATGGCTTGCAGAATTCCTGTTGACCTCAGTATTTTGCACATGGAAAACTTCTGGGACCCAGCTCTAACACATGTTCTGTACATGACTTGGCATACAGTTTTTAGCAGACCTGTGTAAACCTCATTAATACCACAAAGCCAAACGCTGGGGGAGTACTCTATGAACATTATTTAATAGTGATTTTATGTTGTGAATTTCATGAGTACCATGAAATGGTTCTAAGAAAATGCTTTTTTCTTTTTTTTTTTTTTTTCTCCTCTCCTCTGAAAGGTGGAGCATATCTGGTACTGTCATTGCCCAATGCACCATGTTCTACTGTACAAGTAGCCTCTTCTTTAGCATCCACCTCACAGTGTTTACAATGTCAAGTTTTGCAATGTAGATTTTCCTCTTATGCAGTTTGCCTGCATTCTGCCTTCATTTTTAGTAGGGTCCAGAGTTCCAAAGCTGCGTAGATAATTGAAGTTTAAATCCCTCCTTTTTATCAAAACATGTCAGCAAAGATGCTTTAAATTCTGGCTGCAGAACATTATTAAATAAGGAAAGGGCTGAGGTTTATTACTTTAATTCAGGGTTGAGAAAACTACTTCTGGCCTCATTTTACACAAAATGGGTTTGGCTGCAGATTGCACTTCCTCCCCGTTCTTATATGTGGGGTAATAGAAAGGAAGAAAGGTAAATTTCAGATAAGACAGGAAGGCGGAGTATGTCTGGAGGATGCAGAAGATCAGGAAAGTTGTTCCCATTGTCTCTGCGTTTTCTTAACAGTGCCAGCATTCAGAAAGGGCAGACCAAGCTGACTCTCTTCTTTAACCAGTGTTTTTGGCAGTTTTAAGTACCTATGATGTTTGTGTCTGTTCTCTCATGGAGGTAGGTGGTGTAAGTCTGGCTTCTTAGCCAGCAGTGTTTGATGAACTGCCACAGCTTGCTGTCACATGTGGGCACTGGTGGGGATAGATGCTGTACACACAGCTCCGTCGTTTTGTCCCCGCAGGGCAATTCATCTGGGCAGGGAGTGAAACTGTTTTTTAAGTGGTCTGAAGGATGCATCTTTTTCTCCCTCATTTACTTGGCATTCATAATCCCTTTCCTCTGTCATATCTGTATAGAACAAGGAATGTTTCCTTTATTGGCACAGTGGGGCATATTTATTTCTCTTACAAGACTGGACTTGTAGGGAAAGAAACAGATAAAATTTGGGGCATGCACATTGTGTATTGCTCATAAACCACATAAGTGGCAAACTGGGTCACTGCAGAGGACGTGTATGGTCAGCAGCTAGGGTTGTACTAAATGAGTTCCAAATTGTGATGCCTAATTATAGTGGTAGTAACAGGTATTAGTCTGTAAGGAGGCTACTCCGAAGCTGCAGCTTTTGTTTTCAAGAAAGATCATTTAAAACCGGAATACATGTTTGTAGAGAGAAATAGTCAATTTAGAATAAAACAGTGGTATTCAGCACAAGGACAAGGTTTTGATTTGACTTGTTTAGTTTAATTCCAATTCCCAATAATAGGTTTGCTCTATTAAAACCTGCATATGTGATCTCTTTTCTGTAAGAGAGTAATTAGTTGTTTCTCTAGCGTGTATCCCCAGTTAAGTGTGTGTGATTGGCAATGTCTTCTCCAACAATCTTCAGAGGTCTTGACTGTGGATTGTAGGTTTAGAATGAGGAATAGTTAATAAAGGAAATCCCATAAGGTACCAGTACTTTGCTTGCTTAGCAAGCAAATTGGCAATTGTTTTCTTCCTTCAATAACAAAAATTCATGAAATGACCAATCATTTTTTTTTCTTCCAGATATTTTGGTGCTCTAGGAATGCTGTACCTTTCTGGGTGTGTGCACCGGGCTCTAATTGCCTGGATTATCTAATCTTTGTAGCGATAGCATGCTGTTAATGTTGGCTTCTTGACAGCAGCTGTCAGAACTCTCGAGCATTACTGTGGAGATCTTACCAGTGAGTGATAAGGGAGATTCGTGTCTTCCACTGTTTGCCTTGGCGTAGCATCTTGCCTCTCATTCAAATAGCCATCTGTAACTAAGTTCATATTGCTCACTGCACATCAGTGATGCATTTACAGGTGGGGATATATACTTTCCACCCAGTTTTCTAAATATATTATTATATTACCTCAGGGACAATTTTCTTAAAATCCACTTTAAGAAATATATATATATTTTCCTTGAACTACAATATAAGTTTATTTACAGTCATGTAATACTGTGCACAAATGTAAGTCTTGTTAGTCAAAGACCCTCCTCTGCCTACTGCTTGAGAAAATACTCAGGGCAAATACGGCACTAATGCGAGCACAGAAGAGCAGTTAAAGCACATGTGAGCCGGAGTGCTTGGGCTTCTACTCCCAACTCTAATAATTTATGTCAGTCTTGGAAGCACAATTGATAAAACTTACCAACTTCACAAAAGTATTGTGAAATGTAGCTACACAACCTCAACGAAAACTCCTGTAGAAACAGGGTGGTGTTAATCTTTTTCTTCTGCTTACTGTGTTAACTTCCATCTAGAAATACTTGAGATTGCATCTGACATGTTTGTGAGTACTGTCTGTAATGAGGATTTGAAGTCATGATTTCAGAAAGTTCCTTACTGCTTTTTGTTTGCTTGCTTATTTTCTGGCAGGTTGGAAGTGATTTTGGATATTTTCCGAAGGATTTACTTGAAGTAAATCATAATTATACCAATGAGGAGCTAGAGTTACCAACAGATGTAAGTTTTATTTTTATTTTTTTTTTTAATTGCTGTGTTACCAGTAATCCTTAATTGTCTTTTGTTGGTAAGGAGCTACATATGTGCACATATGTGTTGGGTGGTGCAGTGTTTGTTACGTGTACGTATGTGGATGGATGTGTAATTACCAGCCTAAAATGGGGGGCGCTGATGTTTCTTTTCGTAAATAATTCATTTTTGATCTAATAGAATCTGTTTGGATTGAGCTCTAGAAATGCTGCTAACTGGCCCACGTGTACGTTGCTTGGTATACAGAATTGTTTCCAAACTTTAGAAGTTTAAAGTACTATCAGAAACAAACAAAACTCGCGGTGCTGGCCCTTTGATTTTTAGAATTGATCCTTTAACCCTTACACAACTGGCTCTTGTGTACTAATAGCTACTAACTCCAGAACTGCATGATGCAGCTTCAGACCCTCATGAAATTATATTCAGTGGTTTGTACGACCTTTTAATTTCTTTTTCAGAATCCGTGTGACAGGCAGCTCCTGCTTGGAAGGCTTAGTTGTTTGAGGATAGACCAGTTAATAAAGCCTTGGACAAAGAAGCTTAGTGGCATTTTCTTCTTGTCACTAGCATTCAGCAATAGAATTGGTTTTAATTCAGGATATATATGACGAGTAAATTACAATACTGTCAAGTCCATTGCTGGCTTCCATTTTGTTCCTCACTAGGAGGTCTTTGGCAGGGTTAAGCCATGAACTTTTTATTAAGGCTTTTATGAGTCCTTGGCAAAATTTCATCTGCTTTGAAAAAGAGTTCTGAGGATAAAGGATTCTGTGTGATTAATAACATTTAACATTTACTTTGCTGCTGCATCTCTGCAGTCAACCAAATGGATTGGATCTCATCACTGTAAAAAATAAAAATTGACTACATATTATTTTTCATTTCAGGAAACAGACTTTGTTTGCTTTGATGGCGGAAGGGACGATTTTGATAATTATAATGTGGATGAACTTTTGAAGTCATCGAAAGACACAATAGCAAATGAGAGGGAAACTGAATCAAGTGATCCAAGGACAAAGCCAGCTGAAGGAACTGAAAGGGAGGAGGAGGTTGAAAAGGTTGATACAGTACAGTCCCTTGATGCTTTGGAGGCAGACAATGCTGAACTAAGCACAGAGAAAGACAAGGAAGCCCTCACCATGACAGAGGAAGTAGATAGTTTCCTTATAGAAGGAACTGAAGGTACTAGGGTAGACTCCAGTGTCAGTAGTCATGAAGGAAACTCTCAGGGAGATCAAACTGCATATGAGCACTTGCAAGGAATGCTAAATGAGAGACTAAAAGGGCTAGAAAGTGAAAATACCAAAAACACTAGTATTGCTCAGGGTGAAACCAGTCAACTTGACAAAGAGAGCGAAGAAGCCGATGCCTATACACTTTTAGACAGCGAGCTCTCTGTAAACTTGAAAACAGAATTTGGCTCAACTGCTGATGCTGTGGTATCAGATGATGAAGTGACTCGCCTTGTTACATCACTGGAAGATGATGTTAATGAAGATTTGAGCATCGATGCTCACGATTCAGACAAGGAGTCAGACTTCGCAGATCCGTCTGAAGAAATCCGTTTGCTGTCATTTATGGCGGAAGAGGGGAGTATATCCCTAGGGGATTCAGACGCTGATGAAAGCAATGGCTTTGAGTCAAAAAATCATGAACTTGATGAAAATGAAGGTGCTATGGAGCTAAATAACCAAAGAGATGATGAGGAAGAACGTGATTCAGATGCATTAATTAAGGATGCCTTCACAAAGAACGAGAAGTCAGGTGACAGTGTAAATGTGGACAGGTTTGAATCTGAGGAAACAAAGAAGAAACAGGATGAAGTGATGCTAATAAGCAAGAGAGAAGCACCAGCAGCTCAACGTGAGGATCTCTCCAAAGAGCTCCTTAGAAATGAACCTATAGGTGCAAGAGATCCAGGTTCAGAAAAAAAAGCAAACAGAACTGGAGAGTTTGAAGAGCAGCTTATGGTTGGTGAAATGGCGTCACATACTAAAGAGCTGAAAAGTACAACTGTGCCTGATCCTCATGCTTTACCTAGTCTGCGAGATGGTCTGAAGACCAAATCATTTGTTGAAAGCAAGCAAGATGCTTTAGGTCTACCTGCTGATGGTGTGAACGATAGTCCAGAACGAGTGCCACTTGCTGAAATAGAGAGAAATGAGAAAAAGTTTGAGGATGACACCTCGGAAGAGATCTCCGAAAGTGATTTAAAGCACAAAAAGTTATGGGAGAAAATGAAGGAGAAAGGAAGAGATCAGTATAAGCCTTCTGTTGATGTTCCAGCCAAACCAGTGGAAGAGGTACAAAATGGATCTCAAAGTGACACGGGAGATACTAAGCTTTTAAAAGATAAACTGGAGCATGGAATGCCTGCTGTGGAGAAAGAAATTCTAAGACATGAAGAAGATTCAAAACAAAGAGGGGAGGCTGATCATGAAAATCAGAAACCCGCCTCTTTTAAAGAAGAACCTGAAATAAAAGGGGGAAACATGAAAGAAACCCCTGCAGGTGAGGGAGTCCCAAGCCATAGGGGAGCTACTGAGCAACCTAGGCCATGGGAAAATGAAACTGAGTATTCAGAGGCAGATGTGAAAGAAGAGCTTTCAGGAAATCTTGGCAAGATGACAGAATTTGAAAAAAGCATTGAGAAAAGTTCCCCTGAAGAAAAATCAAAAAGTGCTACACAGAATACTAATAGAGGAAATTATACCCAGCAAGGAACTGCTCATACTGAGGATGAAGATTCAAACAAAAATCTTGGCACAAATTTAGCTAGAGAAAAAACCCTAAGGCCAGAATTGCAACCTGAAGAGACAGATGATGAAGATGAAGCTGACTTGAAACACGTGGAAGAACTACTGGAAGATGAGAATGCTGCAAGTGCAAAGCTGTTGCAAGCAAGGGTTGCAAATGTACAGGGTAATACGCTAAATGTTGAAAGAACAAACCCTGAATTAAAAATACCAAGTGAAGCTTTTTCAGGAACTGCAGATCCTGCTTATGAAACAGAAGGGGAAACAAACTCATTTTCTGAGGAGGCTAAAAAAATAAGCGTGCAAGATGAACATGAGACTGGAAACAAAAAGTTTGATGTACCAGCGAGTGAAGATGCTGAACTGGGTGAGATGGAACATACCGCAGAAGATGATGAGGAGTCTTCTGAAGCTGAGGAACCACCAGCCATGGAAGAATATAATTTCAAATCTTCTTACATGGAGGACAGTAATGACTTTCACCAACGGAAAGATAATTACCCAGAGGACATTTCACAGAGAGGCCCAAAAGAGATGCAAAATGTAGAGGATACAGGAAATGACCACCAGCAGTCTGCACGTTTCCCCAGCCCCGCTGACATTTCAGCAGCCACAAATGACACTGTAACTGAATACAGTGAGTCTGTGAAGCGGCTCACAATAATTCGAGATTTCCTTGATGAAAAGCGTGTAATGCGTCTACACAAGTACCTTGGGCTCCAACACGTGGTTAGGATAGAAGCCATGTTTCACGACATGAAGGTAGAGATGGAGCTTGCTCGGAAGGCAAGCAATAGTAATGAAGATATAGAAAAAGCTTTGGACCAGATACTTGAGTTTTCAGAATCAAACATTATGGATGTGGTGGGAAAAGTTCTGGATTCCAGGGTAGCAGAAAATAAAGAGGAGGTGGTGAAAGAGATGGATTTGTATGATGAAGAGAGTGCGCTGATGGATGATATTCAAGAATTAATCTATTCTTTAAGAAGTAAATATTCGTCTGCTAGTGAGAGTGTCCCACTGGCATCTTTTCTCGAACAGGAAGATGATCAGCTGCATGCTCAAGGTAGGTTGTTAAAATGCATGTCTGATGGCCATTCTGTGGAGAGTTCATGAAAGCTTTGTGTTCTTCATTTGCACTACAAAAACCAAACAAAATAAATCATTAAACCCCAAACCAGTTAATAGATGAAACTGAAGTAAAACCGTATCCCAGACTATGCTATGTAACCCAGAGGAGCTTTAAGAAGAGGGTGAGGGAGCAGAACTGGAAAAAGCCCTGCAGAATCTGCTTTTTGTTTCTTTTTAATACATATTTTTGCCATTGTGCTGGGTGGGAAATCCTGTGAGAGATTGTGCTCACTGTATCTGTTCTTTTGGTTCGGTTTCTACGTAAGAAAGGGAGATGAGAGGGTGAATATAGCTGGGAGGAGACATTCAGCTCCCCTTTCAAGAAATGTGGATTTGCACACACTGAAGTGCTGAACCTTCTAAGTGATACGTAGAGCAGTCTTTTTCTAAACTAGCTAGCCCCTAATGCAGTGACGAATGCAGCATTCAGGCACTAAATCCATGCACCTAAAAATCTCAGGTGTCTCTTGTCTTGTTTTGGTCTACATTCATAAAAAAGAGTAGAAAGTAGAAATACTGAACAAACTGATCTTTTAGCGGGGGAAGAACCAATGCTGGAGTCTGCTACAGTCTTGCTGTTTTTTGTTTTTGTTTTCCCTAATTAATGTATAAGGTAGTAAGACATGCTCTTAGCAAGACTCCTTTCGTAGTAATAAATATTCAGTATGTGATTTCTAATAAAGTCACATCACGAACAATGGAAATATTGCATTGTCAGTAGTTGATACCTTCTACAAATTCCATATGAACATTTAATTAGATGCCACTGACACTCGACTGAGAATATATTGAAGCAGTACACAAGCTGAAGTGTCAAAAAGCATCAAGACTTCATTGTCAAATGCAATATTTCACTGGAGATGGCTGGGAGTAAGAAATGCACGTCAGTTCAATGCTTAAACTTGTGTCTTTCTGTCACAGATACTGCAAAAGAGGCTGAATATGACACGGATGCTGTTAGGAATCCAAATGCCATTGATGAGAGCAATCGGAAATTTCAGCAGCTTGAAGATAAGAGGCCAGTTCAGCCTTTTGAAGAGGAGGAGGAGAGAAGTGTTAATGTTCCACCTGAGCTTGAAGAAGCCAGCTTTTCGGATGATAGAGAAGCCAAAGAAGCGTTCAATAGCGAAAGAAGATTGCCGCTGGCTGATACTTCCTTTGGGTCAACTGATTCAGAAGAGAGTGCCAGGGAAGATAATGCTGCAGGTAACCTTGCGAATTTGGTTGTTTTGTTGTTTTGCTCTTAGAGGAGTATGCCTGAATGGTTCTTGTAGGGAAATAGCAAGATTTTTCAGTAATATTTCCATTGTATGTTGCTGTAATCCTAAGGGATTTTACTAATCCTGCAACAGTCCCTCTAGTGGTGGTATTGTGTAGCTGCCACTCATCTCCACAGAGATTTTTCTGCTATAGAATGTTCTATAGTAATGTTCTCTTGTAATTACCATAACCCTCGCTCTATGCAAGGGTTGGTCTCAGAGTGGCAGCAGATAAAGAGCAGAAATGACTGGAAGCCCAGGTTTCCTCCACTTGCAGAGTGGACTGGTAATCCAGCCATTAGACTGTAGAATCATGATCTCTCATTTTGTGCTTTCAAACTTGTGACTCTGGGCTATATCCCTGCCAAAAGGACTTCTCCAGGAGGACTGTAGCCTCACTCAAGCAACCTAGTAATTTCTGGCTAAAGGGTTTGTTGGAGGAGGAGAAAGGTTTGACTCAGTTCTGCCGAGGGGAACATTAAAATCAGTCCTTCTCCCTCCGGAGCAAATGTGCTGACCTCTGCTGACTGCTCCTTATGCCACGGACGGATCCTGTTACTGTCATCATCCCTAGCTCTGTTTTGATATCAAATTACCTGTGACTTTCATTCTCTGTGCTAAACTCAGCTTTGCTGTTCTGCGTTTACTTTTGATTGTGCTTTGCTGAACATTTAGACAAAATTCAGGCACATCTTGCTTAGCCTTGGCGTGCTCCTGAGGTACCGTACCTGAGGTACCGCGCCCTTAGCCGAGCATTTTTAAGCAACTGCTGAGGGAAACTTGAATGTAAGGGTACCTAATGATTTTTAAATGGCTCTTGGGTTACCTATGTTGAGCAACGAGCTGTTCAGTTGTATTTCAGACCATCTTTTACTTCACGATGACTTTAAGTGCGGTTAAACGCTGTTTGTCAGGAATTCCTGTCAGAACTGCTGGAAACAAGGGGAAGCAGTGTGTCAGACAGCTGGTGGGAGCCACCCCCCCGTAACCTAGGCGGTTCCCTAGGGTGAATTCACGGCAGCAGGAGGGGGCGGCCCAGAGGAGGGCAGAAGCCCGGCTCGGTAACTAACGCTCCTCTCCCTCCCGCAGCCGACGGCGGCGCCTCAGGGGAGGAGCGGGGCGGGGCGGGGGCCGCTGCCCGCCGCCTGCTGCTACAGGTGAGTTCCCGCGCGGCGGCGGCGCGCGCCGATGACGCGGCGGGAGGGGCGGGGGGAGCGGCGGGCTGACGTGTGCTGCCGTTGGCTCGCGCCGCCATGGAGCCCGCGGGAGGCGCCGCGCGCCCGGCGACCCCCCCGGCCCGGCGGCTGCTGCAGGTGAGGGGCGGGAGGGGGGGGGGGGGGGGGCGGCCGTTAACGGCCGGTGGGCCCAGGGGCGCCCCCCCCCAGGGCATGGGACGGGGGGCGGCCTGCTGGGCACCGCGGGGGTGCCCCCGGTGTGAGGGCAGAGGGCAGCGCGGTGTCTTGGTGAGGCTCCGTGCGCCTCTGGAATGTGTGGAGGCAGACCAAATGGCTGCTGGTGTCCCGTCACAAAATACCTGCAGACGTGCGTTCTTTGCCGGCAGGTGGTTGTTGTCAGGTGTCTCTCGAACGCTCACTCTTCTGAGCACAGCAGCTTCGTGGTTTTCTTAATTATCAGTTTTCAGTTTACAGAAAACCTGCAAGAAAGCTCTAGATGGTTCTCTGGGTCTGTGAGAGGGATAAAGATGTTTGTCAGGCTGCTTATGTTACCAGCGGACTTGATGCCAGTGTATTCACAGTTTTCAATGTTACCGGTTTTTAGTTGGTTGCTACCCTGCCTGAGGATATTCGCCCTGGGCCTGATTTCCATGGACTTCCATGGGAGCCTATTATTATCACTGCCTTAGTGGGAATTGCCACGCTCGCTATAATTTTCTGGAGAACCTGTCTTTCAGTGAGTACAATTCCTGCTTATGAGCCTACCGATATTTAACTGACTGAGCGGTCTTTCTTTTGTGTGACTGAACTTTCAGCATTACCAACGTCAGAGCAATATGCAGTCTTTCTGCATTTTTACCTTTTCCATTTAAAACATTAATATGAACTAAATGCTGGGGTTCATAGCTAAAGTACTTTGTAATTTTCTTCAGACTAAGAAGGCAGTTCTTTTAAGCTATTAATTGAAGATTTCTTAGTAAAAGGGAATTTCTAAAGCAAAGTAGGGGAGTGTAATATAAATCTAGAGGGCCGAGGAGAGAAAGGGTCAGTGAATGTTTGCAATGAGAAGCTTTCTATGTGCTTGAGCCTGTTGCTGTCTCCAAAACAAGCAGTTAATCACACCCTTGGTATTGTCCATAGCACCATACTACAAAACCTAAAAAAACGGATCATAATTCTCACCCAAGATCCTTTTCCCCACTCTGCTTCTCACTTTGCATTTTTCCCCTTCTTTCATACATGGATAACTTTCAGTGCAAGAAAAATACCATCATCAGCTCTCGTTGTATACAGCTTATGTTATAGCTATCCAGTTCAGTGATGGTATGCACTGGAAATCTGTGGAATACTTAGCATTGCTTGACAAAAATAAATTAAAACCAAATATTATCTGGAACAATACTGGCTTTTTTTTTTTTCACTGCTTGACTTTCGGCGTTTAATGCTCTATGTCAGTTTCAAATGCAAAATACTGTTGATACATAACAGCATAAAAAGGAGAGCTTCTGAATTTCTTTAATGGTGTTAGTTTTGAAATGATCCCCTGTAATGCAAACATGCATTACTTTAGGATGGTGGGTTAAACTGGGGTGCAAGTGTTTTTTATGTTTGCAGATTCGTGGTTGTTGTTTGATGCAAAACAGTTTTTCTTTGTTTCTTTTTATGGGATGTGGCCACTGGTAACCTTTCAGTGACTAAGTAAACAGATATTTACTTAGGCTCTAGGACAGGGCATTAGCCTAGAAGCTTTTATTAGCAAACAGCTTAAGCTTGTTTGTAGTGTTATTCAACACTTGTTGGCAGTGATGGATGAACTTTCCATATGCTTCTTTAATCTGTGTATAAGTGATAACTTGCTTCCATAGGGGGGAAAAAAAAAAAGACATGTTCACTTCCTTATGGCTCATTTTTTTTCTTTTTTCTTTTTTCTTTTTTTTTCTATAGGTAAAGAGTAGAATCTATCAAGGTAAGTTTCACCGTGCTTTTTTTGGTGTACTTGATGGTTAGGCATGTAAAAGCCTTGAAGGTCATTTCAGTGGACCAAGTGTTAATCTTTGCTCCCTTTCAAGGATAATGCTAAGTCTGGTTATGGTGTAAGATAGGCTGGTAGATGACGCTTACTTAAATCTGATTATTCTGAATATGCTCTGAATAGGAGAAACAATGCATTCCACAGCTGCAAATTAAAGAAAAGGCAAGGAAAAGCTCCACTGTGTTCAACTTCAGTGTGTTCCTTGGTTAACCGGTATGATGGCAGTGGAGAATAACTTGTTCTGTTTTCTAACTTTCTAAAGTGAATTTGCTTTTGCTTGGTGCTTCTCACAAAAAGTAGTATCTAATTCCTCTTGCTATTTTGCGTTGAAGGGAGCCTGAAAGTGGTTGCTTTGCAGTTCTGAAGAGAACTTCTAAATGTAGATGTAAATACACAGGTATTCCTGTGGCTAGTTCATAGCTTTATGTATATAAGATTAAATTGTATTGAGTGGAAAGGAAGTAGAATTCAAAGTATGGTGACTGCTACAATTTGTAATTGAATACTAAATGAAAATATGAAAGAATCGTCTTCATACATTCTTTCTGCTTGTTTCCTCGCAAACCATACTATTTGTCAATTCTCTCTGGTTTTGTTTTAGTTGTACGGCAGTTTCTTTTTGTGCAGTTCATGCAGATTGGCAAGATGAAAAAAATCCATCTTAAGTCTGTAAGGTGTTTTTTTTTTCTGGAAAACACGTTTTTTTTCTCTTCAATAACACTGCTATTCTGGTATATAAAGTACTTAGCAGCCTTTCCTGAAAGAATGAGGAACGTAGGTCTAACCTTTTTTTTTTTTTTTTCCTAAATATTTTCTTGTGTTATAGAAGCTACTGAAGCTACGAACAAATATTCTTCAAGCATGATAGATTATGTTTATATTAAAAAGTCTTTATATAAAATAGGGGAACATTAACAGTGACAAAAATATATTAAATGATAGCTTACATTTGGAATCCTGAAGATAAAATCTATTATCTTCTGTTTTATCACAACAGTAAAACTGGGAGCTTGGGTTAATATGGGGATTCCTGCCCCCTTAAAGTGCTCGGAACTATCTTGTACTTCAGCAGTTGTTGCTGGCCCTCCTCTCCCCTGAGCAGGAAGGGCCAGGGGATCATCTAGACCAGGAGCCCTCATGTAAAAGAGGAGGGAGGAGCAGCAGTTGGCATTGCACTGTGTAGGATGCAGTTGGAACAACCAGTACTTCCTGTTGTTTGTGCTCCAGGATTTGCTGTGAGGCAAATGGGCTTTGGGATGTTCAAGTACGGGGGTGGTTTAGGACTTGAAAAAGAATTCCAATTGGATCGGCATTAATTTGCAATAAAATAATTTAAGTGTGTTAATAATGTACAATGAATACTAAAGGTTGGTTGGAGAGTTGTTGGGGTTGAGAAACAAATGCATGACTAAAGAACAGTTCTTAGAATCTTTAGGGTGAAAGGTCACAGCCTTTTTTGAAGTCCAGAAACAGTGTCTGTTAGAAAGCCTTGCAGCTCCATGAGGCTCAGTGATGCCATCTGCTAGCTGACGGTCTCTTTTCTGTTCCTGCTAACTCAGAGCTTTCACCCTTTCACCTTTGCTGACCGAACATTCAGTTCCTGTACAGCAGAAAGAGGTACTTGTTAGGGAAAACGGTTGCATCTCCCTTGAGCATCAGATATCAGTCTGAGACCACTCCAACATCCTCACTGTTGATTCTTCCCTTGAATTTACCTTCTCTTTTTCTAGCTAGCACCTCACTTCTCTCTGCCGTGTGGTCAGTGACCAGCTCTTGTGAAGTGGGTGCAAGAGCTCTACGCTTTGCATCAGTATTTAATGCTATATAGTCTTGTTTGCAGTCCTAGCTTTAAATGAAAGCTGGAGATGCTCGGACTACTGCAGAAAGGGCTGATTGCCAGGAAATTTACAACCGTCCTGACTTGTGCTTTATTCCTTTCTTGAAAATGTTCCATAAAGTGATAGCGCTGATTTTTTTTTTTTTTTTTTCCTCCAGGATGTGAAGTACAGTTACTATAAGCTTTCTTTTTCTTCCTAGTGACTGAAAAGCAACTTGCAGAAAAGATTAAAAACCTTCTACAAGAAAAAACAGAAATCCTAGACAAGATGTCAGAATATGATCAAAAGGTATCATTCTAGGTTCTTGTCTCTTGCTTCCTGACTTTGTTATTGGTTTATGGGCACAGTAAGTGTAACAGGTAGTATATTTTTATTTTCTGTTCTTACTGAATATTACGTTGACAGTTTTCTCAGTTCTGTTGGTTGTTCTTGTGCTTAGATAAAGCAAGCAAAGGAATCAGTAAAAGCAGCCCAAGAACAAAAAAATATTCTCTCAGATGAAACTGCAGGGCTTAAGGTAAGGAACAGTTAATCATCTTTGTACTAAAAGCAAATGTGATCATAAAATAACTTGCTTTAGCTGGTCTTCTACCCTTTTTTTTGTAGGACACTGTCAAAGGGCTGGAAGAAGCAAATCGTAAACTGGATGACAAAGTAAAAAGTCTGCACTCAATGCTCGAAACGGAGAGAAAACAAAATGAGAAGAAACAGAAAAAAGTAAGAACAATCACACTAAGGTCCTGCATTGTCCTTAACTTAAAATGCCCTACAAACTGGCTGCATCCTGTTCATTAATGCCTAGAGGTATGGGAAATGAGATGACCCACCTCAAAAATAAATGAAATTTCAGGTTCATTCCAAGTTCGGGGGGGAGATTCTGTTGACTTTTGTTGTTTTTTAAGATTTGGTGAACTTCTGTAGTTGTACTTCCATACACAAACAGATGTATTCCACTTGTGGGCTGGTCTAATAAATCCTAGCAAAAGCCAGGAAGTTCCATAACAATATGGGCTGAAGGCTTCAGGCTGGTAAGAGAACTTGTCTCATGCTTAGAGGAAGCATTTAATTTGATAGTTAATGTGAAGGTCTTTAAGCTGCCCCTAATTTGTGTTCAGAGGTGGTACTTTTTTTTTTTTTCCTTCCCCTCTTTAAAGCCTGATTTGCTGAAATAATAGTAAGCTCCACCAGGTTCTTTGGTGTTTTGATCAAAGGTTGTTGCTAATGACAGCAACACGTGGTACTTTTTTTCTAGGCAGCGTAGGTGTAAAGGGAGCTTTCCCAGCCATGCGCAGACAGAGTCAAAGGTGAAAGGTGATTCTAAAGTGCTGCGTGGTTTTTATTCCTTAACCTGCTGATAAGGTAGCGTTGTTGCTGCTATTCTAATGGCTTCTCCAAATGGTAGTTTGTTGGCATTCAGAATTCCTTTCATGCTTTCAAAATGCACAGACTAAAATGATGACACGCTTAGGTTAAGCCAGGTACTAGGCTAATACAGACTCACTGCTCATCTTCTTCTTGTACAGATCTCTGAAAGCCAGAAGTCCCTGGAGAAACTTGAAGAGGCTATCAGTGTGCATTCCGCTGAACTTTCAGAGGTAAAGCATTACCTGTCTTACAGAATCATAGAATGGTTAGGGTTGGAAGGGACCTTAAAGATCACCTTGTTCTAACCCCCCTGCCATGGGCAGGGACACCTCCCACTAGATTAGGTTGCCCAAAGCCCCATCAAGCCTGGCCTTGAACGCCTCCAGGGATGGCGCATCCACAGCTTCCCTGAGCAACCCCTTCCAGTGCCTCACCGCCCTCTGAGTGAAGAATTTCCCCTTAACATCTAATCTAAATCTCCCCTCTTTCATTTTAAAATCATTCCCCCTTGTCCTGTCATTTTCTGCCTGAGCAAAAAGTTGCTCTCCATCTGTTTTTTATAAGCCCCCTTTAAGTATTGAAAAGCTGCAGTAAGGTATCTGCGTTCTTTCAACAGTCACAGGTATAAGTTCTCTGCAGGAAAATTCATGCCTGGTATCTAATAGAAAATGCTAACTTGTAAGGTTTCATTTTGTGCATGTATACCTTTTTTGTGTTTCCCAGTAATAGGTTGCTCTTACTCTATTACATTTTGACCTCTATGACTTTTTGTTCCTTTTTGTTTGTTTGTTTGTTTCATGTGTAGGTGCAGATAGCCCTTAATGAAGCTAAATTAAATGAAGAAAAGGTAAAGTCAGAGCTCCAACATGTGCAGGAGGAGAATGCCAGGCTGAAAAAGAGCAAGGAACAGGTAAGTTCTGACCAGATCAGGCAACACTCTTTCCCTTTTGACTTAATTATCAAGGCTTTATTCCTAGTTTTCTTGAGTGTATCTTTGCTGTGTCTGAGTTTTCTTAATATGTTAGAATTTCCACCTCTAATATTTAAACCCCTTGTGCTTTTTGTGCAAGTTAGCCGTGCCTCCATTATGCAGGCTTTGCCAGTTCCAGTGATTTTTTATTTTTTTTTTGTCAGTAACTTCACAGAAAACTTACACTGATACGGTGTCACTGTGTGATCATGACATTGCTTCTTGGGATGTTAGAATAACAAATTGCCAAAAAGCAATTCTGAAGCAAAGCTAAATGAAGAGCCCCTTTAGCCCTGAAATATCGTGACAGTACTTCTGCAGATACTTGCAAGTGTCTGCTGTGTTTTCGTTCTCCATGTATGAAGTAAATGCTGTCTTAAGGAATCTGGTTTGGTTAACCTTGGGGCTGCAATTAATTCTTCATGTTCTGAAATGTGTGAGCAGTTTGTTTCTGATGTTGGCATAGTAGATGTGAAAACATAAATTTTGGAAAATCACTTAATAGTATAATTTGCAAAAAGATTCCCGGCATCCAGTTCTACCAATAGACTAGCGATGCGTGTGATAATTGTGAAGTTCACCACAGGTCACTGATCAGGTGTAATCGATTATCACCAGAGCTGGTAGTAAAATAGACTTCTGTTACACATAGCCCCTACTAAAAATAATCATTAAAAAATCATCTTGTCTTGGTGTTTCATACAGCTGCTAAAAGAAGCTGAAGGTTGGAGTGAGAGACATACTGAGCTCAGTGAGCAGATTAAACTGTATCAGAAGTCTCAGAAGGACATAGAAGAAGCACTTGCGTATAAGGAAAATGAAATTGAGGTAGGTTCTTTGTAACAAGCCTTAAACAGTACGTGTTGTTACATACTGTGGAGTACTTAACAAAACGCAAAGCGGTTCTCCTTCAGTGATCCTATGATTTCTGTCCTAGGTTTTAACTAACTGCATTATGCAGCTGAAGCAGCTTGACATCGATTCAGCATCTGAGGCCAAGAAGGATGGAGAAGGGCATGAATGGAGCAGAGGGGACGAACTGGCCAACGGAGAGTTGCCAGGTACAGTAATCCTACCTGCTGCCTGATGCACACAGTAGCTGAAACATACAAGGTGTTAGGTTCATGCCATACGGGGAACAAGGAGAATCCATGTGTGTATCTGCTTGTGGGTTAAGAGACCGCCAGGTTTAATCTTCTGTCAACAACGCAAAATATCTAAATGAAGGGAGAAATGGTTAAAAGCCCTATAATTGTTTTAATCACAGAGAATCACAGAATTTCTAGGTTGGAAGAGACCTCAAGATCATCGAGTCCAACCTCTGACCTAACACTAACAGTCCCCACTAAACCATATCCCTAAGCTCTACATCTAAACGTCTTTTAAAGACCTCCAGGGATGGGGACTCCACCACTTCCCTGGGCAGCCCGTTCCAATGTCTAACAACCCTTTCGGTAAAGAAGTTCTTCCTAAGATCCAACCTAAAATTCCCCTGGCGCAACTTAAGCCCATTCCCCCTCGTCCTGTCACCAGGCACGTGGGAGAACAGACCAACCCCCACCTCGCTACAGCCTCCTTTCAGGTACCTGTAGAGAGCGATAAGGTCACCCCTGAGCCTCCTTTTCTCCAGGCTGAACAATCCCAGCTCCCTCAGCCGCTCCTCGTAGGACTTGTTCTCCAGGCCCCTCACCAGCTTCGTCGCCCTTCTCTGGACTCGCTCAAGCACCTCCATGTCCTTCTTGTAGCGAGGGGCCCAAAACTGAACACAGTATTCGAGGTGCGGCCTCACCAGAGCCGAGTACAGGGGGACGATCACCTCCCTAGCCCTGCTGGTCACACTGTTTCTTATACAGGCCAGGATGCTGTTGGCCTTCTTGGCCACCTGAGCACACTGCTCAGTGTGTTTAGGTTGTATGTGTAATGAGTTTTAAAGATTAACAATTAAATGTGTAATGACGTTAGCAGTTAAGACTGTTTTGAAAGCTGAGAATCTCAGCTCTGTTGCTAGGCTACACTTATTTTGATACGAGTATTACGGTTACCGCAGCATAGATAGATAATTTGGGTAATCACATCTTCTAATACGAAAGACTGGAATGGAAGTTTGCAAGACTATTTAGGAAGTTTATCTTGCTTAATATCGTAAACATTTGCTGTGTCGCTGATTCTGAATCCTTCCCCTTTCCCGTGGTTTTTCTAACTGGGTGATTTCTAAGTGGGCTGGAAATTCCCACTTCCTGATTTTCATATACTGTGTCCAATAACGGACACTGCATTCACATTAATATTAGTGTCGTGGCTAGAAGGAGTGACAAGGAGGAATCTTCTGGAATGCCTTTTGAAATAAATCTACCGGTTTTGTTATGCTGGTTTTAATTTAATTACTACTGTGTTTTGTCCTGTTCCCCTGTCCCCCTCCCCCACCTTTTTTTCTTTGTACCTATTCCAGGTTAAAAGGCAGGGAGTATTATTTTTAACAGCTACAGAGTCAAGGGAATTGGGGTTAAAAAGTAAGGAAAACGAATTTATTTTTATCTTCTAGATAATGAGAATGAAAAGATGAAGACTCAGATTAAGCAGATGATGGACGTCTCCAGGGTATGCTGCACAAGATATCTAATAAATGCAGCCATGTTACTGCTATGACTAAGATCATAAACATTTGTTGCTTTTTTTTCAGGTAAAAACTATGTTATCCATAGTTGAAGAAGACAGAAATCTTCTGCAGTCCAAACTGAGTGATGAAGTAACAGCAAGACATGAGCTGGAAGGTGGGTAGGCTTAGCAAAAGAATTGCTTAGTACGAAATGCTGTTTGTGGTTTAAAAAGAAACGGGACACTGAAGTGGCATAACAGTTGTCATTGTAACTCCCTTTCAACTTCTTCACTTACCTCTGCTTCTCCAACAGAGCAAATAAAAAAATTAGAACACGACTCCTGTTCGCTACAGTCAGCCAAAGCTCGACTGGAAAATGAATGTAAAACACTACAGCAGAAAGTAGAGATTCTCGGCGAACTTTACCAGCAGAAAGAAATGGCGCTCCAGAAGTAAGCCTTTCATTACTCTTTCACGAGATAACATATTCGGTCATAAGCATTATCCAAATGCTCTTTGTTCAGTAGGGTCAAATGATTTCAAATTGCACTTAGAGTGAAAACTGAATGACTGCCGTTTAAGTACAGTTCAAGCTAGTAGCCTACCCGCAGATTCTGAAGACTGTCACTTGAGAACAACGTCACTTCTCATACACAGTATTGTCTTCTACAAAAACAAAAATTAAAAAAAAATATGGGAGACCACGCATGGTTTGGTCTTAGAATTCTGTGGTTGGTATGTCATATTGTCAAAAGGAGAAGGTAGAGAATGTTGGTGAAGACTTGTTTAATTTATTCTGAGTTTTCGTTCAATGAATCTAATTTTCATAATGTAGCAACTTAATATCTTACCCTTGTAAGCTTTTTGCTTTTTTCAAAGGGCTAAATTAAGTTTAAGTTCATGGCATTAGCTGAGGTGAATGAAACACTGCTGGTGAAGAATGAATGTGTATCTGTATTAATTTAGCATTTGCATATTTGTTTATTTACTTACTAAAATGTCTGTAATAAAATCTGTTCCGTGGAGAAAACTTTAGGTAGGATTCAGGGACGTTTTCAGCTAAGTTCTGTAAGAAATCTGGAATTTGATGGAGAAGCAATTGAAAGCGCTAAGGTTCAGTTGGGGAATTTGGAAGCTCTAAGGTTCAAGTGTGGGCTGGGAGAAGCACAGGCTTGGAACAAGCTAAGGAACTTAGGCTGTGTAGCACCTCAGTGGTGAAGCTGTTTCATCTCATAACCTCAGAACCCAGATGTAATGAACACGTATTAGAGAGGTAAAGGGTAGCCCAATTTTTAAGAAAAAAAACCCTTCCTCTTGACATCTCTGACTGAAGGATTTATATTTCTTTGAAAACTTTTAGGAAGTTACACTGTCTGTTGCTATGTATCGATCTGAATTTAGGACTTCCTGTATTTCTGGAGGTTTTATTCCTGTATTATAGGAAGTTTCTACATGTAGCTAAGGAGATGAATTATGTTGAACTGGCTATTAGCAATAGTTAACTTACTAACTTAATAGTTATCTTACTAGTTTAATGGCTCCAGTTTTGTGGGATAGCTTTTGTAAGATAGGAACACACTGTGAGCCTCCTAAATAATTTTTGATATCATTCTGGAAATATTTATGTAGTGAACCATAAGGTTAAAAATAGTGCGAAAATTGGTCCCATAATAAATTGATGTGGAGAATACTGGAAAAAAAGTTTCTTTCCACACATTTGATGACGGTTGGTGTGTTTGTTACCTGGGTGCTACATTTCCCCCTTTTTCTCTAGATTTTTCCTCAGTTCCCTCAGTTAGATGTTAGTTGTGCATATTTCTTTCTTTGTACCTTCCTAAATCTGGATTGCCATCTGTAGAATTGTTAAGTACATTTTGGGATTCAACAGATGAATTATTCTGCAACTGTTAGGTTCTGACAGATCTTTCCAGTCAATTCTGCATTGTACATCTTCAGGTTTTACACACACAGAGTTTTGTCTGTTGGTTTCAAAATACGGTATTTCTGCCTTTTTTAATCTCCCTTGATTTTGAGTTGAGTTGTAGTAGATGTAGGATGGTGGGATACATGGTTGTGTGGTGGTGTTCCTGATTTTGTTTGTTTGTTTTGTTGTGTTGCACTGTTGTTTTTTTTCCCTATGTAGAAAACTAACTCAAGAGGAATATGAGCGCCAGGAGAAGGAGCAGAAATTGTCTGCTGCAGACGAAAAAGCCGTGCTGGCCATTGAGGAAGTGAAAGTTTACAAGTAACTTCATTTTTCTGAAGACTGTTGTTTTCCTTTATTTCAGCTGCTGACAAAAATTCACTTAAATTCTCTTTTCCTTTTATACAGGCAAAGGATTCAAGATATGGAAGAAGAATTGCAAAAAACAGAGAGATCATACAAAAACCAGGTAAATTACCTGCTTGCTGGTTATTGCATCACCATTTCCTGCATCATTTTAATGCTCCGAGTTGGAATATTAGTTGTTGGAAAAAAGAAAGCTAATACAATTCTTCTCTTCTCAGATTGCTGCTCATGAGAAAAAAGCACATGACAATTGGGTAAGAATGTCCTTCCCTTTCTGATACAAAAAAATATATTCGGCTTCAGGCTGGGGCAGTTAATGCAGCTGGCAAAATTTTCCCTGACAGCTTATTGCCCGCTCTGCTGAGAGAGCTCTGGCTGAAGAAAAAAGAGAAGCAGCCAACCTGAGACAAAAGTAAGTACAGTACAGGCTGTCTTTATTGCTCTGTGAACATGCTGTGTTTCGTAGGAGGGGAGGATCTCAAACTATGTGAGGTGCTCAGTTAGCTTGTTTGTGTGAAATGTGCAGTGTATATACAAGTTAACTGATTATTAAACTATTAAACTGTTTCGATGGTGAAAATAAGATTTCTTGGTAAAAGCTGTAATATTTTACAATGCAGTTTGCTTATGATACTGTTTCATACTAATGAATGCAACTCACATGTGCTACTTGAATTAAAAATAAATTTATTTATTTAATTTAGATTAATAGAAGTGAACCAAAAAATAGTTATGCTTCAAAGACCATTAATTGTGAAGCCAACTCCAGGCAGACCCGATCGCCAAGTCCCACCACGAAGAGGTAAACACTACCATTTCTCGCAAAACTTTGGTCTGCAAATCATTTTATTATTCAAAAAATAAGGCTTTGATATATCGTAGGAAAGTACATTACTTTTTTTATTTCTTGATTGTAGGGCCCTTAAGCAGAGATGGCTCTTTTGGCCCATCACCTGTGAGCGGAGGAAATCCGTCACCCACGCAAATGATAGAAGTTCCTGGTCGGCCCCTTTCTGCTCCTCGAAGGGAAGGCTCAAGAGGTGAATTTGGTAAGCAGTGAAACTTCCTTTCTGTCCTAAGTATCTTATGTGCTACAAACCCAAGAAGGTCTGATCTTGATTGTAGGGATATTAACACCTGCTTTATTAATGCCGAGACTTAATTATTTATTTTAATAGAAGTAGCTTAGGCATGTGTTGATTAGAATCTCTGGTGTTTCTCTTAAGGTACAGTGGTAGATGGCCCCTCTGTTCCACGAAGGCCACCGGAGATGCCTGGAAGGATGTCTGTTCCTGGTAAGTTATGTGGTCTCTGCAACCAATTGCAATGTACTCACTTATTTTTTTCACTTCAGAATTGGAACTGCAAGACCAATATTCCTTTTCCCAAGGCATCATTAAAACATGTATGGCTCTCCCGACAGATCTTGGGCCTGCTGTAGCATCTCTGATCAGTAGTGGGCCAAGAACCTCCTCCCCTTCCACAGCAATGGATAGAGCGGTAAGCTGAAATAAAAACACCTTCAGGAAACGTTTCTAATACATGATTCACTGTACTTCTTGCTGTTTCTTTAACTGTGTCATGTTCTGTCTTGTCTATATCCTGTCACTGTCCTTATTTGCTGTCCCCTTCCACCCTCACCAAAAAAAGCAGCCCTCTCCCAAAGACTCTGAAGCCCCCTGTGTAACTACCGATTCACCTTCATCTATTGAACCACCTACAGTGAGTATTCAGAGGCTGAATATGGTGTTACGCTGCTTTGATGGAGAAGAGTAACAGGCTTGGTGTTCTGAACTGCTAAATAACAGAATACTCTGCAAAACTAACCAAGGGTGTATGTCTATCTTGAAAGGTTTCTCTAATGATGAACGGTTGCTGTCTGTTTTTGTGTGGAATTAAGGAAATCAGACCTTTCTTGTTAAGGACTGCAGGGCAACACTTAACTTTGGAGTGACTACAATAATCTTACAAAGCTGACTTACTTGTACTATTTAATTCCACATGTAACTTAAGGTGCCAGGCCCTTTTCCAAAGGGGTATCAACCCAGGACACTTCAAAAGAGATTGGTTGATCTTCTCTTTAGCTAAAGCTATACTCAAGAAACTTACCATCTCAGAAGATAGACTAAGTATTCACTCCTAGGTAGTGCAGGCAGCCTTCTGGGTGAAGGGACAATGATGGTGCAAGGTATTTCCTTATTTTCTACTTGGTTAATGCAGTTTGGGCTGTCTTTTTTTTTTTTTTTCTCCACCTTTTGGCCTTCAGGTGAGTGGTTGTGGTGTTCAGCAGTGTCAAGGTTTCTCTGATGCAGTCAGTAACATACTGGATTTTTAACCTAATCTCACGCAGGCTAATGTTAGTCCCAAAGGCCCACCTTCTTTCCCTGGGACCCCCATCATGACCTCTCCAGTGATGGGACCTCCGCCCCCACCACCTGTTCGTTACGGACCACCGCCAGCTCCTCTACGTGGACACTTTGGGCCCCGGCCTCTTCCTGTGCCCCTAGGTACAATTGTATTGCCTTGTGCTGAAACTGAACTTTTCCCACTGAGCTTCTCAGGGGGACAACTATAGAGGTGGGAATCTGCCACCTGGTGGCATGCAGCCTCCCCATTCTTCATGAGGTCCACCTATCTTGCTCAGAAGGTTTGGATGGCTGTTTCTTCAACACAAGCCTCCTTAATGCCGAAGTGTTTTAACCTGATTAGCCTAAAATTGAAATGAGCAGCCGAAAGGCATGAGAATATAACCAATGTGAAGTCTGCATGTGACAACGATCTACCCCAGAGTTGCTCCAGCAAATTAATAAATGAGGAACAATTCAAGAGCTTTGAAGTTTATGTTAAAGTAAAGTTTAATTTACCTCTCATGTTTTCCTTTCCTTCTAGTTCGTGGTGCTCCCTTACCACCTCCAGCTGCAAGAGATTTCTTACCTGGCCCACCATTAGGAATGAGAGATCTGCCTCCTGGCCCGCTACCACCTCCTCCAGATCCCAGGGCATATGGACGTGGGCACCCTTCTTTCCGACCTCTAGGTCCTCCTGGCCCGAGAGATTATCCTCCAGGCCCACGGCTACCCCCGCCTGGCTCAAGGGACTATACACCTTCTCCTAGCAGAGACTTGCCTCCGTCAGGACCTAGAGACTACCCCGCAGGCCCTCCGCCACCACCAGCAGGCTCAAAGGACTATACACAGCCTCCAGCGCAGAAGCCCTAACTGCAGTCTCTGGTCAGCAGCTCGATGGAATGGACTCTAGCACACTTCCTGCGGTCAGGATTTTAGGAAATGGTTTTCTATTTGAAGCCATTTGTCTCATTTCAGTATATTTCAGCTTTTGCAGGATTAATTTTTATCCAGTTGCTGCAGACATCTTATGTGCATTTATGATCACCTTAAACTCATCCATCCTCTTGGGCTGCAAGAACCTTTTTGTGATGGACTTGAACCTACTCTAAACGTGCAATAGAAAGGAAGTACCTGTGTGGCTAGTTCTAATTAAATGTAGCCTCTGTAACCAGTTGGTGAATGAACTAATTTCATGAAAAATGTAAATCAAATCATTTCCTGTGGAAATAATTTTTAAGTAAAATGCTATCTTACCTGCCTTCTCCATCACATCATTCAGCTGCAGCTATTCTAGTCCAAGAGTTTACATGAGGACTGTGAGGTGTGGTTTAGGTTTTTTTGTTTTTTTGAATAGATGTCTGGTCAGAGATCAGAAGCACAAATGACACTGTATTCAAAGGAAGGTTATAATAAAAAGCAAAATTCCTTTTGCTAAACCCTGAAGGCTTTGTTTCAGTGCCATTTTTCATTCAGAATGGACATTATAACCAGGGAATGCTACCTTACTGAACCAGCCCTGACCAAGTAGAAGAACTGAGTCAAAGCTGAGTTACTGCAGATGTTGCAAGATCCATGATTGAATGAACATTGTGCTGGACTAGTCTAGCAAGTTACTGCTTTGCTTCATGCATGGAGATGGTGGGGGATACAGACCTCCTCCCCTGAAGGGCAGGACAGAGCTGGCAACTTTAACACCCTGAGCTCTTGAATTCCATGGTCACATGGTTAGTACAGAAATGCAGGTTGGGGCTCCAGCACTCCAGAAGTTAAGAAATTGAATAACCACTTTCTGCATTCAAGATTGGCTTGGGAGCATTAAGCAAGGTTTGAGAGGTGAGTTTGCATCTTAGTGGCAAGGAACCCAAATTGTTCTTCAGTACTAAGTCTGCACTTCATAAGATTATTCATTTATATTAAAAAAACAACTAGGTTTGTACATAAGTACTTAGGGAGGTTAAAAAAAATAAAGGGAAGAGAAAACTAGGAGTAATAAAAATCTAATGAAGGCCATTACAGCTTTACTGCCAGAGTACAAGCAGCCATAAATTTGCCATGTAGGTGTTACAGTCTTACAGTACAAGTATTAAACTTCAGAGAGTTAAGATGAAGGACAAGATAGAACATTACTAAAGCATAAAATAATACAAGTGCTTGTGGAGTGGGAAGTAGTAGTCCTTTCAATGAAAGACAGTTCACAGAAAAAAAATGTAAAGGATAGAAGCATAAAAATGGTATTTCACACTCGACAGACATTAATTCACAATTAGTTAAATACAAAGCTCTACTTGTGTATTTAACAAAAATACTTCAAAGTTGACATTTCATATAACTGGAGTTAATACAGACATCTACAAGCTGGAGAACAGTCAAGGTAAGCAGCTGAAACAACGGGTTTGTAATTCAAGTGAAAATGTTTGATTTGAATGGTGGCTAATTACATACACACAGATGAGTATTTGTACTTGAAAGTCAGGTCCTCCAAGTTCAGAATCTTCCCTTCCCCAACACCAAGCTTTGTGATGCTGAATGTCTCTTCCCTTCCCCACCCTACCTGGGATTAACTTAAAGCTGGAAGGAATCATCTGGGAGCAACAAGAGGGCAGTGAGCGTACTGTTAGTCACAGGCAGAACACGTAACTTCAGTGCTTTCACCAGGCATTGACTGATTCCCAAAAGCAACGGCAGGAGGGCAGAGCAGGGACAGAGCCACACAGCTGTCACTTGCTGAGCAAGACAGCTTGTACAAGATTGCACAGAAGCTTGGTGCTACGAATTCCTAGGGCAGAAAGAGACCTGAGCTAGCCCAGGGCTGTGGGCAACCCAGCTATTGCCCTAGCTTAGATTTATTTGCAGCTGTAGATGTTAAACTAATGCTTTGCTCTATCCTTTAGCAGAGTTTTAAGGATTAGCTGCTTTTTTTTTTTTTTTTTTTTTAAGAATTTAGGGATCCTCTTTTTGGATGGTACACAAAATGCTTCATTCAGCGGTATTTTTGTAACTCACAGGGATACCTTTTCAGGGCTTGATATTCTGATCTTGTCAACATGCCATACCATTGGAGTATGCACTGCAAAGACCTGTAAACAGGAAAATTCAATTGCTTTTTTTTAAAAAAAAACTCCAATTATTGGTAGAATTTGGAAGAAGCATTGCTGGCTTTTGTTGTATTAGCATAGTAGTTACTCAGCAAGGAAAATTTAGCCCTAGTTATGCCAGAAGAGAGGGAAGGTGCAAAGGCTAGGACAAAACAAAAACGAAAGACTCAAAGGTGAGGACAAAAGAAAAAGCTGTTCAAACCAGCTTTTTATCCTCAGCAGTATGGTAAAACAAAAAATGTTGACTGCCTGTCTACAGGCAGACAACTATCATGAGAAAAAGTAACATCCTTTCTATTTAAAGCACACTGCAACATCTTGGGGACTACGTGACAGAAAAAAAGAGTCTAGTGATAGATCTGCATCCAGACTGTTTAAAATAAACTTAATCTTTGACACTAGTTTGGGTGCTGGGTCTTTTGTTAGCATAGCAGAGTATTTAGGCACTAGTTAGATATGCAAGAAATAGGTATTGTATTAAATATAGGAAAGATTTGACTGGGTTCTACTTCTGTCCCTTTATTAGGTCAAAAGGTGAATGCAAGTGTGTCATAACAAGCCCATGTCCTGCAGCTCATTAGACACTGAATCAAAAATACAGAAAATGATAATCCTATCTACTTACATAAAAAGGTCATTTTTGGAGTAAGTTTCCAGACTTGCACAAAATATGCAGAAAACTGCATACAATCAGTTTCCATAAGAACAGCAGTTTCTTGTAAAAGGTGGGCCAACCTGCTAGCCAGATCTACTGTATCAGAAGCTCTGGAAAACTGATTCTGTTGAACACTGAGGGGCCTGTCCTGTCACTGAGATGGTGAAATACCCACCACTGTGAGGATGAAGCCCTGAAGAAAGCCTCTCTCCTTTCCCCATCCATCTTTGCAAATCATGCTGGGAGGAGATACAAAAAAATTAGTTCTGTTAAGGAGTAATTGTGATTTAAAGGACTGACCTATATATATAGTATCCAAAACTCAGTAAGAGTGGATCAGGCACAGCTAAGAACTAAGATTCAGCTGTTAAAATCATAGTTCATTTTTCTCATCTGCAGTCGTCCTCCTCCTGGCCTGACTAAAGCAGAACAGCTGACTGAGGAGCTCTTTTGTGGCCACTTGACCCCACATCCTCTTCCCTCACTTCATCATCACTTGCAGTAGCTCAAGCTCCTTCCCACCCCACCTCGTCCCTCCCCTCCATCTCCTGCCACCCAGCCCCCTGCAGAGGACTCTGAAATGCAGATGAGAGGAACTACAATAGCACAGCGAGTGTAAACAGGTTAGTAGGCCTGCCACATCTTTATTGCTACAGGTTTGGCAAAGGGGCAGTCTCCAACCTTCGGTGGAGTTTGAGGCAAAAGGATAATAACGGTTACGATAAAAAGTGATGAACAGCAAAATTAGGAAAAGCAGTCAAAATATTTCAGGGCTCTCAGAAAAACCGGTATCTGGAAGGTACGGAAAAAAAACTTGCACTTGGATGGTAGGCTCGCCTCTGACCCTGAAGGAGCGCTGCGCAGTATGTGATGGTCCCGGGTGACCTACTGGCATGGACACAGTCGTTTTCCTGCCACTCGAAGCCTAAGGCTACTACACACAGCTACCATGACTTGTGGTTCAGTTCACAAAAGTCTCACAAATAGGGTCATTCCTTGTGCAACGTTTGATGGAGGTGAAGGTAAAGTGGTTTCTTGGTCAACAGTTGTAATTTCTTCCTTTTAAAGTCAGTGGGTTTTTTGTACCTGTAAGCACAAGAAAGTAAATTAACGCGAGTGCTGATGGCTACGAGGAAGATGAAAGCATACTAGAAAGCCTGTCCTGTCCTGGTCCTATTACCATAAATCTTTAAATACATCAGATAAGATTTTCTGGAACAACAATAACTGGATTTACAGGAAGAAACTCAAAGAAGTACTCCAGCTAGAAAAGATTAAGTTAAGCACTCTTCCTACAACTGTCCTCACCTGCAAGGTTCTCTCCTTCCTGGAAAGAAAACAAAAACTCAAAACCCTCACTTGCAGACCTCCACCCACACGGTAAGGTTAGGATCCACATCATAACCACTGCACTATAACTGGCTGATCTATTTCTTTACCTAGAGTGAAAAAAACCCAGCCACCTAACACTGCTTTGAAATGTTCATAAAAATCTATTTCAAACCAGTATCCCATGTCTCAATTCATATTTCCTGCACAGAAGTCCTGTATCAGAAGATCATGGGAGTTCAAAATTATTATTATTTTTTTTAAAGTATGCTGATCTGACATTCAAATGGACATCAAAATGAAAATCTCCCCTATTGAATTGGTTAAATTCATATAAAATTCAGTTACAAACACCAGCATTTTATTTGGAAATAGTCGTTTTTTGAGGAAGATCTCTAGCTATTTTATTTGTCTAAAAGCATTTTTATCTTCCCTTCTTTATTACAAATAGAATATTCCTAATGTAACTTAATCCAATGAGTTCATTAAACCTTCCACGATACAAGCTACACATCCTAACTGAAGTATAGTTCACTTCCTCTGTCATCGGCATCTAATGATTGCAAGTCACTTACAGTTCTATAACAATTGCCCCGGGTTTAATTTCATCCATCTCCATGAAAGCAAAGCACTTGGTGCTAGTAAACCTTTTCTTAGGCTTGTAGTGTTTGAATTCAAAGAAAATAGCTGCACCTAAAATGGAAAATGATTTAATAGTAAAGTTAGCAATTATGACCAACCATTATCCTAATATTTACCTGCAATTTAAGATGCTCTACATATATTGGGTGGAATTATTTCCAACACTTTAGCAATTTACTTAAAAGATACACCATGTTCTTACAATGCTCATCATCACACTCACAAGAGCTTGTACTCTTCGCTCAATTATTCATATCCAGGTAACTAAACACGTCACAAAGAAACTCAATACCTGTGCAGCAGAGCAGACTGTGCATTTTTATGTTTTCACTCATTCCTCCCCTGTCTGCAAGTCATCACAATGACCAATTTGGAAAAGACAGGATGCAAATGTCTATTTTTATCCTTGTCTGGATCTTGAGCCCTGCAGCATGGCCTGTTTATTAGATTAGGAGCAACCTACGATCCACACTTTCAAAGTTCCTGGGCCCCACTTCTGGTACTTCATAGCACCTACCTTTTGTTAGTTTTTCAACATGTTTCTGAATCTCGATGTCCACATTAAAATGGACATACGTGTCCTCTTTCCTCAAAGCCACAGGAGTGTCTTGCACAGGAGTCAGATCTATCCCATTCAAATCTGCAGGAAAGAAATAGCACAAGAATGGGAGAAGCTTCTCAGACTTTAAGGTTCTGCTTCCTTTAAGACACTTATGAATCAATCCTAATACTTTCACAAAAAGTTAAAGTCCACCTGGATGGAGAGGGGAAATCATACCCCTTCACAGTCAGTGAGTTTCATCTTTTAAAGCAGCGTGAAAGCAGGTAGAATTCTGACAATTTAAGATGAAAATTTGGAGTCATTCCCATTTCTGTCTGCTGCCAGAAAATGATTTCATTCCTTCTGCAAGCAGGACTTCTGCAAGGCTTCAGAACTGCTAGCTGAACCAGCAGAGAGTTAGTTATATGGCACCGAAGGTTCCCGTCTCTGCAGGTCAAAGCTGGCACGGCTTATACAAGCTGCAATCACTGCAGGCCCCCCTGCTTTGTTGCCTAGATGCAACAAAATCCAAGAATCGTTTAGGTTGGAAAAGATCTCTAGGATCATCAAGTCCAATGGTTAACCTAGCACTGCCAAGTCTACCACCAGACCATGCATTCTCTCTCCTGTTTTTCTACAGTCAGAGGCACAGGCGGTCACAGGTTGGACTCCAGCTGTCAGCACCAGTTGCGCTGCTCAGGCACAAGCCACCAGAGACAATACTCCTTCTGCTGAGGCTGGGGCCCTGAAGCACTGCTGAACACACTTTGTTCAGGTAACAGAAAGGGATCACCAACGTGGCAGCAGGAACATCTCTCTCTGCTGATCTGCAGGAGAGCAGCCTAATTAAAAACAAAACAAAACACCACACACACACAAACAACCCACAGACAACAAAACACCCCAAAACAAAACAAAAACACTAAGGAAAACCAACAACTAATCACCCTGAGACTCCTTATAATATGGACAATGACTTTTTTGAATCACTTTTACTCAACACAAATCTTGAAAAATAAAGTTTAAAGTACCATTACTAGAGGAGGTGATACTAGGGGGCTACACACACACACACACACCTTCTGACCCTAGTTTCCTACATCATTACTTGGCAGCCGCTGTTTGTAAGAGTTTGCTAATAGAGTGCCACACGTTAACAGAATGACTGCTTGGGAAAGCAAGCCTAAAAATACAGATTCCCTCAGCTCCAGAAAGGAAATGAAAGCTAGCTCTGAAGGCAAGCAACAATTTTAACAATATGCAGTAAGTTAGGACTGACAAACACTTCAGTGGAAAGGAACAACGAATGTTTGCTTTACAAATTCTGATAAGTTCCAGGATCCAACGTTAGAACCCTGTTAGCACTGGTATTTCCCTGTTGGCCAAGAAAAACTCAGCATGAAAGAATTAAGTTTGATTAAACCCACATCCATCCAGCTAGCCTCACCACTGAAGTCACCCATCCCTCAGCTTTCTGGCATACCGGAGGCAAAGAAAGATCCAAAAGTGACTAGAGAAACGGAGCCTGAAAAATAGTTACATAAGCTACAAATAATGCTCCAAATTTAAGGCAACACCATAAACACAAATACTGCGTATTTCTAAGACTGAGAACACAAAAAGGCAGTTGTATTAGCTGAGGAAGGCAAGAGTCATCTTCCAGCTTCAGGGCTGAAAAATCATCCCAGGAAGCAGGATTAGATAAGGCTCCCTTTGTATGTATGTTGGCAGGTAACATCTGAGAACACCTCTGGAGATTCAACACTGTAACCACCCTCTTCTGACAAAGAACTTGTCCAGCAGGTGAAGCAGCCTGGTAACACAGGTATCGCATCCCTACACTTGGTACTGATAGCACGTCTAAAGAGGATATATAGAAGGTCACTGTCACAACTGAATAGAGGCTGTCACCAACAGAACAGAGCTCAGATACACGTTTTTATCTGGTAAAGAAAAATCATACGCCTCAAAATATTATAAAGATGAGCACAAGTCAAGCAGGATGAGGTAAAGGTAAGCAATTCTGACCACAGTGGCTTCCTTCTAAAAAATGGGGACGAGACAGATGCTCCTGCCAGAAAGACTGAATACCAAAAATCTCCGCCTCAAGCAAAAGCCATCAACCACGTTGTTACCTGAAACAGTGAGAAAACCTCACCTCACATATCCGCAGCTGATAAAGACACAGGTTCTTCCAGACTCATGGAGACTCTTGAAGAGGGGACAGTTAGCCCAACACGAGCCGAAATATTTCAGTGCCAAGGCTGGCACTTTAAAGCTTTGCTTCTCAACTTCATACCCATTCCTTTTGGTAAGAAGATCTTTGTTTTACTGAAAAGTTGGCCTAATGATAGGGCAAGAATGGAGCCAGTGGGCTGTGGTTTGCTGTCTCCAGGAAGCCCAGAGACCAATATGTGCTGAGGAGTACAAGCAGTCCAAACAGATCTATACTTAAGAGTCAGCTAAAGAAAGTGAAATAGAGAAGTACAGTCTGCCAAGTCACTAATACTCGTCCCCCAGCTTTGGGGAAGGCAGAGCTGAGCACTTCTCCTGCAGTGATTCACTTCCCAGTGTCTCCCAAATACAGGATTTTTCCATCCTCGAAAAAGCAGAAGCCTTAAGACCACAACAATAAATTCAAGTCCAAATGAATACTTTTCCCTGCAGGTTGAATAAATAAAAAATACTACTTCAGAAAATACTTTCTGCAAACTAGCAACAAGGAGCCAGGAACAGAAATCATTACCCTTTACACTGACTGTGATGTAAGGATCAATGCACTGCCCAGCATCTTTCAGACCAATTTTCTCTATGTTGATGGTGAGTAATGTCATCCCGGGTTCAGATGGCAATCTGGGTAATAAAGTACCTGAAAAGAGTAAAGCACATCATTAATCCTTTGAGTCATTTTACAGCAGATGCCTTGCTCATCCCATCACCTCTCATGGAACAGGCTGTTTTCCAACGGGGATTCCAAACCCAAGGTTTCTTATCCTGCCAGCACACAATGTGTGTCTACACATTAAATGACAGATTTCTAAGTCCACACCAAAAAAAGCAAACAAGCAAACAAACAAACAAACAAAAAACAGGACTGCCTCAGGTTAAATGTCTTTGTAAAACAAAACAAAACAAAACAAAATTAAAAATGTCTTAACAGAGAAAAGCTTTGTTTAAAGTGTTCTTTCTTGCTCTCATGCAGAGTAACTCATGCATGGAATTCAATTTATATAGTTTTTCAGGATTAAATTTGGGAAGCTGGATTCAATCTGCAGCTGCAGGAAGTTCAGACACATAATCAAGAGTACCCACCCCACTGAACATGACTTGGCTTCATGCTGAACATTTGGTCTGGGAGAACAAGGAAGAAAATGGCATTGTTGCAAATCCCACTGGGTGCAAGGGAATCAAAAGAGACATTCTTAATTATCTAAGTTGTATTGATCTGTACTTAAACAGAAGAGTAAAAAAATAGTGTTTGAATCCCTCAAGTTTCCTGCTGCATTAAGGAAGCAGTTCCTAGCTCTTCATCAAGAAAATTTAAGACCAGGTAATCTTGGTGGTCACACAGTGTGGACAATGTAGGTGAATCCTTGTAGAACTGAGGAAGACAATGAAAATGACAAGAAAACAAAATTACCCAGACTTACGAAAAGCTGAAAAAACAAAGAGATTCTGTAATCAGTAATGGGGTAGGCTTCTTCATGCTGATTTTAAAGAAAACTGACAGGCTTCAGGCCTCTCTCTGGTATTAGATGAATAAGCACCAAGACAAAAAATGCTCCAACTCACAAGCAAATTTAAATTAAAGTTTTGGTTTTCTAATTAAAAAAAAAAAAAAAAAAAGTTATCCCAAGGCTGGAGATCTAAACGAAGTAATAGTTTCCTTTGGCAAGTCCACTATGGGTTTTCTTTGATCCTTTTTTTCCCCAGCCAAGGCTTGAAGAGCTGGAGAACTGAGGAGTTTTCGTCCTATTAGAGGGACTAGTTTTAAAAGAGGGGGCAGTGTATTCAGCTCTAGCACTACAGCCTCAGCAAGATTTTGTGAGCACTCCTGCACTCAGTCCCCCTTTCAGGACCACCATCAAGGTCCGAATTCCCATCTGTGAGACACTACAGATCTGTAACTCCCTGCCTTAGCTACTAGCAGAGCCATGACCTCCAAGGTACCACGTCTGTGGACACTGTACAACATATCGTGGCAGAATTGGACTCACTCTTCTAAAGTAAAGGGACGGGCTTCTGACCATAGTATAAGATATCTTAAAAAGCAAATTTCTTCGATAGCATCCATTTTTGCCAAGAAGCATACACATCTAATTTATCTTGCTGTATCACCTGAACAGACATTAAAAGCCAGAGATTTTATTGCAATCTAATGGAAGGTAGATAAAGGCCTTCTCTTCAGAACAAAACTTTGGTCTACCGCCTTTCAATTGTCTCAGCATGCCCTGCCAAGAGCCAAGAACTGTAACCTCCAGTTTTCCTATCCATCTCTTAAATATGCTAAGTGATGGGATACTTGACACACAAAAATCACCTATGAGATGTATCAGACTGGTACTTACTATAAAAATTCTGCTTTGAGAAAAATTCTTCTGTTCTTGAAAAATGCTTTACAGAATGTATGGAATTCCAGATTGCAATGAACAAGCCCACTTGTTCATTGTCAAGCCCACCTGCAGTAGGTAAGGGGACACTGCGACAGACAGTCCTTAAGGAATGTGTTCTCCTTAGGCCTCAGCTGGAGTAACATCTAAACCAGTGATGGGCAAAGCAGCCGACTGTAACCTGTCCCACATGAGCCACAATCACCCAAGCTTTTGCTGAGGCCTCTGTAGTCATTTCATGTAGGGGCCATTAGCTGGCAGTAACCTATCTCAGGTGTAACTTCGCTGTGGCTGGGCATGGCAGTGCCAGTCTTCTGCCACAGCTTGAGCCCCTAAGTCTTCAGCAGGCTAATACTGAGGCTTTTCATGAGAAAAGTATCAGCCATTTCCAACACAACCGCAGGAAGTTATCGCCAGAGAGGGAAGAGAGCATCCACAAGTGTATTGTTAGTGTCCTCCTACGACTGTGTTTCAGATGTATAAAGGTGAGCCAATCTAATAGCTCACTGCCACCGAGACAGAGGTGTCCAATCTCTCCAGACCCAGCCCCTGGTTCAGAGAAAGGGGAAAAGGTGATGGGCCTCCTGCTGGGTTCACAAATAGAAATGGACCACAGAAGAATCTGTTGCCAGCACAGCACTGAAATAAAGTAGTATATAACCAGGAGAAAGGCAGATGGGAAACCTCAGCTGGCAGAGACAGCAAGACCCTGGTCAATTCATCTTCACACAGCAGCGAAGTGTAATTACGTGTGTACTTAAAAAAGTAAAATTTCTCATCAAATGTGTATTCCACTAAAGAAAATCTAGCTACTCCTGCCTTTGGCTACTCTACAAGTCAGCACATCTTTATTAGAACATTAAGACTTCTAGAGAGCACTGTAACATATGTCACCAAATAAGAGTTTCCCTTTTCCTGCTACTGAAGGGAGATGAAGACCAACACATAGATGCCTAGTACCGTGTTACCAAAGTCTGTATTTTGAGCTTTGAAAGTACCAGCTGAATGACAAACATTACAGCTACATGACCATGATCAGAGAAATAACAGTATGTACTAAAATGTTATCATACCTTCATTGGCTCCTGGGTTAGATGAATGGTGCAATGTGATAACGATGAAGCCATGCATGTAGAAGACAAGACAATGGTCAGTTAGACAATAGTTATGCACTATGGATTAAAGGCATATTGAAGCAAAGAGTGCAACAGTTCTCTCAAATCAATATGGAAAGTCCATTTACAAGGCTCACCTCAGATGGCTGCAAATTGCTTTCGCTTCAACCTCGTCACCCACAGAAAGAGCAACCAACTAACATCCAATAAGGCAACAAACACCGCACAAATTTACATTCAACAGGGAAACAAGATCTGTTTTCAACTCATACAGAAACACCTTAGGGGTTCAGATTATCATAGCTATAGGGTGGTTTACCTTAATGCAAAAAGGTTCAGAAAAGTCAGACAGTTCGTGAAGTAGATGACAATGTAAAATGTCAGTAAGAAGAGCTGTGAGCAACTCCTCTTAAAAGCATGGTTTTACCAAGGAATAATTCTGTAAGAAAATACATACTTCAAACCTCACTTCTTTCTGATTTAGTTACCCTGCTTCTTTGAGAATAATTTAACTGTATACAAAACCTGCCTACAGTTAGCTTAGATTCTTCCTTAAGCACATACACAGTCTCTGTGTCCATTATATGCATACAGTGCCAATAGGTGCACAGAGGTAACTATGGTAATAGTCACAACCTGATTGATTCACAAGCATATTACGAGCTACTCAAGATGTCCTTCACTTTTTCCCCAGCTTACACCTTAAATAACCAGTGTGCTGAAAAGTGCAGAGAAAGCAAAACCAGAAGTGTGTATCTCCCTTAAAGTTGACATCTATCTAGCTACCTAGAGTTGTCAAAAAAAAAAAAATTAATACCACATAGGAAAAATGTAATTATGCATATTAACGTAATCAAAAAGACTTTAGAGTTTGACATACACACACACGAACGCAGAGAAAGCCTTAAATGCATTTTCCAATAGGTGTTACACTTCGGATGAAAAGAATGCATCTTCATAAATGGATTTATCACAGTGGATATCAAAGACCAAGACAGTAGAATATCAGCATCAAAATATTACAATATATTATAGCCTGTTTGCATGTTTAGCATAAACAACTGTAGAGTGTACATTCCTACACCAATACAGGCTGCAGGACCACATTCAGTAGCATGCAAAGTCTCAAATCTAAAGTCAGAGACACGTATCTTCTTCATAACTAATAAGTAGTTATTACTTATGCAATTACTGTTGCATAAGTAATTAAACATCCTATCTCTTTCAACCATAATTCTAGTTCTAGTTTCCCTGTTTGTTATCTCCTTCTTGAAATAAGAAGGTTGCTGGCCTGCTCTGAAACTAGAAATTTGTTTTTACTGCAAATAAACTACATCAGAAACAACAACAACAACAATCCTTTTGTTGTAACTTTCTATTTTACCTATTAAATTGTCAAAAGTTGAGGCTACAAGACAACCTTCTCCAGAATCAGTAAGTATATCCATTTATAAAATGCCTTTGTGTGGACAAGGACTTAAGTTAGCAAGCCAAAGCTACTCTTCTTTCTCCTCCCCAAGCTTGACTTTAGTCCAAGCTATTGTCTCACCAGATGACACAACAGCAAACTAACCAGCAACAACTCCCCACATCTCTAGCAGGATGTGATGCTCCTTGACGGAGCAAACATTGCCACAGTTTCTATCTGAATGTGTTTGGAACACTTCACATAATATGGTTAAGAAAGTGCATGGAATGTACAAATTATATGAGGTAGCTGGTATCACCTCACAGATTCTGGGTACAACTATTTGGAATAGGAGATAGTTTGTTGAGGAAAAAAGTCCACAGGTCACTTCTGTGGTTTTCCAATACAGAACTAGAGTTTTCAATACAGCCTGTTGCTCCTCATCCAATCTTTTAAAATCACAGGTGGAGAAAGAGACAGAACTTACACATGCCATAGAGGTTGGTATGGCAAGCCTGGTGCCCCTACCTGGAACTCTAGCAGGAAATGAGTCTGGAGACCCTGCTCCAGCTCCTCCTTCCTCATCATCCTCCTCAAACTCCAAGTGTTCCTCTTCTCCTGGTGCTAAAATCTTCCTGTAAAATATGAAAAAGAAGAGTGAGGCCAAAGATCACTCATCATCTCGCTTTCAACTTGCACATCAGCAACTCAGTACAGAACAGGAGCACATACTTCAATGTCATTTCACTTTTCCCGTTACCTACTACTGTAGAAAGCTTAGCTAACTGCTGTAGAAGGCTTTCTGATACACAGAAAGCCCAAAGTCTAAAATGAGAAAACACTGTCAATTCCAGAGAGATGTAGGGCCTACCAAATACTGATTTTACCAAAAGCAAGGCCTTTAGTTTTAGTGGTACCCAGAAAACCAGAATTCAGAAGTTCTTTTTCAACCAGTTTACCCAAAGCAATGCAGCAAGCAGGTGGCTCTCAAAGTTCTCATGTCTCTCATGTCAAGCAGTCCCCAGACCATGCCCGTTCAGATACCTACGCGTAACATGCAGTGACATGGTTCTCTCTCTTACCTGAGTGGGACAGGCTGAACATCAAAGGGGAACTCCTTATTGTAAGTGAGGATATTCTTTAAGACTGCAGAGAAAAAAAAAACAGTAAGAATCTATTTTCCTAAATAAGCATTAATTCTACCACTTTGCACAACTATGTCCATTCTCCTAGCAACTTCACAAAATAAATACAATTTTAAAAGAATCAGATCATGGCAAAAAAAAAAACAAAAACAACAACCTCATACTTTAAACATCGATACAGACCTGATGAGTCTTATCACTACAACCTCCATAGTGGTTAACTGTGACTGCAGTATTTAATCACTACATTTATATAGGCAGGGAAGATAAACATAGCAAGAACTAAAAGGAAAAGCTACAGGTAATGGCAGCAATCTTTGGTAGCTATTGAAACAAGAATGATGTTGTTATTGGAATCAGCTCCAAACAGTTTGAAGTCTCCAGAACTGACATGCTTTAGCATGTATGTACCTACCCTGCACATTCAGAGAGCCACCATGGGAGTCCAAGAATTCTGGTAACACATAACTTAGTTGAAATTTCCTACTTCCTCCTGCATGTGGAGGGTAGATTTGCAAAGTTCAAAAGAGATACAGAGCCGTATCTGAGTGTTAACATCCGGAAGCACTGGCTATACCCTCCAAAGCTCACTGGAAAGCCACAGTTTTGTCATTTGTATTAGGACTCAAGTTTTAATAATCACAACTTTAGCTTTTATTTCTGAAAGCATTAACTAGTAAAAGTTATATTTCCAGAAGCAAATTAATGATATAAGCATTTCATGATGGCTAAAAGGCCTAAAAAGAGAAGAAAGGTTGCAGGGAGAGGCAGTCCCCTATCAAAAAATGAGGATCCTGGACTGGGCAGGGGTGAGAGGAGGTATTAAAAACAAGTCCACCCGCTGGTCTCACTTTGCAATAAGCCCTCTCAAAGCACATTTTTGAAATCTCACCTTGGAACTTCTGGATGAGAACAAAATTGTGTTAAAGCAGTGCTAACGTAACACAAAATCCCAGACGTACTTAAACACCAGCTATGTTTAAAGAACCACTGCTAGGCCCTTTTTGTCTCTGTGTTATAACTCAGCTGGTATAGCAGGAGAGCTTCTCTGTCTTTCTTCACAGTCACATCACTCCGTGTGGGCTCCATCATTAACTACCAGACATCCAAACACTACCGTGAATAAAGAACCCCTCAGTAAACTATAAAGAAACAAACAAAAAACCTTCCCAGTCTTTGCTCATCATTTTTTTCTGATTTCTGCACCATGGTGGATGCTATCTGATTCCAGGGGGACCCAATACATAAATACAGAGAGGGCTTTAAGTTGTCTGCTGTTAGAGATGTGACAGACAAAACTGATGCCAAGTCTCTCCTTCTCCCAAGGCTTCTGCGCTGAGGGATCAGTAAGGCAGATCTCAATATGGTGGCGAAGAATCACAGACACTTCCCAACAGGAAAGCAGCTGATTAATAGCAGACAACAGCCTCCCAGCACAGCTCAGGTTCAGGAAAAGAAGGGATTTTATCTCCCTCTGAATTCCCCTGCTCTTGGAAAGCTCTATCGTACCAAGATAGAAAGTGAAACTGCCCCAAATAGAAAAATTTCAGTGAAGTAATATCTCATACACATCAGAGGCATGGTATACAGAAGTGACAGAAATTGCAGTAGTTCTACCCTCTTCCAAAGCTTGCTATGTACTACGTTCTTCCCTCTTCCAGTAACCAGCTTCTCCTACGACATGAATTAACACCCCCTAAAAAAGCCTTCTCAGAAATAATCTCAGTTATCACTAGAGGGCACAAAATACTCCACCAATATGAGCACCGTGAGACAAAGGTGAACAGCTTTACAGCACCTGAAGTCCTGACACATTCTAAATGCACAGTTAGGCAAACACTTCTACCTCAGCGCTGCATCTACACACATGTTGGCATCAAACCTGCTTCTGACAGTTCAGTGCTTTCCAAATTCCTGGGGACAGTATTAACAAAAATGATGCTGAGCGTTCAGATCAGAAACACTTCTGGAAATACCACCCAAAATCTCTTGCCTTTTTTTACAGCGGAGCATTGTGGATCAAGTTTTTAGAATGCATTCAACTCTGACTAATCACTAATAGCAAGCAATTTTGCAAAGTCACAATACTGGGATTTACTAAACACACCCCTTTAAACACATCATCAGGCTAAGAACTGGATCTGCAGCTCTCAGTCTGATGAAATATACGAAAGCAATGCAACAACCACCCTTCGAGGAAAAGGAAAATCCTCTTTACACAAGCTAGAGTTTCAGTTGATTTAAATCAAAGTAATCAGATTAACAGGAAATATACTAGGTTATAACGAGGAGGAATCTCCCTTGCACCACTGTATAAGACACCCACACTTAAGAGCTACTTTTATTTATTTATTTAAGTGTGCGCCTCCTCTGGAGTAAAGAGGACTTCCCCTCTGTAATGCTGCTGCTGAGAAAATGATTCACAGAAAGCTCTTGGTCTGTGTAACTAGAGGGCAGATCCCCAGCAATGTGTCTTGTGTTTATGTTGCTTTACAACAGAAATCTTTTTTAAAGACTGTTCTGCGGGTTCCCAAACACACCTTCTTGCCACTGTTACTCTCATGCCCAAGGAGCAAACCGACCCACCAAAAACCACAGTTTTCAGCTAGAGCATTTCTGGATCCACTTCATCTCATTTACACACAGATGCCAATACTGGCACACAGCCTGTCTAATTCTAAAGTACGTTATAACACCGACACGAGCTTTAACAAGAAAAAGATCTGCAAGATCCAGCATGTGGGCAATGACTTCCCACAACATAATCTCAAAAGAACTGTTTGTATGTATGGACCCTCCTGGAGCATTATCCTAGCAGAAGAGATTCAGTGACAAATCCTATAAACAAAGCCAGCCAACAGCTTCAGTGCAAAATGCAAGCCTAACAATTATGAAAAGTTAGAACCTGACAACACAGGGGAAAAAAAGTAAATCTAAGGGCCCTGGTTGTTAGAACAACACCCAAACTAAATTTCTCAGCCATTTTGACCACTTCAGGCACAAACGTAATTAAAACAACTGAAATTGTGTGAATAGCTGTTTTCATTCCACCCTAACAAAATGTCTTGACCTAAAAAAGGAATTGCTTATTTGCATTGCCAGTCCTTTTATTTTTATTTTTTTTATTTATTTTTTAAAAAGCTCTTTCTTCTGGAATGTAAGAAAAAATTGACAACACACAAACTAAAACACTTCACAGTGTATTCTTTGAAATGACTAGTGTTGGCCTGATTAAGATTTACCCTATTCAAGATATACTTAAAAACCATAAAACAAAGGCACAATTCAGAGGGAAAAAACAATCCAAGTCAGAGAGCAACAGCAAGGACATCAATGGTGAATTGTTGCAGAAGCACCCATTCTCCTCCAAGGAAAATAACTGTCTTTGAAGACTGATGGCCACACACTCTTCTTCAGTTTTAATATAGTCGCTTGTTGCATGAAGCGTGGGTTAGATGTGCTTCACGCTGGTGAACAGTTTTTTTGACAGCTAGAAATCAATTCTCTGAGGAAGGGGACTGTTGTATTGCAATTGAAATATTGGCTTTTAAGAAAAGGAGGCATTTTGAGGGAAGCTTTACCCTTCAATATTCACTTCCTTGGATTTCTAAATGTGAGTCTTCTTCCATTATTTAGTCACTCAAAGGCCATTTACCTAATGGAGTCTAAGATCTACAGCCATTAAATTACTTCAACAGTTAAAATACTTTGTAAACAGAATGTGTACCAATGAAATAATCCCAAATCAGTGGATGCAGAGGCAAAACATGCAATATATAAAGTGAGAAAAAACTCATACTTTTAACACATTGTTAAGACTTTCCTGAGTTTACGGTCTTCATGGACCTAGCAGTCCTGTAGCGTGTCTCCACTTTGCTTTGTCAGTAAACAGTTTAATAGCATCTGGAATCTATATTTTTGTCCAGAGCTTAGGAACCTCTCAGTTCAACGTCCTGTTTCTCCACAACCTTCTCTGTAGGATGCCGTGTTAGTTACTTAGAGAATGGGAACAGAGAAACTGCTTATTCATGAAGTGGCAACACTGCACATCAGTTTTATCCCCAACATCTCCCTAAATGATACCGTTGTGAAAAGAGCAAAATAAACACTTTTTTTTCCATCATGAAAGAAACTCTTCCACATCTCCTGTTCCTCAAGAACAACAAATGTCAGCATCCAGGATGGTACTGCTTAGATGTGGAAGCTCTGATCATAAGGATACTTTGCGAATAAAGCAACCAGTGTTACTGAAAGGAAAATGCAGCAGATAAACAGATATTTCCTACATGAAAAGTTACTTCTGGATTGACATACCAAAAATTGACCCAGGATCAGATTGGAAAAAACAGCCACAACACAAAACCCTTCAAAGACTGACTCTCATCCTCACTTTGACTCCTAATTTTATTAGCCTCGTAACATCACTGTGGTTAAGTGGCAGGTGACTGACTACCATGAGCACAAGTTAAGTATTTTTGGAAGAAAAATACATTCAATACTGCAAGTAGGAAGACCAGAGTGTTGAAATTCAGTTCAACTAAGTTATGTGCAGGTAAATTTTCCAGCTGATTACATAGTGCACAACTGATAGCCTAAATTACTATTCTGTGTGAAGTCAGCAGTACCCAAAGAATTACTTGATTGAGACAAAAAGGCTAATACACTATCTGAAACATCAAGACTACTATACTTTGAAGTTACCCACATTAAATTCCTTAATACACATCAAGTTCTGTCTGTGTGGTAACAGATATTTGGAAGAACTATCTAAAAACAACATTACTGTCAAACCACATTGTGCTCAGTCAGTATTCATCCTGCTGTCATATTTTCCACTGTAATTGTGAATGTCACTTAAAATACAAAGATACTACTTACTTGGTTCCAACTTCTTCAGATCCTCAAGCTTAAATTCATCCTGTGACTGGGTGGACTAAGACATTACAAAGAAAGCGTTAAATCTGGGTATGCACAACAAAGCTATCCCATCTCATAATAAGCATGCAAGCTGTTCCCTTTATTCAAGCATACTTCAAGCATATTCAAGTTACTTCAAAGCTATGTCTTAACAAAACAAACAACAACAACAAAACAACCAAACAAAATCTCCCTGACTGAGGCTAGGTTCACAGATGAGGCAGAAAGTTTGCTACTTCTCATTTATTGACAAAAATGTATCCCATGTTCCAAGTTCCAATACCAGATTAAAGACTTAAATGAGCTAGTTGATTTTTCATACTTACCATGCACAAGAACATTTGGACAGAGGGACTTATTTGAACTCTTCCCCAGTCAAGTAGTTCTGAAGCGGTATCACCTCTAAGACTGCAAAAGTGACGCTCCCACAGGAGCCCACACCATTCAAGGCACAATTCCAGTATTGTAACACTAGCAGAACTTACAGTATACAGGATATGTCAGGATTTTGTCAAGCCTAAGAGCTCACCACAATGATTCTCATCTCCACCAACCCTGATGATGAAGCTTCTTCATCTGGCTAGTAGCACATCTGCTTCTCTGAGCAAGCCTATTCAACTTATTAACTCAACAGAAAAGGTTTTATCACCTGGGGCATCGTGTAGACAACCTGGAAAGTCCAAATGTTAAAGGAGCTGTTCATTCTGTTTCCAGAAGTTTTAGCTATGCCTGAAGACACAAAACTGTCTAAAACCAGCATTAGGTACCTATCACCAAAGTATGAATCACATGGGAAAGAGAGCTATACCTGTAAAGCTGCACTTCTCAGTTCCAAGCATGTTGCGATTTTAGCGATGGTTTTCTGAAAGGAAGAAAAAATAATATTGAAATTGTGTTCTTCCGTATTCACATTCTTCTTTAATATAGATATGAAAATTAGTTTTTTCCTGCAAAGATTTCAAATCTATTACTCAGTACCTGTCCACTTAGCATCAAAAGCTTTTTTATACACACGCAAGATTTTCTGTAAGTGCAATAGATGAAACTGAAACATCTGCCATTTAACCCCCCTTCCACAGCTCATCAGCACAGGTGGGAGGTCACTCACTTTGCAAAAATTGTAATAATGCCTACCACATCATACATTTTTTTTTACAAATTCAATTATTCTGAAGTGACAGGGGAGAGCCAGAAAAAAAATAAAATAAAATAAAAAAATACACAAAACAGTGTATTTTACCTTCTGAGACCTGGAGTGGTTTGTTAAAATTCGCCCTTTTAGGGAACTGTAGGGCATATCTACAGTTCTAACTTACAATCCCAACAGATCAAGTCAGCCCCCCTCAGACTTCACAACTGCCCAGTATCTCAGCACTGAAAAAGCACAGTCCACTCTTACGGGTTTTTGTGCAAAATGAAGTGTAAAAGTGGATTATGTTTCCAAGGTTTTATTTTTGTAATTTGCTAAGACACTTGAAGTCTGACAGAAGCATGAAATAGATTTTCTTGGATTCAGACTTGCCATCTAAAATATCCCTGAGCAAAACTGTGAAGTAATTTCTCATTTTTATTTTAAAATGTAAAAGGAAGGAAAGAGCTTCATAACCATCCTTCACTAGCAGCTCTCCTTTTAAGACAGTGCTACTGAAGCTTTTATGCTTCACAAAAAAGAAGCTTGAGGAGCAGCAGTCACATTTGTTTCTATTACTAGCAGATGAAAAACATCAAGAGGAATTCAGACAATGTAAGGGGCATCAAAGGGACACACCTGCGAGGTTTGTTTTACTGTTTTTGACCACACAAGTTTGTTCATTAACCAGAAGGCTTTAGTGAAGAAAAACTATATGCACAGATAAGAAAAAATACAGTTCCCAATAGTCTGTGGAACATTTATAGGGCAAGAAAAACAGCAACAGTGAAGCTATAAAGAAAAGTCGTTCATTTTCAAAGTTTTCCCCCAGAAGAAAGATAAAACTTGAAATATGCATGTGAGGCTCATTATCTCCTTTTGAAACAGACTATCAAAAAACAGCCCTCCCCTTAAGCTAGATGCAAGAGGGAGACAACGATTTCCTAGAGTACAACTGTAGCAAAGAACTTGAAGAGCAGGAGCACCTGGCAAGTTATAAGGTACCAGTCAAAAGCCAGAACTTCCCTTGAAAGGAGGGTTATGTTTTAGGGATATGTTTTAGGGCTACAAGAAACTCATAGCAGCAGGTAAGAACTGGGCATGCCTTCACAGCTACCTTTGCCAGTCATCTGCCCTGACTTCTGCAGGGGGATATCAGCTGCTTCTAAAGCTGCTCCCAGGCCACCACGTGCTCAGTACGCTGGGCTGACAGCTAAGCAGCTCCGGTGTCTGTTTGCTGTATGCCACGCTGAAAGCTGAAAGAGTGAAGGAGCTCATCTGTGAGAGATCGGACATCACTACCTCAAGGGCAGAGCCAACAGACGGACTGTGTAAAAGCCTCAGATACCTGATTTTTGTCAGCCACCACGGGCTCAAAGCTTCCAAAACCATTTCTCCCCAGCTGGTTCTCTCTTCTCTTCTAAATGCTCTGTTACAACACAGCATTAATCCGCTCTTTACATCCTTGCAGTTTATATGACTGCCACTGTAACGGAATCTTTAAAAACTAAAAGTTCTTTTGAGCACCTTCCAGGAAAGCAGTGAGTGACAGGCATTATTAGCATGGGGCATTCATTGTTCTTTCCTCTGTCTAGGACATGCAGTGGTGTCTTGTCTGGGAATTTTAATATTGGGCAACCTGACTGGATGCTTGCATGCAACATGGCAAAGTAGAAATATTATAGCTCATCATTTCTGTGGAGGTTTCTTTCCACAGCCTAGGTTCAGTCAACAAACTTCTAATTCTGAAATAAATTCTGCCAAATAACAGAAATTCACAGCTGCATCTCCAGCACAGATTAGGGAAACAGATTTCTGAAAAGGAAAGGAGCACATGCGAATGTCCACACACTGGTTTTGTAGATGTACATACATATTCAGGCTTGGTGCGAGGACATCAGCTAGTACTACAGAAGCGGATTGTCAGTCCCTAGGCAGAGCATACCCTGTATCCTTCTCATCAGCTGCAGTGTAACACAAGGAATTCCTTTTTATGTGAGAACATCTGGAAAGATATGGTTGCAAAGGTACAATCTCAAAGCGGAAGGTGTGAAGTAATGGATAAAAAAAAGGAATGCAAAGAGTTCCCTGGGGAAGGGAGGGGAAATCTCTGAGGCTTGACTGCAACTGCATGATTTGCAAAAACCCAGCTGTTCCTATGGCTCGGGTGTTCATGGCTGAGCAAAGAGCATGCCAGTTCCATGTTAGATCAAAACCCCTTCCAAATGCACCAGAGAAAGAGAGCTGTGAGTAGGTTTGCAGGGTGCCAGCACAGTCTCAGTGCCCCACTATGGAATCAAAACTTGTGAACAGATTTTCACACTGCTCTCCTTCTTGCCGTCTTGTACACAGAGCACGAAACCCACGCTATAAATTAGGTCTCAAGAAAGACTTCTCATCTCCTGTCTCCTTAGTTAATTCACTGATAAGCTCAGCAACGGCACCATTCCCAATCCTGCAGATTCTTAACTCGGTATTCTTAGAACTGCCTGAACTCATGACAGGACAAACAGCTATATGAAATGTGCGTCTTCTGGCTCCTGGGGGCTGAAGGGCAATAATATCCCTCGAAACAGATTAATTGAAGAGAGTTTGGGAGTCTTAAAATAGTAAAGAATAGGTTTTATATGGAATCTATTGAAATATGGCAAGCTCCCAGCAGGCATTATTCATAACTATTTTTTTAAGGAACCACACCCAACCCAAAAGTTAAAAATGCAGCTAAACACTGCTATCATTTTCAGCTGCAGCTATCCCATGCAAAAGCTCATTTTTGCAGCAGGGAAAACATTCTGCATCTCATTAGAAAGGCTGAAGTCATAATTAATTTTGCTAGATTAAAGCAGTTAAGAATCAGTTTAATGTAAACTGGTGATTAGAAAGGAAAATGTCAGTTGATCTCGTAGTCAAGGTTTCTTCGGTGCAGTTGTGTGAGTAATGACTGTGCTAACTGTAAAGCAGTCAAAGATGTTTGCATAAATACAGAGCCAGAGCAGAGTTTGGCTTTAAAGAGAGGTCTAGGCTGTTAGGAGACCAGTAGTTCAATGAATCATGCTAAGACTGTGCAACAGTGCTCTTATTTCAGCAAGTTACCATTGCACAAAAAGCATGATTTTCCAATACTGCACAAAACCCAGCCTAACACAAAAGAAAAAAAAAAAAAAGCTACGCAAGAAACAACAACTGAGGTTAGCAGAGGGCTTTAAAGGTCAAATTTACTGCACAGAGAACTGGGTGACAATAGCTATAGCTGAAGGAAAACTGACAGCTACGGCCAAACCTAACTGCATCGACTCACGTAGCAAAACGCAGTGACTGATCGTGAGTGAAGGCATCATTTTAGAGATGAAGGTAAAACAAACAACGGCGGGATGCAGATGTTAAGACTGAGGTTAAGTCCACTGGTAAGAGTATGCTAATATCCCATATTCACAGCTTCCAGGTGACGAAATTGCTGCACAGCCTCCTTAAAACTGTCGCAGAGCAACTAGATTTAAACACAATGATTTGCTGTTTACAGTACTTCTCTATGGTCCTCAACAAAACTCATAATGGTTAATGAAGATTCCAACACTCTCAATTCTACAAATCAAGACAGAGCCTTCCCTAAGTACTAAAACTCCAGAATTATATCCAGCAGTAGATGTGAAACAGACAGCCCCCCACAAGCTCAAAGTGCAGCAATGAACTACAAACTCTAGAGCCCAGCTTTCCCTGTCAAATGAAGATGCACGACGATGGAGCCTTTCAAAACAGATTCCAGATTGAAAGCAAAAAAGCAAGATGTACAAATCTCAAAATGTCTGAATTCTTATCATAAACTCTACATTTACTATAAAGTAAATGATAACTGTCTCACACTATGTCTAAGAAAGAAATTGGTACTATCAAGTGCTGTTAGATTACCAGACTGAATGATTACATTAGCAAGTAACACACCATCAATTATGGTGTAGCCATAGCTGCACTGTACCACCACCTGTGATGCATCAGGTAAACCCAACCATTTTAAAAGTTTATACAGCCAGCCAGGACTGAGGATTTGAACCTAGTCATGCCCCTTCCTTGTAGTGGCAAAGCTAGTAGTTTTCCCCCAGTACAGGGCAACCACTGCTGCAATCCATCTTCTTCACATGTAGTAAGACACAGTAACAATCTCACAGGAATTCTCATCTATATTTACAGTCCTTTAAAAAAACACCTAGCTATAAATCCATACAAAAATTGGAATGAGGGTAGACCAAGCAACTGGAAATCGTAACCAGTTTCACAAACTTGCCTTCTCCAATCTATGAAATGCCATCTGCAGCCTGGGCTTGTGAGGTCAGACAGATAAACCCTGAAGTGAATACACAAACATGCATCCAGATAAATACAGAAGGGGCTCTTACATGACATACGGTACCTGGAAAATACAAGAAATTAGGGAGTAAGAAACTTCCAAAACCAGAAGAAACAGCTCACTGGTGGATGCCTCGGCAGAACATATTTCAGCAAAACTTGCTGTTTAACCATGGACATTTTTGAGGGGTGGCAAGAGAGAAGATATACTTCTAGTTAATTAAGCTGCTTGGAAACCTAGAAGCATGCTAATCTCTACTACTAGACACTGAGTGAATGGTACTAGTGATGACAGCAATTGCTCATGGTCATTAAGTTATACCAACAAAACTCCTGCAGAGATAGGGAACACCAGGAGAGCAAGGAGCTGTCAGACTATAAGATTTTGTTGTACAGAGTTTCACTGAAAGCAATAGCATAAATATTAAAAAATATACACATAAAAACAAATAACCAAACTTATAATATTTAAATATTTTTAAATAATTTTAAATGATTTTAAAATTATTGCTGTACTTTTTTATTAAAAATAAAATAAACCCATTCTTAAAATGACTGAGCCTGCAGGACAATGAAATACCTAAAGGAAAGCAGAAGGCAGCCGTCTCTGTTGTTGTTGTGACTGGCATTACTCCTGATAGAGGAGGGAAGGAGAATGTTCTTACTGAAAGATTTCACAAAATGTTGGAGAACTTGGCTACATATGTTGCTAATGAAATAGGCATCACAATTTGAGAACAAGGCTCAAAATGTAAGTGCATCAGCTGATGAGAAGAGAGGAAAGAAGAGAGACAAATCCAGGTATCACTCTGCAGGGATGCAGAACAGCCACTCCTTATTTTTTCTTTTTGGAAGACTGTTTCCTTAGTACAGGACTGCAGTGGTACAACTTGCACCTGAGGTCATTTATCTCTGCTTCCTCAACCTCTCAGGCCTTTCCTTGTGACCGATCTCGCTCATTTCCACCATTAGGTCCTTTGCCTAAGACTCCAAGAACATTTGGAAACAAAGTCCTGTGTCATTATGGTTCTGCACTCTCAAGAGATGGTGCCTCTGAAGTGGTGTTAACAGCTTCTCCTGCATGAAATAACTGTATTTTCAAAAGCAACAACCGAGGGGAAACATGCCGTAAAGATGACTATAGTTGAGAGCAATAGAGAACGATACCAGCAAGGGATACAGAGCAGAACTGATCAAAGAAAAAACATGTGTCTGATGTTAACATGGATCCTTCAGATCACAAAATGTGGTTCCAACCCTTCTCCAAGATTCTGGCTCAGTTTAAGATTATCACGAGCCTTACCCGCTTCTTCACAAAAGGTAAATAGAACAGTGGAGGCCAGCTCTTTGCTTTCTTTTGTTGGTACATGCCAAAGAAACATTTATAAACCACTGACAGACTCTATGTAAAGCTGTATTTCTTTGTGATAAATGAGGTATTGTTTTTTTTTCAACACATCAAGTTCATCTCCAATTTCTGTTTTCAGGACTAACAATTCCAAGCACAGATCTCACTGCTCTAGCACCCTTTTACCATATGTTGGATTCTGGGCAAGGAAATGTCACTGTTCAGGCAACGCCACTGCACAAACAAGTGATCTTATCATTTGGAAGTCTGGAAATACAGGCATTCTCCGATTCAGTGTTCCTAATAAAAACATGGTTGCATACAAAGTTTAGCAAGACCTCGTATTCCAAAATACTTCCTTTTATTTTGCTGAAGATGTTTGAGTTTGTTGGACCTTAACTAGCATTCTCTTGTTAAACCCTGTCACAGAATTGCATCAATATGATGCTCAGACAAGAAACAGCCTTTTCATCTGAGAGGAGAGAGGAAGGAGTAAAATCAGCTCAATATTTTGAAAGATTATAAACAAGGAACATTGAGACTAGTAGGGAGCATTCTGCCAGGACTCTTCCCAGTCAGGTGTTACATGTTAAGCTAAGATTGTCCACACACGCCCTCGATGGCTGCAGCTCAAGACATTTTGCATTCAGGCTTCACAACATCAATTGTGCTAACGTTGTGGAAGCAAGTTATCAAAAGGTCACCCAGAAAAAGAAACACCCAGGTTATGAAGGGCTCTGGTCAGCAAGCGAGACTTTCAGTATTACACAGCAGGGCATCTGTCACATCTAATGACAGCGATGGCTTCAGCCACACCGGGCTCTACTTGTGTTTTTGCATACTATGGGAGGAAAAAAAGGTGTCAGAAGGCTCTGGTCTGCAAGATAGAACAATGCACCACGTCAACATCCATGAGTCAAGTTCCTTGACCCAGCAAACGGTAACACTTACCTTTTGATCTTCTGTGAATTCTGAGTTGTTGTGCTGAGACTGTGCCTCTTTTTGTAGATGCCTCGCTAATCTGGGGGAAGGGGGAGAAAACTGAAGAGTGAGAACACAACACAGAACCCTGCTGCCGCCGCCACCACCACCGTGTCCTGAAAATGTGCCAGCGGAAAGGTTCGCAGACTGCTGCTCCAAATGGTTTCTTTTTCTCATGTATGGCAGGCCATACAGAAAAACAAAACAGAAGTCAGACACAGTAAGTACCTACATTAGGCAGGAAAGACCACATATATAATGTGTCATGAAGACAACAGGTATGAATGATCTTCTAACCAACAGCCCCTTTTATAAGCACTGACCCTTTTTCCTCTCTCCATCCCCTTTTTGCGTGTTTTGTTTTTTTTACAGAAAGTACACTGCTTACGAAAACAGCCCGCTGCAACACAAGCCCACGTGTTTCTCATAGCGAATCTGATGGCCAGGAGAAGCGGCTGCAGGCATAAAGAACTGGTACCCCAGGTACTGGCCTCATGCCCTCCCACCACGAGACCAGGGCGCCTTGGCTGTGGCCCTCAGGGTGCATTAGCTCACATCTGCGCCTGTCAGCATCATACGCAGAGCCCAGGCTCCACCCGTTACCAGCACAGAGACGGAGTACCGACGGGTTGGGGAAGTAACTGGCAGCAAACAGCTGGAGAAAGCGAAAGGAAGCTAGAGAGGGAATCTATGGGAAGAGCCACAGCTTCCGTTTGGGGAGGAAGGGGAAAATTAAACAAGCGAAACTGTGCAATTGTTGTCATTCCCTGCAAAAATACACGTATGTATGCATAGATATTTATTTAAAGGCAGTGCGGAGGGGCGGTGAAGGGAAAACCCAGGCAAAACAGCAGCATTTGGGACACCCCAATGTACTTCCATCAGAAACCTTCTTGTACTGTTACGCTGTTAGGGGAATTCAGCTTCTCGCCACGGGTGCAGTGGGCACCAGTCTGTTTGGGGGGTGGGGCAGGAAGGTTACAACAGATATGTACACAAGAAGAGGCTGCTGTCAAGCCTGCGGCAGGAACAGATACCAGACCTCAACCGTTCCTTTGCTTTTTTCCTAAAAATAAGCCCCATTAAAAAGACACAAGGATGGAAGCCAGTGAAGCTTTAAACTAGCAGAAGCAAAACAGCAGTCAAATGGGACAATGTGACTTCACAGCGCAGTGCCGTAATCTCTGTTCGCAATGGGGTAAAGATGGTGGCAGAGAAAGTCAAAAATCACAAACACTGGAACCCAAACATACAGTCAGTCCCTCAGCGCTGCCCCGGCGGTATAACACGGGTGATAAACAGAAAGCTGTGTATGTCCATCACAGAGGGCATTTTAAACCAACAATTTAAGAAAACACATCACCATAGCAGCGATACACCACCCACAACAGACAGCACTGCAGTGCTAACAATTCTGCAAGCATTAGTGACACAACGCTCTTTCCATTTGTCACTAATGAAAAAAGAAAAACAAAACACCACACACCCTAATCCACACCAATGCAGCTGGTGTCCCACGTGAAGCTTGTTCAAAGCTGGATCGGACCAAACTCCACCAACAGGAGTGTTCGGCACAGAAGGTGCTGCTGGGGGCTCAGGGGGCTCTCATGGGATTAAGCACCTGAACGAGGAGGGGCTGATACTTGCAACAAACTTCCTGGATCATCGTAAAGACCTGAGCAGATGTACACCCCCCTGGACACGGGAGGCAAGTGTTCTACACCTGTGTTCTAAGTCAGCAGCCACTAAACCCTGAAAGAAACTAACTTAGACTCAAGAAGATCTTTTTCAGTGTCAGCAAGCTCATCATAACCAGTTCATGCCCAGCCTTCCTGCATTGACCTGTACTGACCTTGCTGATGCCAGCAGCACCCAGCCAACTCACCAGCGTGTTCATTACTCCCATCTCAGGTTGCCCTCTGAAAAGGTGACAGCATGAAACCACGCTGATACATCTCCAGAGCTACACGGAGGTGTCTTGCTCTGTGCTGCTTATTGGCAGCTTCTACCCTAGAGATCGAAGCGGTCATTAATCCACCTGTACCTAAAGGAAATGGATATGCATGCTGAAAAGGTTCGGCTCCTTCCCAGGAAATCCCTACAATCCTTTGATCTTCTCCCCCCTTTCTTCTTCCTCTGGAGCCGCAGAGTTCATCTACTGACTACTCTGTTCAGAAGAAACTCACTGATCAAGCTTGCAAGAGTAACTTACAGTGTGACTACCAAGAGGAGCTTTCTAACAAAGATATCACACTGCTACACAGGCAGAATAAAGCCAGGGTAGGAGATCCCCTCAGTTCTTGTCAGACACAAGTGATGCTGGGAGGCAGGGGACACAAGCCATACTTCATCTCTTGAACTGGGCTGTCTGCGGACATTTAGTGACCCTTCTTAGTGAAGCAGGCTCAGATTGAGAAACCTGAAGACTTTCCGTTCTGAGGGAAAGTCATCAGTTTGAAGTGACGGCTGGTACTGCCAAGGTGGTTTGAAGCATTAGGATCCTACTCTGCTCCTTGTAAGTGCCCACATGAGGGCAGTTATTTAACTTTCTGAGGGGCGTGTTTTCTTCCTTTACTCTCTGAAGGATGTTTGTGTCTTCTGAGACACGGATCTGGAAAAGGTCCCCGTGGCAATGTCTGCAGTAACAGCTGGCTGTGATCCGGAGACCACCTGCAGATAACTGAACCCGCACCATCCTAACCGGGGAGCCCACGAGCTGACGAGGCCATGGTACCCCACGGCTGCTCTGAGCAGCAGCTCAGCCGGCAGCCCTCCGGCCTCCCTCCGGGAAACCCTCCAGCAGAAACCCCGCTGGGAAGCAACCGGGACAAACTCGGAGCCCGCCGGGCTCCCCGCTGCCGCCGGGGGTCCCCGCCCGGCCGCCGCCCTGCGCTGCCGGCTGCCGCCATGGCGGGCCGCGGCCGGGCGCCCCCGCACCGCCCCGGGAGGGCTCCGGCTCCC
>CM021767.1:21904077-22086356 GCA_011076525.1 Nettapus auritus
GGATCCGCACCGCGCGGCTCGGTGGCTCCGGCGCTCCTGCGGCCGGGCGGAAGCGGCGGCGGGGCCGGTGCCGGACGGGCCCGGTGCTGGGCCCCGCAGCGGCCTGCCTGCCGCCGGGGGTCCCTGCCCGCCTCGCCGCGCCCGAGCCCGCGTCCCGGGGGAGATCCAGGCGGGCCTCGGGACTGTGGGGCCGGGTGCCTCAGGGCTTTGTCCGCAGGGCTCTGGGAACCTCCGTGGGCAGAGGCCGCCCGAGCTCGGGGCGCCCTTTGTGTGTCCCCGCGGGGAGGAGGCGGCTGTTGTTGTGCGCGAACCTGCCGCGGTTTAGCTCGGGCTCCTTACGTGTCGTCCTCTCGCCGGGCATCGCTGCTGAAAGGCTGTAAAAACACAGCGTCGGAGTGCCTGGCTTACCTGCGTTCTCTGCAACTGAAGGAAAAGGGAAAAGGTCGTCCCTTTTAGCTGTACTCTGCCGGGTCTCCAGCTCTGTTGTAAATATATCCAGGGTTTCAGGAAGGGTTGTTACACACTTAGCTTCATTGATATCAATAGTGTCTCAATAAAAGCTAATAATGTATCGATCAGACACAATATAATGATCTTAATGAACCGAGATATGCCTGTAAATGACGTAGGAAATGATCAGCCTTACATGCGAGAAAACAATTTTTTAGTTAAGTAAGAAGGTATGCAGTGACATAGAACAAAGAAGGCATAGCTTTTTGCCCTACCTAAAATAGCTGCCTCATTAAAAAATACGTATTTTAACATATTAACGTATTTAAAATGTGTATTTTAATAAAATTCTAAAACTAAGCATGTGGACAATGAGGACAAGGCCCATGAAAGCTTTGTGTTTGAAGCGGAAAACATTCTTTAGTGTAATTATATATATAACTGCTCAAATCAATTTATTTTCTAATTGTTTACATTTGGAATGTATTTATTTATTTATTTATTGTTAACTGAGGAGCACCCCAATTGTCTCTGTTTCTACAGGCACTCGCTTCTTTCCGCACTTCAGACTTGACGTAAACAGCACTACAGAAAGAAAATGACTCACTGGTTTCACCGCAACCCTTTGAAGGCTACAGCTCCTGTCCCGTTCAATTTTTACGGGGTAGCCACCACTCCAGCTGCAACAAAGATTTGCAAGTAAGGGTGCCTGTGATTAACTTCAGTCTGTCTCTGACAGTTTGGAGGACATCTTGAAAAATAATGGTTACTCTTCAGTTTTTGTTCTGAAGATAACTAGAAGTGTGTGGGCTGGGGAGACAATGCAACACTGATAACGCTGAACATTTAGTTACAAAGAATGAATTATCCAGTTTTCAAGTTTCTTAGTGTACAGCAAGAACTATTATAATAATTCAGAGGCAAAAGACTAAACATTTCATTGTGTTTCTGATGACTATGCATTCTTCTGCAAAAGATTGGTTAAAGTAATTTCCATTAGTAAGACGTGAATGTTCGATTGTAGCTAGGAATATGATGAAAAGAGATCACAGTTTTCGTAGATCTATCCTTATCTCTTCATATGCTTATCCTATTCTAATGTTGAAGAATGCTTCTTGTTACTTCTTTCCTTCTCTTGTACCCAACCTCTTGGAGATAAAGGAATAGTTATTAATCTATTGTTCTATCACAAACTAAAATAATAAGTACTGGCTACCCATTGCTATCTGTCTACAATGGATTACACTTTAAACTAAAAAGGTCAACCTTATGTATCCAGAGGTGAAAGATCTTTCTGTATTGATTGGCATCTTTCTTTTAAAGCAGCTTTCCTTGTGTTAATGTAGCTAAATTGCATGCTTAGCTTCCTTAGCCAAAAGAGTGGCGGTAGACATGGGTGGGTTTAACAGTGTGTTTTCAGGTTAAACGTCTTGGTTTTCTCCTCCCCATGCAGTGATTTGAGATTATCTCGAACGCGGCTATTGGAGCTATTTACAGACTCGAGTTGTAATCCAGAAATGATGAAGAACGCAACTGACTTGTACTTCTCACTCTTACAAGGTAAGAACATGCAAAACTGCTAATAACAAGTGTATAGGTTGCGTTTTAATGACACTTCTCAGATTGTCCGTTGAGCTAATCTCAATGTAAGAACCTCTGCAATTCTCAGGAAGCCGAATATCTTCATGTTTATTGTGCTTGATGCCAGTCATGGGCACTTGTGAGGCCCTTTCTGCAAGTTTCAGTGTCCTTTGTGACCTGACAGCAGAAAGTGTTGGCAGTCCTGTCCTCTTGGTTTTAACCTCGTTCTGCTTGCTGAAGGAGAAAATATTTGTCTCTTACCATTGTGGTGAATTGCTCAGGTGTAAATTGAATCTGTTACTAAGTTGTTAGGAGTCCCTCTTCACTGTAAACACCTGCTTAGTCGAATACTAGATAATAGAACTTACTGCAAGTTTACACTTCTGCTGCTATTTATCGTGGGTATATGTAGTTTCTCATTAGCGTAGCATCCATGTTTTCAGCAGGTGGTGACCTGTGATGGAGCATTCCCTTGACATCTTCCTCCTGCCAATATTTTTGTAACTCTCTCTGTAGCAGTCAGGTGCTCAGACAAGTTACTCAGGATCAGGTTTACAGGAATCAGATGACTGATGAAAAATGTGTTACCCTTCAGTCTAGAAAGTGAAGCAGCTCACATTGGTGTAGTTCCCTCAGTCTTTGCAGGGGTGTAAGCTAATGAAACATTTTAGAAAAATCAAGATAACAAAGTTACTACGGGTAAGAGCTGGAGAGTTTCTTCAGGAAAACACTGTGTTTGGTCACTAAAATCTCTCACACGTGAAAGAAAGAAGTATTTTCTGTCTTTATAAATGTGTCATGATCGATGGTGTTGCAAGTCTCGAGTTCTTGAAGTCTGTAAGGCCTGACTAGGCCCAAACCAATCTTTTCCCTCCGTGAAAAAATCTTTCTTAGGCTTGTATATGCTAGCATTTGAACATCCCTTAGCGTGAGCTCTATCCTACTGACTACCGCTGTCTGGGCAGCTGGACATGAAGAAGCACTTTCCTGTAGCCCTGAAGACTAGCTGAGTCCATGCTTATAAGCCTTTTTTCCTCTTCCTGTTGATGAGGCAGCTTTCCCTGGAATTTCCCTCTCATCATTACAGTAGCAGCGACAGGCACTCGTTGTGAGCAGCCACCAGCCATCCTGTACCCAACTCTGTCAAACTCCCAGCTAGCCACCAGATGAGACAGGGAGACATCTGCAAGGTTTTCCTTAAGCAATCAAGACTTAAAATCATAGAGTGGCTTGTGTTGGAAGAGGCCTGCCATAGGCAGGCAAAAGACTTGCAAGGCTGAAGGCTTGCAACTTGTTCTAGTGAAAAATGCCCCTGCCCATGGCAGGGGGGTTGGACTAGAGGACCTGTAAGGATCCCTTCCAACCCAAATCATTGTATGATTCTGTGGAGTGGTAGCCTGCTGGGCAAGGTTTTTTTGTTGTTGTTGTTTGTTTGTTTGTTTGTTTGTTTGCTTTTTTAATCATAGCCAGTTTGTCTTTCTGCAAGTCTTACTCTCAAGATACTGAGGAATAAAAGTCCCAGAAAGTAATGTGGATTTTTGAGTGGTACAAGAAACATTTTTTTTATGTGTATTGTCATTCATCCCCATTTCTTTGTTACTACTTTCTGTTTCTTTCTTTGATAATGCCTGGCAGTACCTTTTTTTTTCCTTGTTCTGTAGGTTTTATCCTTTCACTGGATGGCTCTTCCCAAGAATGCAAGTTGCGATATATTCAGAACTTTAAGTGGACAGACACATTACAAGGACATGTTCCAAGGTATGTATGCTTTTATGATTACAGGGTATGCAGCTGTTTTCTTGGTGCTGTCATCTGTGCATATATGTAATAGAACATGTGAAGGAAAATTAGAAAATGTAACATGCTACAAAATATACAGCAAATGTTCCAAGTGGAGTAGTTTTCAAAAATTTGTTGCATTGTGTTTTTGATAGTTGCCATTCTGTGTTAGGTGTACTAAGGTGTACGTACTGAAGCACGTGCTGCATTTATATAAAAAGTTGTGGTAATGCACGTTACTGGTAGGAGGACTCATTGTTTTTACGTTGATCTACACGCTAGACCTACAGTTGGCTAGAACAGTGCAAAAAAGAACCTTGAGAAAATTTGTGAATTGCATATGAAAGCATAGATTACTGCATTTTAAAACTTTCTCATTTGGCAATACTACCTTGTGACTTTTTTTTGAAGTCCAGATGTTTCTCAAGGTCTGGTTTTGTTGATTTCCTCTGAAACTCCTGGTACATACATTCCTAGTACAAACAAACAAAGCTTCTGCTTTATGTAGGAGTATAGCTCTTGAGAGAACCTTCTGGTTTATTCAATTGTCTCTTTATATCATAAGTAACTGTGTTGTATAACCATGCTTACGCATTTATCACAATCTAGAAGCAGTGCTCGACTTCCTCAAAGCTTTTATTCCCCTTAGAAGACGACCTGATGATTAGGATTCTCTTCTAATTTTGTCATGGGTGTCAACATTTGTTCTGGTGCCAGCATTATTCTCCTCACTCTCACGCCATTCTTTTTAAAGATAATTAGCTCCTGGCTATATTGAACTTGTGCTTATGAGTTGCAGTCTTTTCAAAAGCCATGTTTTTAGCTTTGGAAACTTCCTGCTATTTGCCCATACCATTTGACTGCAGTTATATAAATACTTGCAATAGCATTCATTTGAGGGAGATGTAATAGACTCTGACTTAGTAACTTAACAGCTACAACTTTTAAAGCAGACGTTCCAGAGCGAGGCTTTCCACAAAATGTGCAATTTAAAAAAAAAAAAAAAAAAAAAAAAAAAGGAAAAATGTCAGCCACACCCAAAGCTAAACAGATCTCAAGTTACTGTTTTAAAATAAAAGTTCCCAAATGGGAAGGGTAGGCATTTGAATGCGGGAAATTAAAATTATGAACTCTTAAAGGGAGTAAGTAAAAACAGAAATCTTTTAGTCAGTTCCGCAAGTAAGAATGTTTCAATTGGGAATTGTTGACTTGTACAAGAAAAGTGCTTTATGAAGAGAAATGCCTGCTTATGCTGCCGAACTATCAGCAGAGAGTTTGTCAGAACAAAACTGAAAATACTGAATTATTCAGGGTGGTGTTTTTTTGTTTGTTTTTCTTTAGTGCCCAGCAGGATGCAGTATTTGAACTGGTCTCCATGGGTTTTAATGTAGCTCTGTGGTACACAAAATATGCATCAAGACTTGCTGGAAAAGAAGAGTAAGTGTTTTTCTTTTCTTAGTAATTCTATTGCAGCAATATTCCACCAAAAATCATAGGTTCTGAATTTCAACTGCTAGAGTTCATGTCCAGCTAAGACATTAGATGTTCAAGGGGGCAGTTGGCCTTCGTTTATGTTTTTAATGTGCAAGTGCCCTTCAGTCCTCTCTCCTGTTTGTGAATGAAAAGTTCTGCTACCATCTGGCTATGGCATAAAGTGTCAGTTGTGAATGAAGCCTTCCTGTTTCCTGCTCTAGACATCTAAGTACAAAGTTCAGATTCTTAAAATCACAACTCTGCTGACGCTTAGCCCTGCAGATTTCTAAAGCTTTGACTTTTAACATTTTTACTTAAAAGTCATTACAAGGTCTTGTGTTTCTTTTTTCAGGTGAGTTCTATTTGATTCTAATGTTCTAATTCTAAAGTTCTAATGATTGAACACTACAAGAAACTTTTTACTATGAAGGTAGCACAGCACTGGGACAGATTACTTAGAGAGTGGTATCTCCATTCTTGAAGGATTTCAAGATTCAGCTAGACAAAGTCACAACTGACCTGATCAACTGTTGGCCTTGGTCTTGCTGCAAAGCAGGATGTTTCAGTAAATGACACTTAAAGGTCCTTTCCAACTAAAATTTCTGTGATTCACTCCATATTCTGTCCTTCCTTAGTATAACAGAAGATGAAGCAAAAGATGTTCACAGAAGCCTGAAGATAGCAGCTGGGATCTTTAAGCATTTAAAGGTAGAACAACTGTCTTTGCTGTCTGTTCTTTGTCTCTGAGTACTTGACTTTTTGTCTTAGAAAAGCCTTTACTTTTCTGATGAGATTACAGAATAAACCAATACTTTAGAGTACCTGAGTGATACAGGGAAGAGAAGTGTATTAATACATGTTGTTACCACATGATCCCTTTTTCTCATTGGCAGTGGAAGACTAATCAGTCTGTCTACCCACTAGTACCTGCAGCAGTGTGGCCAGCTGTCTTAGGACCTTCACTGAGTGTTCCATCCATTTAGGAATAAGGGATGTGTTTTGCATTGGCAACGCTGGTATTAAACCTAAATTGACTTTAGACTTGCTTTGTACTTAGGAAAGTCATATTCCAAAATTGATTACACCTGTAGAAAAAGGAAGAGATTTGGAAGCTCGACTTATAGACTCTTACATCATACAGTGCCAAGCAGAAGCTCAAGAAGGTATCTGCAAATATACTTGCTTGTTGGGGTTGGGAAATGGTAGTCTTTGTCTATGACTTCTGTGATGTCTTGTGAAGTCTGCTTTGCAGCAATACCAGCTTTTTCTTCTCAAGTACTGTGCCTTAGTGGAGATGGTTGCTTTTAATGAAACCTAAGTTACAGTTTTAGGAGAAAAGTGCCCCAAATTAGTCTGATGCTGTAAATTTAACTGCTTGGGAGAAATATGTGTGCAACATTATTTCCTCTTTACTTTCATGCAGTAAATATCAATATACTCCATACTTAGTTCATACTTGCCCAACGTAAATTCCCATTTTCTTTCCTTTAAAATATTTGCAGCTTCTATTTACTGTTTAGTCTTCAGACTAACAGTCCTGCAGCTTTTCTATTACTTTGAAATGATTCTATTAAAGAAACAGTCTTCATTCTGCAGCTTGCTTGACTTGTGAGAAAGTTTGTTTTCTGCTAATGTAAAAGTTTTAAAATATCTCTGCTAATTTAGTGTGAAGTTTTCAGTTAAACTTTAATACCGTGGTGTGGAATGTGTTTTTTTTGTTGTGTTTTGTTTTCAGTGACAATTGCTCGGGCTATTGAGCTGAAACACAATCCAGGTCTAATAGCTGCTCTTGCTTACGAAACAGCCAACTTTTACCAAAAAGCTGGTAAGCGTCTTGTTTTTTTATCCTTAGTGACCTGGTTATTACCAGCAGACATACTTCATTCGCTTGTCAATTGTGATATTAATGCTGCTTCTCAGTGGGTAGTTAGTGGTAGGAAATGCTAGTGAGAGAAGACAAGAGAGTAATAAGCAACGGCAACAAACATGTGGTTGGTGTAAGTGGCTCATGTTTGGCTCTCTGGGCAGTGGAGTGTGATGCAGACAAGTAAGCTGTGTAGCAGTTTAATTCTCTGTGTCCTCACAGATGAGCAAGCTGATCTGTAGCTTTGCAAAGGCAAGCGCAAAAAAAAAAAAAAAAGTGCAAAAGTACATGAATAAATATGAGAGAGAGAATGTTGTAACATACATAGTATTTTTATAGGTTGCTGCTTGAAATTAAGCTAGGATCCAACTTTGAAATACTGCCTAAAAATACTTGGGAAAATTAGCCTTCCAAACATAGTGGTCAGCTGTTTCAGGGTTTCTAGGAACGACTGCACAATAGCTCAATAAGCTGTGTATTTTTGGTTTTGTCATAGTTTCTTTACCCATTTGCAGGAGTAATTTATATCACTTGCTTCTAGCTACTTTGTAGTTCAAAGCCAATATTAAATTTAAGAATTCTAGTCTTTGTATGGGGGAATTTTATTTTTCAAAACATCTTAAAGAATAACATTACGTATGTTCACAGATCAAACATTGTCCAGTTTGGATCCAGCCTATGCAGGTAAATGGAGGAAGTACTTAAACTTGAAGACCTGTTTCTATATGGCCTATGTAAGTACTTAACATCAGTCACGATTTTTAATGTTATCTAAGGTCTGCATAGGGAATGGGGGTTATGTATTGCCTTGACTTTCTTTTCTTGCTATGAAGAAGCACTGCAGTATCAGGGACATTTGAGGTGTTTTTGTTGAGTGAGGTGAAACTTCTGCGGTGTGGAATATATTGTGATCACCTATCTTTAAGTGAAGCCGACCAGGTTGAGCACAATACTTGTTTTCCATTGTCTTTATCAAAATCTGATTCTAGGCATAATTCAGAGCTCCTCATCTTTTTTATGAGAGCCTTGAGCGAAACTGCATCAAATGTTAAGTGCAATTCCACATCCTGTCCCTTTTTTCATGACTGATCTCTGGTGCAATGGCACTCTTAGGATTATCAGCTGCTCCGTTTGCTGATTGCTGGTTAGTTCTTGTATCCTGTCTCAGTATGTGATGGGGCTATTTCATAGTGGGAAAAATAAAAGGGGCCCAAACTACACAGTAAAAACAGTTGTCTTTCTCTTACTTTAAACCTGTAATTAAAGGCTTCTAGTCTTACTAGAAAGCTTGAGAGTAAGAGATGGTCAGAGCTGTAGTAGTTGGTTGTCTTTTACTTTTTAATTTCTGCAATACAGGCAATGACAGATTGTTGCTTGATATACTGTGAGATAGGATATTAGAGGAAGATATGCAAGGTATACATTAGTTCATGACATTATTCCTTAATTTACAGTATTTAGTAGCTAAGTATTTAAACTCAATGTCTTGTGATAATAGCAAAAAGGCCACAGTACTCACTGCAATTCAGTATTATCTTCGAGCATAACTGTGCAGGAATGGAGCTTTTTGGGGTGGAAAAGTTGTTAGACTACGGCAAGATATCTCAGGCAGTAGAACTCATCTCTCTTCTGAATTCTCTGATGTTTGTTGCAGGCTCAGTTTTTGAGTGTTAAGGCGGTTTAGTTTTTAGTCTTTGCTTTGTAAACTTGACGGATGTTCATCCCCATTCTGTGATAGGGTTCAATGCTGCACACTGATACAGTGAAACAGAGACTGGAACTAGACTATATACTGATGCTTTTGGTGCAAAAGCCTTCATGAAGTTCCAAGTTACTCTTGGCTAGACTTGAGGCAGATTGCTTTAGACCCAGCTTGAGTGTTTGCGTTGAACTGCGTTGTTCAGAGTAAATGTACTGTGTCCTCAGTGTGTGCTGCTTTGACTTGCATTCCCGAATTGTCAGCTGTCTGCAGGGAATGGCAGCTTCAAAGACTACTGAAGTAAGGAAGAGCAAAAGTGAGTTGACATGGGAAGTACCCACTGATACTGGTAATGATTTTGTTCTCTCTCATTAGGCGTACTGTTACCATGGTCAAACTTTACTGGCCAGTGATAAATGTGGAGAAGCAATTAGATCTCTCCAAGAATCAGAAAAATGTAAGTGTGATTGAGAAGGGATTATGTATCTGATGATGACATACCTGCTTTATTTTCCTCAGTTGTGTTTATTTGTCTCGTACAAACTTAAGATTTTATCTCTCGCCTGGTCAAAATCGAGCACACTTTTAAATAGACAGAATACTTTTTATTTTTTTTGGGGGGGGATGCGTCATCCCAAAGGCTGTCTTTCATAAGGGGGCTGCAGAAAATTTCTTCTTCATTTCTTGGCCTGTTAAAGGCTGGCTCCAAACTGCCTACAATAGAGTATAAAAATGAATTGATTGGTCAGCATGTGTTCTGGTCTGTGAGTTAAGTTACTGCAACATTTTCTGCTTTGGAGATGGCTTGGTTGTAGATTAAATAGTAAATCTAGACTATGACTCATTTCTCAATTTTTTTTTTTGTTTTTTTTTGTTTGTTTGTTTTTTTAAACACGTTTCAGTGGTTTATTTCCTTTCTAGTCATTTGCAATGTAGATTAGCAGAGCTACGTACAGGTTTACAGTAGTTCAAGGACTTCTGAACAGCCTTCTCCTTCAAAACTATTGCTTATGTGGAAATATATTGTTCCTACTGTATTGTGTAAAGACAGGCGGCTTTTTCTGTTTTACCCCAGCGGCCCGCACTGCATAACTTTACCACAATGTGTAAAAATGCTCAAATCATCTTCTTTGAAACTTATAATTTTAAAAATACATAAAAAGAATTGAGTAAGAACAAACTAAATTGGATTACTTGCAGTAAAACAAATACTGTGTTTTTTTACTGTGCCTGCTGCTCAAAGAAGAGTGCTTGTTTTCCCACTCCATATTAAGTACTGTTTAGTTTTGTACAGCAGCTCTGCATGCATACCTTCATACCCGTTCTTGTTCCCTATTGTGCTGCACAGTTTTCAGGCTTACTGTTGCATTTTGCCACAAAAGTAAGAATGCTTCCATGATTCTCTCTACTCAAAAAGCTATCTTTTTTCTTCCTATTCCTAGTCTAATTTTTGGATGCAGAAAATCTTGGCTGGAAGTGCTGTTGCCTTTTAGCTAGTTTATTTTTGTTTCTAAGAAGTAAGAAGCCTGAATGGATTCTGATGTCTCTTATAGCTCAAGCTGTGGATCAGAACTGTCATTTAACAGACTCTTGTAACTGATTTTTATTATGTTCCTTTCTTGCAAAGTTTTTGCCAAAGCTGAAGCATTGTGCAAAGAATATGGAGAAACCAAAGGGCCTGGGACTACTGCCAAACCTTCTGGACATCTCTTCTTTAGGAAACTAGGAACTTTGATCAAGAACACACTAGAAAAATGCCAGAGAGAGAATGGTTTCATGTAAGTAATTTGGGGTTGGTGCAGTACTCTGTATGGACTGTTAATACCTCATTTGCTTTTATTTCAGGGTGGGATAGTAAATTATTCTTCAGTTCTTGTATTTCTTTAGGGCATGAGATGTAACTTGGAATTGCAAATTGCTTTGGTTTTTCCCTTATCAGATTTGCTGTTGGTCTGTGCAGTCACCCTCTGTTCTATGCCAGTTCAGCTGTGTAGGTTGGAGTGATGTGCTGGAGAGCTTAAGCTGTTTCCTTCCTTTTGTTTCTCAGCTACTTTCTCTTCTACACAAGAGAAAGTCCTGCAGAGGCTGCTGGGTTGCACTAATGACCTTTTCCCTGCTGCTGGGATGTAGTAGACAAGAGGATGGAGGGGAAATGGAGAAGACTGATAGCTGATTCTGCTTTGCTTCCAGAGAAATCTAAAGTCATGCCTTCAATGAATAATATGCTTAGGGTGCTAAGAGTTTTACCAGTCTACATATAATTAATGTTAAGTGTAGGGATTTTTGTTATTGTCCCTTCTAAAAAAAGTTTTGAAATGGTTTAAAATAGCAAGATTAGTTTGACTTTAGATCTCTTTTGCTGATTCCCTTCTCTCTTCCCCTCATGACTTAGTATTCCATAATAGGTTTATTTCTCATTTTTATAATACTTGAAGACCTGTGTCTTCACCAAGAATTGACTAAACACAAAGGATTGTCAAGTATGTCAAGCTGAACTGCTGATAGGTAAAGAAAGCAGATAACCAGCACAGGAAGTAAGTTAGCACATATCAGTAATTGTCAGCTTTCAACCATTGTTGGTTTGCCAATGATAGATTTGTATCCTCATTCAGGCTGGTGTTGGAGCAAGTCTTTGTGGGTGTTGCAATGTCATCGCTATTATGCAGTGTGGCACATTAAGATTGATCTTGCAGTAGCAAAGCAAAGAGCTGTCCTTATCCTTTTCCTTGGGACATATTTTGAGGTTTGTTTGTTCGTTTTTCTAAATATCTTTCTAGACAAAAGGTGGTCTTCTCATTGAAGCCTTGGGAATAATGGTTATCAAGTAGGAAAGAACCCACCTAACTGGGTATGAACAATACCAAGAAGGAATTGCTTTTGTTTTAAATCTTGCTGACAGAATGCATTCTGGACGGTGCCTTAATGAAATGGAATGAGAGCAGCAATGATAGCCACTGTAAAAGCCCAGATTGTTTTTCTTTAGAATTGCAAACGAGACTTGCAGAGAGAGTTCATTGTGTTTTCAATATACTGCTGTATTCTATTACAGCTATTTTCAGAAGGTGCCAACAGAGGCTCCCCAGCTGGAACTAAAAGCAAACTATGGCCTAGTAGAGCCTGTTCCTTTTGAATTTCCTGCACTGAATGCACACTGGACTCCTGAAACACTTAATGCATTTGATCTCACCAAGAGGCCAAAGGATGACACTGTAAGATAACCGTATACATTTTTCTATCCCATTATCTTTATTCTGTCTATAATAACTGTTTTGTTCTTTTGTAATGCTTCCCACCTCAGTGCAGGGCATAAACACAAGGCTACCACCTGGGCTTACATTTCACCTGTGCAAGGAGGCAAGTCAGTTAATCTCTGCCATGCTGTTGGCATCTAGAAATGCGGAGTAATTCTTTTCCAAGTCTTGAGTTGGAGGAAATTCTCTGATGTTTATAAGATGCTGAGATGTTACAGGAGTGAATGCTATAGAAAGATCATTTTAAGAAAATTATTCAGTTATGGATGCTGTAATAGTCAACATTCAGCTTTTTTCCTTCCTCTTTGGTCAAAGGCTACAGTTTGAATGAGAAAGGACTGTTAGTTTAGGATATGTAAAGTTAGCCATGCATAAATGCTGTGCAGACACAGTGGTTTGTACTTGTGGTATTTATTTTTTTTCCTTGTTCGCAGGCTAAACCAAAACCAGATGAAGAAGTAAAGCCTCTGAAGGAGCCAGATATAAAGCCTCAAAAAGACAGTGGATGCCAGATTTCTTAAGTGTCATAAGTGCTTTGAATTCACTTTAAAACTGTATTAATTGGACTCTGGGGCTTTTAGTTCCAATCTCCCTTTTTCTGGTTTTTCTTTGTTAATTTAGAAGACTAATTTAGTTTACTTTTGTTAGTATGCATCTATCTTGCTTGAGCATGTGATGGATTTCTAGGAGTTTATATCTGACTTACTTTTGGGTTTAGTGGGATATCATAGAATGAACGGGCTTAAATGTTCATATTGTGCCTCTAGAGAGTTTCTTTTTGTGGGTTTAGTTTCTGCCCACAAGTAGCAACAGAAGTATCATGATTGTAATTTCTAAAGATTTCCCATTATAATATATGCTTATGATGGATGTCATGTTCTGCAAACCAAAGTTTGCAGGAACAGTTATATTTATTCACATTTGTCATACAGGCTTAACATCCTGTCGTGTTCTGATTCACTTAAATGTAGTGAGTGAAGAAAATATGGGTTTGGTATTTAACAATCCGATGGTATTTAGCAGCACTTTCACAGAACTTGGAAAATCTTAAGTTCTGCATAAATGGAACACAATTGATATTCTTCTGAAACTCTTAGCCTCCGTTCTTTCCTTTCTAGATCAAGGTTCCTGTATAAGAATTTGTATTGAGTGAAGTACTTTATCTTGTATGTCCTTAAGTTAAAATCCCTTAGTATTAAATTGTATATGAAAGTGATGCAGCAGGTAGTATGAAAGTGCTTGAAAGTTTTAGTTTTAGTGTAGTTTTTGCCAAAATGGAATGTGGAGCTATTTTGCCAATACAGATTTTTAATTCTCTTATAAAACATAATGCAGCTGTAGTCATCTGCATTTGCGTAGCCTGCCCCCTTTAAGGATCAAGCTACAGTTCACTCCATTTCATAATCATGATTTTTTAGTTGCTCATTGTTCTTCAGAAGTGTGTGTCAATACTTATATCTCAACTTAATTGATTTTCTTTCTACACAACTAGGTTCCATCTTTCATTCCTCCCTCACTTTCCCTTCCATCTGCTACATCCAAAACCATAGGCTTACCTTTGCTTGCTAATGCACATGTAGATGCTGGGACTTGTTTCCAGCAAGGCCTTTCGCTGTGGATGTATTTCAGTACATAAATATCTTAAATTAAGCAGATCATGACTAAATCATTCCCGAAAAGGTCTTCTTAGGAAAGGTTCTTTTATGGACTTGTAATTCTTAATTCCTTGGACGTTTTCATGAACCAAGCGGTTTGGTTGAATCAAGTTCACTGTAAATAGTTCAGGGCATAACCAAGTGGATTGTGTCAGATTGCGGTATTACTTAAGCCTAGCTGTGTAATGACTTATGCCATAGCTGTTTCGGTAAATATGATGTAGTAGTTTAAAAATAGACTAATGGAACAAACTAATTCACTTTAACATGTGTTGCTTTTCAAGACAAGCTTTGTTTACTCGTAGTTAAAATCCTATGGCAAACACTGGATTGTTTTGCCCAAGAAACTGGAGACTGTTCTGTGTGCAAAGCATAGAGTGCTGTCAGTCAGCGAACAGTTCTCTCTTTGGTTTTGTTGGGTAGTGGCAAGAATTGCTGTAAATATTATTGAGATTGCCTTTCCAATATGCTCAAGAATATAGATGAATTGACTGGGAGTTTTGGTTAATCTGGAAGCCTAACAACCATGTTCCTTCCCTTATGATTTCTTTTTGTAATTTCTAAGAATGATGTATTTTGAACGGTGACTTTTTAATATTCTTTTGCTGCAAGAGCCTGTTTTTTCTGGCACTGGTTTTAGAGGCTCTCATGGCTGAATCTGCAAATGTTGTTGGTGTAAATAGTCTTTAAAAAGTTGTGCTCAGTCTACATACTGAGCACTAGGCCCTCTATTTTGTGCTTTTAAAATGTACTGATAGTCTTTAATCTTCTATAAAGCAAACTATTGAGTTCTTTGTAAGATTTGTATTTAAATACTTTTAATATGCTTCTTCCATGTTTCATGTATCTGGGTTTACAGTAGTTAATCTCCACCCAGCACGTGACACTCCTGGAACTGAAGGACTAAATTTGGCCCTTGGGTGCTGATGTCTCCCACTGGATTTGGTAGAGGAGCTTTGCCTCTCAGCCTAAGGATAATATTTGGTCACCTAACTATTTAACGTGAATATGTGGCGTGCCTGTAATGATGGTACTGGTTCATAGTATAAGCAAGAAAACATACCTGTGTCTGTGTAGAATGCAGCCACCTTTGCACTTGAGAATTTCCAGTCTTGCAATTTTCATACGATAAGGTTGTAAATATTTCTTTCTGTCCTTTTAATTCAGTTGCACTGATTTCATTGTTGTGCTATTGGTAAGATTTTTATGGGAAACATTACTAAAATGTATTTTTAATTGTCTATGAATAAAATAAACTCAAGAAGGATTTCTCTTCAAGGAACATGAGAAGAGGCAGTAATTTGTCTGTTTTCCATGTGAGTTCAGAGAAGTTAAGTTTCTCAGTATTGGCTGAGGGATGATGTGTTTTACTCTGTACCTGCACCTAGTATCTAACTAGTATCTAAACTGAAGTTTTAACATTAACATAAATCCTGTTCATGCCTATTATTTATTCCTGGAACAAACAAACAGAAAAAAGTGTATTTTAAAGGTCATTGCCAAATTATGACTGCAGTAGCAGCTGGTGGCTTTTATTGTTTTTAAGTATAGTCCAGTTGAGTGAGGAATAAAACACAGTATCATTTGTCTGGCACAGAAAAGCCCCTGCAGTTGGTATCTGACTCCAGATTTTGAGTATGCAGCACATTGGCCTTTCCACATTGACATTTGGATTTGTTCAGATCCTTTTCCGCTGGTGATGCTCTCAAATAGAACAAGTGTTACATGGCAGCTCAGGGCCTCTTGATCAGCTTTTCATGTATGAAGTCCTCCCTTCGTTGGTGCTGGTGTCTTTGTGGATTACAGCCTATCTGAAGCAAGCCTGTACTCTGATTAATTAAACTTCAGTGGAATCAGATACAATGAGGTTGACCAAGCAGTCCTGTTTTATGAAGACAGTCACCATGGAATCTTAATCTTCATAGTTTGAGAATTTGTACATAACCACAAGTTTCAGAGTATCATTTAAGATAAACAGTCTGAATGTGTCAGTTGTTGTTTCATCATTTAAAATATTAAGTAAGTCATTAGGCATGATTTGGTATGCCTATACAAAGTGCTTGTAAAGGTATGTGATATTGTAGGATATTCTATATGCTATGCTATGTGAAGGAGCTTTTTTAGGTGCAAATTTCTGGACAATTCTTTACATTGCCAGCAGGTGGCAAATAAATTTATAAGGAACATATTTTTTCATTCTCAGAGGCATGGCTGGCTCTTTCATTTCCTAGTGTAAATACGTGCTAATGCCCTTTAGCCACTGAGGATCTAGCTCAGCTTCTAAAAGAAAAAAATAGCTCAGCTTCTGTAAGAAAAACATAGCCTAAGGAGGTAAAATGCTAACTATTTCTTCCAAGTGTGGTATACTTGAAAACCTGCAAGTACAACTCTTAACATGTTTTTTTCAAGAGTAGCAATTTACATATGCCTTTGTGCGCTATTTTTTTAATTTCTATTCCTACCCACCCCCTTGGTCTGCTCTTCATTTTACCTGTTCTTAGCCTCTTGCAAAGTTTGCAAATAGTCAGGACCTGCCCACAGTTCAAATACAAGCAGTTCTTGCATCCTGTAGCTTTAGGGTTGGGTTTCCTGATTTCTCCCTGGCTCCGCACTGCTGCTAATGCTACAAGGCAGGTTTTTAAGTGAGTAGATTCTGTGTGAAAACATTAAATGTACTGAGTCTAGTGTCTCTTATTTACTTATCCTGGGAAATACTGCTCTCCTGCATCTGTTTTTATGTCATGGGGTGTCCCTGGAAATTTCTACAGGTGAGTTTCTTTCTTAATTTGTTGATGCTAAGTGTTTTTCAAAAATGCATGTTTGACCTTCTATAGCTTTTGAAGCTTCATAAAGTGACTCAACACTGAATTTTTGGTGTAAAGAGATCTGGGACAGTACTCTTGTAAAAAGCACAGCAGTACCAACATCGTTGCCTAATTCATTTATTGTTATATATTTTGTACTTTTTCTTCTTCAACTTCCCTCCAGTAAACAAATTGCATGTACAAACAGTGAAAAATACATTTTTTCCCCAGCTGGCTTACAGACAAAAATGTAAATAAATAACTGCACAAAAATGAGTGCCCCTGTGTTTACGAACATTAGTGATGCTATACTCTTCTCTCAAGGATTTCCTAGTTTTGATGTGTAGTTCCATATTATCTGAGCTTTCTGCTGTTGATAGAATCACAGAATATCCTCAGTTGGACAGGACTGAGGACTTAAACATCAACCGGCTTGAGGCTGTGACCACTTCCTGAGGAGCCTGTCCCAGTGCCTGACTGCTTTCTTGCTGAAGAACCTTTCCCTAACCCCCAGCCTGACCCTCCCCTGTCCCAGCTCCAGGCTGTTCCCTCGGGTCCTGTCGCTGTCCCCGGAGAGCTCCTGTACCTGTACCAACAAGTTGTCATTGAGGTGTTTTAGGAATCTCCTGGACCTATTTGTATCATCTGTGTGGAATTTCCAGTTTGCGTCTGGCAACTTGAAGCCAGCTCTAATGACAAGGGCAGATGATCCCTTGAAATATTTAATCACTGTCATCATCCTGGCTGGATGGCCTACAGCAGACTCCCACACCGCCATCCCCTTTATTTGCTTGTCCCATAATCCTTACCCAGAGGCTCTCAGCTGTGTCATTGCAAACTGCCAGCTCCATGCATTCCAGCCCTGATGAAGACCCCGTAGCCACCCATCATGACACCGCCACAGGACTCTTCCCACCAGGTTTCGCTTATGCCAATGGTGTCACAGCTCTGGGACTGAGTCAAGACTTCGAGCTCTTGTTGCTTGTTTCTGATGCTGCATGCACTGGTGTAGAAACATTTTAAGTGACCTTTGTTGCACTTCATGGAGCAGACTGAAGGACCTCACTAGCACAGAATCCCTCAGATTTCCACGTGCCTATCACCAGTGGGCCTCGCTTTATCCCTTTCCTCCGTTAAAAAAGCTGTACCAGTCAGCCTTGCTAACTCCTAAACAAAAATCCTTTTTCCCCTCTGAGAAAGGTGTAACCCACGAGGTACCAGCAGGTCTGCTGTTGTGTAAACTACCCCATGATTTATAACCCGAACTTCTGCTGGTGGCACCAGCCCTGCGGCGACGTGTTGATCAGCGGGGGCTGCCTGTGCCTTTCAAAATTGTTCCCTGCTACTGGAAGGACAGGAAAATGCTACCTGTGCCTTTAACCAATTGCCCCAGAGCCCTGAAGTCTGTCTTGATTGCCCTTGCTCAACCAAAATAAGTAAAAATTGTATAAAAAATAGACCAAAAGAAGCATGTTCTTAAATCAATGGTAAGATCTTGTGACACCTGTTATCTGTTTGTTACCCTTTCTCTGCCTTTTTTAAGGGCAGTGAAATTACATTTTCTGAGATTCTGATTGTCTCTATGATGCAGAATTTGGTCTTCGCGATGACTATCTGTTGTTGAGCAGGAGGAGGATACTACCTTACAAAAGAATGAGTGGAACAATAAAGATGGAGACAATTAAGACCTCAAAGAAGCAAAATCTCCAAGGAGGATCATTTATTTTGCAAATGGTGATACCATGGAGGAATACAGCACAGAAGAGGAAGAGGAGGAGCAGCAGCAAGCCTGTTGATATGGTGAGCTCCATTTTTTTTCTCTGGGTCTCCAGCAGGAAAAACAAGAAGAAGGCAATGCAGCTTGGATTAAACAGTTTCCAAAAACTCACTGTCCTGGTTTCAGCTGGGACAGTTTCCTCCTAGTAGCTGGTGGAATGCTACTAGGAGGAAACTGTCCCAACTGAAACCAGGACACTCACCAACTATATATGTATATGTTCAGAACTTTCCCATTTTGTCCTGGTCTTGGAAGTGATTCAAGCAGCTTGATTCCCACAAGTGCCTCCAAGTGATGCATCTCTGAGACACATCTTTCCAAACTTAGACCTCCAGGCAGCTGTTGCATATCTTGACTACCCTAGCAAAATCTACTGTTCATGGTGGAATTCTGTGAAGCAAATATTTTTTAGCTGAATTTAGCCATGGACAATGGCTTGTGAGGCTTTTTCAAATCAGTTATCACATTAACAGGCTTTCTTCTTTGCAAAGTGGCAGATTACTTTGTATTAAAATCTGAGTGATAGAAGACAATGTTTAGTGCAACTTCATCTATGAGCTTGTCTTTAGGTTTAAAATTAAAGTTTTCTTATTGTTTCTGCTCTGTGTTCCATGCACTCCTAGGGGCTGTATCTCCAGTTTTGGGCAGTTTGAATTGCAACTGCTTCATTTCTTAGTAAGTTAAGGTTTGTTCTTCTCTTTGTCTCTGTCTCTTAGCTTACTTTAATGATGGATCATTTGGAATGCAGTCACTACTCAAGTAACATAGCTGGTATTTTGCTGTTTTTTTCTCCTCCTTTTAATACTTAAGGGCATTAGCTCAAGGGATTATCACCAGGACTTTAAATGCTTGATGGCTTTTAAAACTATTTTGTTTCAGTCAGATGATATCAACATCAACAATGAAATAATACAGACCAGATTGCTTGGTATCAAAGTATTGGTCTTTTCAGAAGGGCACATTTTTCAATAGCCAGAAAGGAGCTGTCCCTGTTTTTGGGTACCTAGAGGCAGCCTTAGTGCAAGTAAAAGAGCAATTTGAAAAAAATGGAAAAAAAAATAATTATCACACAGGTAGGTAACAACCAAATTACGGTACATTAAGTATGCTGTGAATTTTGTGCCAATTAGAACAATGTGGCAGAAAGCACTTGCAGAGGAACCAGAATGGGTTTATTCTAATTAAGGATGGGCCATTTTGTCTGGATCTTGCCTCAAAACAGATGGAGTCATTCTTGATAGGCTTGTCAAATTTATTCTGAAAGATTTCTAGTCATGGTTACTGCATCAGCTCCCTAGGTAATTGATTCTAGTGGTTTTAAATTATTTCACTAAAATTCTTTCCTTATGCAATGTAGACTGTGCCATCTGCATTTCAGGTTTCTCTCTTGTCCTATCAACAAATTATCCTTTTGTCTATCATGGTCTTTTCCCGTATTTGACTGTTACCATGCCTCCTTTTCGATCTGTAGACTAAACAACACCATGCCTTTGCATCTTTCTGCCTTGGTTTTATTTCCTGAGATATTTACTCATTCTTATTGCTCTCCTCTGGACTTTCTCTAATTTGTCCACGTGCTTTTCAAATGTTGTCATGCCCAAAACAGAATAGAAGCCTCCAGCTGGGGCTCACCAAGACGGAGTAGTACATAACTGCTACCTAAGCAGCTGTTTCCCATCTTGTCTGAGTGCAGAACCTTGAAATTATTTCCTTACATCCTGTGGTGTTTTTTTTTCCAGACTATTTTGCAGAAATTCTTTTGAATTGTATTCCTATTTTCCATAATGCTCTCAACTGTTTGCAAAAATATATTCATATATTCATAGCTATATCTGTTGCATCAAGCCATCCACTAATGAACGTGCTAAGTACAGTCAGAGCCTTGCTGTCTGTCCCTCTGTGCTGACAGTGAGATATTGGTAACTAATCCCTGTATGCTCTCACTGCAAAGCAACTTTTCTAAGAAAAGTCAGACCCATGGCTGACCCTTTTTATGTGAAGCAACATGAAGCTATTTACTGCCATTCCTTCCTCTAATGTTCAATACACTTTGTGCTGTAGTGATTTTTTAAATAAGCACCACATTGCTAAATATAGCATTATGGCATCTGCTTAGATTAATTATTGTTTATTACTATATAATGCATTAATTATAAATTAAAATGATTACATTACAGTTAAACAGCAAAAAGCAGCCTAAGATGGCAAAATAAGTTATGCAAAAAAGTATGAATAGCTGTATGGAATCTGAATTCAGTCCTCTGGCCTTATGCAACATAGCAGGCTTTAATTACAAGATCATGCTCCACTTTTTTCCAGAGGACCACTGCCTGAGTTTTTGCAGAGGATAGTTACTCACTCAAGACAGCATGGTGTATTTTAAGCATCTTTTACACATCTGTGCAGTCCTCTTTTATTTGCTGTGTAACACTGAAATGCTGTACAGAATAGGGACCTGTCCATCTCCCCTTGGGTTCTCAAGGAGCAATGGCACATAAGTAACCGAATTCTCTGCAAATGTAAAGTTTTACAATACAAACGCAAGAGTCAAAATTGTCCGTAGTCAGCTAACTCAGAGTACCCAGCTAGAAATGTCATGGGACATTTAGTATTTTATACTGTGGATTATGTTCCTATTGTGTGCTTCTATAGTGGCTATGAAGGGTCAACACTCCTGCCAAAGGACTGCAAGTATGTCAAGCCAGAGCCTGGCAGGCACACATCAAGCAATCTATGAACTGTCAAAATTCACATGGGGATTAAGTGGGAGCTCTGGGACAGAGGCTGCGATAGTGTCTAACTCACTGTGTCACCCACAAGCTGCCTCTGTTATAAAAACATCTTTTCTTCCTCCTTGCTCTTCTGTCTTCTGTTTCATCCACATCTTCTACGTCTCCATGACCAAGGGTGGAGTTCCTATGGACAGCATCATTACTCACCCGCAGTCCTGACCCACTCCAAAGGCAGTTTCTGCTAAGTCCAACTGATAAGGAGGCGTGACTCATGGGGGAAAATGATGCATGATCACAGGATATACAGCCCCTTTTCCATTAGTCAACATAAGAAGGGGATTTAATGAAAAAATGCAATGAAAGGAAACTCTGAAACTTGTCCTAAATTTGAACTCTGCCACCAATCTTTCTTTTAACTAAGTTCACTCTAAGGTTGTATTTTCAAATAGTTTAAGTACACTGAAAAAAAAGAAGAAGAGGAAGAAGAAGAGGAGAAAGAAGAAGAGAAGAAGAAAAAGAAGAAGAAAAAAATAGAAAAAAAAATAAAAAGAAAAAAGGAAAAAAAGGAAAAAAAAAAAAGGAAAAAAGACAAAAAGAAAAAGAGGGAAAGAAAAAAAAAAAAAAAAGTATTTCTGTGGATTGCCCTATGTCCCTTCCACACATGAATCTTCTCTACACCTTTGTCTGTTTAGATCCTGGGCAAATATTCCCAGGAACAGCAAAAGCTGGATGTATGACCCTCCCTGTTAAATCTCAAGACTCTTAAACACTCTAGTTCCTCTGTGTTTTATAGCAGTGAAACAAACAAAGAATTGTTTTAACATGGACTAGAAAAAAAACATTATTTCACTCCTACCCATGTTTTCAAACATTCGGAAGTCCCTTTCTTCTCCATGTGGCACAAAATACTTCAGCACTAACAACAGATTATCAGCAACTGAAAATAAAGTTTCTGATAAGTATGTGACATTTATTGCCATATTGCAATCAGTGTGACCTACAGGGCATATTAATTAGGAGGTAGCGAGTCAGTTGGGTTTGAGCTAACTCTATTGCAGGTTTACGAAAAGCAGTTGAGCATTTGAGACTGGACTGAGATAACTGGATGGAGAACAGGGTGCAAATACAAAAAAAAAAAAAGGTGTAAGGAGCAGTGAAACAGGAGAAACCAGCTGAGGGCCAGGAACCGAAGGCATAAAGAAAAAGAAAATGGGCCATAATAACAACTGCTGTCAGGAACATTGTCTCAGAAAGCTGGCACCCAGACAATGCAGCAGTGCTGCCAGAGGTTTATTCCAGGCTGTGTTTGTCAGCTCACTGCAGGCAGGGCAGTGCTGCGCCTGACAAGGTGGGGCCTGGAAGCAGTTGCAAGGAGTTCATTTTCTTCAGAGATCAGCAGCTTCCAAAAATATTAAAGATGTCCATTCAATTTGTTATCCCCTCTGCAGAGGAAGGTGGATGTATGTAAGGAGGTAGAAGTTTTTTGCTCTGAGGTTGTAACAAGGTCCTGTAATGAATTAAACTGAGATGAGTTTAATTGAAACATGGTGTGGAAGAAATTTTTTAGACAGCAAATGGAGTGAGATATGGCTATCCCAGAAATGCTGGCAAGACATTTGGAAAAAAACAAACAAACAAACAAAAACTTTAAAGGCTAGGTTATGAAGGAGATAAGTAAGAAGGAGACTCCCAAGCAGGGAGGAGGTTTTTCACTAAGTAAATGAACTGTGCCCTGTGTCAGCTTGTCTGCTGATCCTTTATGTTCACATGGATGACCGCTTTGTATCATTTACTGCCATCAGATAGTGCCCATTGTGAAAAGCCCTTGAGTATAAAGATGATGTTCCAGTTGTTATTTCTTTTGTGTGTGATTTCAGCTTGTGGTTTCGTTGGAGGGAAGCTTGCCATGCTGTTTGGACTCAATGAACCTAAATACAAGTATGCAACAATAGCAGAACAGGACGCAGAAGGAGGTAAATAAGACCTGTATCTCAGGAGTATGGAGAGGATGCATTTTACTTAACTCTACTCCTATGATTTATGCCACATGAGATATTAAAAAGTATTTTCAGCCCTGAACAATTTACAATTGGAGCAAACTTGGTTCTGTAAAACTTTTCACTGTTTCACTTAAAGCTGTTTGAAAGCTTTTGGAGAGTCTTGAGTATGATTATTAGCTTGTGTCCTATGACATGCACCAATCCTCTTGTATGGTATGCTCTGCAGTTACTGTATTTAAGCTTGATTTTGATTGTAAATGATACATGAAATTGAACAAGTAAGAAGGCAACACAAACTTAGGGGTTTTATTCCCCAGATTGATGAGGTGGGGGTGCAGGGCAATGGTGATGTAGGTGTGTAGTCAGATTGTTCATTTTAGTGTCACTTTCTGGTAGCAGAATCAGAAATCAGCACTGGTCTGGGCTTTGGGGAAAAGTATTGGCCCTATTTTGGGGGCTAGAGTCAGGGTATTGTGTTAATAGTATCTCACGAAAAATCTCAAGAAATAGAGGAGCACCTTAGAAAACTTTGTCTAAGCAGAAAGTACTCTTGGGAATGTGGGCGATACAAAAACTCATCCCCAAAAATAAATTATAAAATGTTTTTCTTTTGCTGTCACCAACTCACTGAAAGCCTCTATGAGTGCGATAGCTCTGTTGTAACACTCCAGCACTCCTGGTTTTGTTAGTGCTGTTGGCTCTTGGGTAATCCAGCTGAATGAAGTACCACAACTCTAATTATCCCTTCACTAATTCTTGCCAGGAACAAAATAACCTGCCCTGCTTTGTTATGCTGAGAGACTGGTTATTGACTGCTGTGATAGTGGTTATATTACTGCACATTTAGTTCATCAAAGGCCTGTCCCAGTGTTTCTAAAGGAAACACTGTATGGTTTATCATCCAGGTGAAAATTTGTCACTAAGGATGGATAAAAATGGCGATGGAGTTGAGTTTTCCTAACAGTAACATTCCATACAAGAGACAGGTTTGTTTTAACATGGGGGAATAGAAGTTTATGGCTTTGTCACTTGAAGTTTGCTTTGCATTGTTGAGGCCTGGACTTTAATTTTGAAAATGAATTAGGAATGAGCTCTTGCACTTTAGGTGCAACACAGCTTCCCCTGAGGCGTGAAATGCCAGCTTCTGCCAGTTTATTGTTTAAAACGAATGTCTGATTTGAAAAGGGGAAACTGAAAAAACTGAATGTGCTTTTCCAAATTTTGGGTGTGATATAACAGAATTTTAAAAGGAGATCTCAGCTCCACTAATGTTTCCTGTAATCTTCCACTTGAGCTTGATTCTCATTAATCAAATACTAGTTCTCTGTAACTGTCCTAAATATGAATATTTGATACACAAACATATAAAATTACCTTTTATCTGGCTTGGATAGGGAAGGTAACCTGAGAGCAGGTAGGTAACCTGAGAGCAGCAAGGTAACTGAGAAGGCTTTGCAGAAACCTCTAGCCTGAGAGAAACCTGAGCCAGAGGAGAATCCAGATCTCCATAGCAGACTCCATCTCTGCTACTGATTTCTTGCAGCTTTTTGTTGGAAAAAAAAAAAAAGGTCAATTTCTAAAACATAATAGCAGATTAGCAGTTGGTGTTTGCATGTTGTTGCTTTTCAAGATTTGTTTTAAATACGTTTTGCATCTTCTGCCATTGCAACTGTCTTGGTGTTACTTCACCATGCAAACTACAGCCTTAAATCAGCTGTAGTATGTATGTATGTAGGGGGGCCTCTGTTCTCAAGGTAACTGGAAGCACTGGGACAGCTAGCAGCAGTCAGTGCTCCAAATATAAGATACCAAAGCTAGTTACCTTTTATCTAATTAATGTTTTACTCTTTTATCTTCAGGAACACAGAGATGGTGGAAAGACTTCTGAGAGAAATGACATGGACTCCTTGGGTAAAAGAAGCCACCTTGGGGTGCAGGGTGTTTAATATGGGTCAGTTAAGGATACAGTGGATTTTGCTCAAAGAGCTTTTGCAAATGTTGATGACGTTTCAGAACATGACCTGTGAAGTCTCTTGACTACTAAGTACTGAATGTTGCCATTCCAACACGTCTCTTATTAAAGAAAATTACAGGCTATTAATGACTTGTTAGCAGGCCATGGCATAACGCATCTCCTCCCTTGGCCATTTGGTTCCCATTTAACTGATCTTGGACCTGTCATTAGTTGATACTTCTGAATATGGAAAACTTACTGCATGGGACGGTACAGTATATTTCAATATTCTGGTACACCTCATCAGCCTGCAAAGTCCTGCTTGGTTCAGGGCCACTGAGAGTTTTTTCTCATTCATCAGAGTAACAGAATGAAAAACTAAACAAAACAAAGCAACAAAACATTTAGCTGACTGAAAACATGTAATTTTTATATATATATTTTAAATATTTACAATATTCAGTAAAGGAAGTGGTTAAACAGTAATGATATTGATTTCGTGAATTCTTGCTTCTGTATTTTCCTTGCAAACTAAAACCTCAGTCAGCATTCATAAGGAGTTGGCTTTAGAGATCAACCAACCTCATAAAATATATACTTATTCTACTTGAGGTGCTGCTTCACTAACCTCCTTATGAGATACGGAGTGTTGTCCTGAGCTACTCTGCCTTGAACTTTTTTGATGAGTTGCTTGTGTTAAGAAAGTGAGAAGCACATCTGGAAGAGTGAATTATGTAAAGTGCTATGCAGGATGAGTTTTCTGGACAATACTTTGAGTACATTTCTAAATTATGTTTTTCCCTGACATATTCATGGCACTTGAGAAAAAGCAATGTTCAAAGTTTGGTTCTGCATGGGCCTGTGTGGTTTCTGGCTAGCTACACATAATAAAACACTCACAAGTTGCTGGGTTGTCAGCTGAAAATGAAAATCAGTGCTGCTCTGTTGTACCTGCCAACCTTTTAATTCTGATTTTTTTAAAAAAGGGTTATACTGAGTGCAATGGTTTACAGCATGCAGGTTTTTACAAGTATGACATTCTCCCCCATGGAAGCTGTTTTCTTTCTGAGCTAGTGAAAACTAAGTTTCAGAAATACAGTCACTGAAAGCAGAGGTTTAACTCATCTGCATGTAAATTGCCATGATAAACCATGCTTGAGCGGTACAGGAAAGATTGGAAGTGACACAGCCTCCAAGCAGAACTGGAGTTTAGCCTATTTCTGTGTAACAAGTGCTGTAAGTGACTGAAAGCAATGAATTTTCCATCACTGTCTCACAGGCTGAGGAGTATCTCGTTTCCTTGGCATTTCTGTTTCTTTCCAGTCTCAGAATTGGAGAGTTGAATTCTTCACCTTTCAACTCCTGCTGTATAAAGCAGTGGCCAGCCTCAATAAACATCTTGGGTAAAATGGCACACTCCACAGGCTTGGCTGTGCAACTGGAGGAAATATTGAAATTTAAATGATTTCCATTACACATCCCTGTTGTTTTGTGATAACTTTACTGCATATCAGATCCCCAGGATTTTATATTGTAATACTGTGGTCAAAAGAGTAGAATTTATTCCCACCAGTCATTCTCTCATCCGTTTTGTTTGTTGGTTTGTTTTGTTTTGTTTTTGAGAGGTGGAGGTTTTTGCTTCTAAACAGAAAGCCTTGAAAGTGCCAGAGGAATCCGTTCATGAAGGATCTTTTTTGCCTTTTTACAAACCTTCAGATATAGCCAATTGTGCTAATGAAGTTAATCTGTTCCCATGCCTTTGCTGAGCCTGATGCAAGAGCAAGGGATAGCCCTTCAGTCCTGTATCCTGTGCATTAGCCTTGGACTTGTTGGAATGCCTGACTACAGAGTAGGATGGCTGGGAGGGCTCCTGCCCGCAGCTGCAGGTCCACCCTCCTCCGGGTGCTCTTGTTCTTGCTGCACAGAGGTTCAGCAACTGAGCTGCAAAAGCTACCCATAAAAGACAGCCAGCCTTATTAAAATATACCAGCAGATCAGTTCTGATGTTTCACCGTAGGGCAGAAGATGCCCACACCATACCTTTGCCTGCTCAGGAAAACAGCTTGCTGCTCTTTCATCCAACCTACAAAGGTGGGTTCTAATGCGATGTTATAAGAAGCCTATGCTAAGTTCTTTGACAAAAAACATGCAGACTCTGAAACGAAATCTTATTTACTGTGGTGTTATTAAAGTGCTAAATCAACAGACAAGCTCAGGAGGGCTGGTAGGATGTGGGCAGGTGAATAAATGAGCTTTGATGCTGATGTCAGTCAATGCTAATTCCTGTCCTTGGAAGAAAATGTGATAAACACAGCTGCCAGGAATGTGATCTGAAATTGCTCTAATCAAATTAAATTTTCACTGGAATGAAAGTAGCTAAGCACCTTGCTTTGTTTCCTTCCTAAATAGACTAATTCAGCTAATAATTAGTTTTGGATTCTTTGATGAGTAGGTAGGAGAGTAGGGTTTTCTTATACCCTGCAAGAAACTATTGTATGAAATCCTGTATTCATGTTCCTTTTATTGTATTTTCCACCTAGAATTTATATCTTAATTTAGAATCTTTGATTTTCAAGGGGGAATTATCTGTACTGCCTGATAAACACTTACTTCATGGAAACTTAGTCAGACTTTTTAATATCCTCGTGTTCTTCTCCTAAGTTTATGCATTTATAGTAAAGAGGGATCAAGGGTGCTTTCAGTGGTTATGAGCTATTTAACTACTGATTGTGGATGGAGGTTGAAGGTAAGAACCAAATATCACTATTGAGAAAAATATCAAGGGAGGAGTGATAAGAAAATAAAGACAGGCGATCTCTGGATAATCCTTCATTTTTTGTCTCCCTGTTTCAAAAAGTACCTCGCTCCCTTTTGCAGATGCATTAAATGATCAGTCAGCCCAAGCTTTGCAATTTTACTTTGTAAGTAAAATTTTTACTGGATTTTGATGGATGGCTACTCCTTTTTGGGTGGGATCTGAAAATGAAGTAGGGTTATCTCAGTTCTCCTTTCTTTTCTTCTCTTTTGCAACCATTGTTTTGTGAAGTGATTTAATTAGTTGCCAAAAACAGAATAACCAGAAGTAAATAACTGCTGTATATATACATATACACATATATATGACTTGTGGGTGTTACTGATTTTAAATTATATAAAAGTTGTGTTTGAATGTAAAGCTATAAAATAAATATATAAACAGATGTATCTCTAAATTTGATTCATATGCATAGGTTATTAATTTAAAATGATACTTTCTATCAGAGCCATCTTTCAGTTTCCAAAGTATGTTAGTTATGGTAAATTGATCTGACGAGGAGGAATCCCGTTAGTCACTTCTTTTCCAAAATGGAACACCAGATGGCACTGAAAGACAGGAACTGAGAAGTGTAAATATTTCGTTTTGTTTTTATTTTTATTTTTTAATTTCACGAGGCTCCTGTACTTCAATGGAGGATCACTGAGGCATAAATAATATTCTGTAGATATATTTTGTGAGGATTGTTATCTGGTAAGCTAATGATGAGCGTGATGTAATGGGCAGGGAAATATTGCTGCTCTGTAACATTAAACGCAAAGCTCCAGCTCTTCATTCTCCTCCTCATTTGGGCACGTTAAATTCCCCTGCAGCTTGCACTCTTCCCTGGCAGATGGGTAACAGCCTCTCACCCTGCCCTAAACTTCATGGCTGCTCTCCTGCCGCCCCCCCCTAAATTTGCGCCTGGATTTGAGAAGTCAGGAAATTAAGTCCAGGCAGAGCAGCATGAAGACGAGCTGTGAGGGAATTACTGCTCTGCTGTAGCCAGAAGGGGCTAGGACTGTAGGAGGTTGTTAGTGGCATTTATCTTAGAGGTAGGAATTTATTTGGTGGCAGAGAAAGCGGATGAATGTATGAACAGAAGTTAATTTGTGGTTGTGGCTCAATGGTACTCAAAAACACAGTCCCATAAGTGCAGCAGAACTGATAACAAGCCAAAGAACAGCAACATCAGGAAACAATAATGCTGACTGCTGTAGCAGTAGTGCCTTCAGGACAGGTTAAGCTGAGATGAGGGCTCCCATGTGCTAGACTCTGCACCACATCAGTGACAGGTGAAGTAAACAGTGAACAACCCCATGGCAAAACAGCAGGAGAGGTGGAAGACACGCTTATACCGACCACTAGATAGTTCAGTTTTATTTTGGTTAAAGTATTCCTTTTTTCTCCTGTTGTGGGGAAAAGCAGGGGTAGATGTGTGTGTGGTGAGGGCAGGGTATGCAGGAGCTAAGGCTCTGTAGCTGAAGCTCACTGCATTAAAAAAGTTCCTGTCCATCCCTGATTCCAGGAGTTAATAATTAAATTGGCAGAAGATTAACATATATATCTCAAGAAACATTTTCAATTACACACTTTTTAGTAAAATGCTTGTTTTAGTTTTAAAGCCTTTTTTGTTTGTTTTAAAAATTGAATTACTTAAACACATATATATATATGTGTGTATATATGTGTGTGTATATATATATATATTAAGTTTCCAAAGAGGATGTGACTGGGGAAGGACCCCAGATCCTGACACTTAAAGGAGTTGTACTCTCTCCTTCTTAGGCTTGCAGCGACCATGTCTCAGAGCTCATGCATCATGCCAAAAATTGGGCAGTCTGAATTTTTTAAAAAGTTAGTGATTCACCTATTTGTTTATTCTATAAGACACCAAGGGAACCGATTTACATGCCAGCCCTGTTTATGATGGTTGTTTTCAGATTCATGATGGCAAAAGCCCTCTTCTACTCCCCTTTCTAGAAATGTTACTTCAGAAGATATTTCTGTTACCTAAAGTAGAAAGTTATACAAGCTTGCTGGTTTTGTTTTGCAAAGAGCTTTGGAAGCAGTCTAGTTTCGACTTGTCTCTATTGTCATTCAATCTGTATTTGTTCTGTTTTACTTTTCTGAAAACTTCTGAAAAGAGGAACTTAGCTTTGTGAAGTAGAATTGATATGAACTGTACTGGAGAAGTAAAAAGACCCTTTTATTTCTTTAGTCCGTTTATTTGTTTTAAAACTTTTTGGGCTTTAACTGAGCTATTCGATCCATAGGTGTACAGAAGCTGGTAGTGATCCTGGAGTGTGGAAAACCAACACAAGTCGCCAGAGGGAGCTCAGACATAGCTTCTGAGCCCAGGAAGGAGCTGCTCTACCCGTCTGTGTTGCTGGTAAATCTTTCCTGTTGATCCAGTTTCTCTGTGGGCAACTACAGACTCTGCATCATGAAAAGCAAACTGAGCTTTAAGACATAGTTGATTTGTAAATCAAGACTGAATTGGGTCAGGGAGGTCTCAAACTTTGAGTGTCAGCACCAGTAGGTACTGTCAGTATACGCTTTTCCAGACCATAAAGATGGGTCAGAAGCAGTGTGTTGCCATCCCTGCCTGCCTCCCCAACTCCTAGTGTGTTCCTTGCCCTTCACTAGATCCTGAGCTGTGTATAGTGCTGCATGTCCCATTCCCACAAACCCACACCTCCACCTCAGACCCTCTACTTCCCTGTCTGTGTACCTTACCTCACCAAGATCCCAACCTTTTACCTCTGTCCACCTACCGTGTGCCCCCAGCCTCATCCCCTCACCCACCTAAAGCACATCAGGTTTCACCAATGCCCTCTGCTTTATCTTAACCTCTCTCCTTATCTTTTCTTGCACCACCATCTGGAGCTCCAAGTGCAGGTTCAAGCAGGAGCAGTTGAATGCACCATGTCTAGTAGCAGTGAGGTTCTGTTGACTGGCTGTAATTGCTGTTGTGAAAGTGTTTACCTAATGTTCAGGAAGCGATTAATGAATAAAGACCTTTATAAATGTGCTTCTCTGGTGGCCAGGTAGTTATCAGCCATCAGGCAGTCACTGTCCTCCCTTCATGCAGTAGCTGTTCACGTGGAAGTATTTGTTCTTCTTAAGATAAGAGCTGGCACACTGCAGGCTTTCAGTCTGCTACTGTAGCCACAAAAGATGTTTTGTTTTGTTTTGTTTTTTCCTTTAAAAAAAAAAAAAAAAAAAACTTGTAAAAATGGTTTGTGTGCCACACCTTGAGAGCCTCTTTGCCAGAGAGCACTAAAACACTAGTATTAGACAAATCTAAACCACTTTGGGCAGTCTTTGGCACTGTGCTTTACAGAAGGAGGCCAGATAATGTCAGATTGTGGCCTCTTGCCTTTTCCCACCCTGCACATGTTCAGCTGCATAGAGAAAATTATTAATATGGTCAGCTCATTATTTGTCACGAGTCAAGCAAGCTTTGGTAGGTGACAAGTAAGAAAGCCCCCCTGACGTAAAGCCTTAAATAAACAGATTCTCAGTTCGGGTTTGACACATCGATGCTATCCCAGAAATTCAGGACACGGGGAGAGGATTATCTCTGTGTCGGTATCTGAAGCTCCGTTGTGACATAAACCACTGCTGGGCTCTGCTCAGGCTTTGCAAGTAGTCACCTGGGGGATGCTGGAGGTATGTCAAGAATACGGCAAAACGAGCTGCACTGCAGATATTCCCTGCACTGTAGGCCCACTTGGTTCTTTGCTATATCTCAAAGTCCAGTTGCTGGCCCTGCATGCTGCTGTGCAGGCCAGCTCCATAAAATGAGGGGAATTTGCTGGCTCTGCATTACATGCTGCTGTTGTTCTTTCCGTCCTCTCAGTAAATGCTACGTGTGATGACTATTAACTCTGAACTCAGTCCTGTGGCAAGCCAGTGGTCTGAAAGCTAACCAGCTTTCTACCAAATGAACAAAAGGTTAGAGTTTATAATTCTGGTGGCAACTCTTAGAAAACCTCCTTGTATTTCTGAGCTGCAGATTTTTAGAAAGCGTGCCCCATTCTAACATTACAGGCCCCAGAAACGCATTAGGATCTTTTCTATGGGGAAGATGAAAGACATCTTGCCTTTCTCCATGTTACAGGCATCTAAAGGCCATTGGAGCTCTCCTGTGAGAAGTCTGGTCAGGGACTATTTAACAGCAGCATCATGAAGATACAGAAGAAGGTACTCAGCTTTGAAGTACTGCTTCCCACTCCTGTTTCAGCATAGAAATATCTCTGCAGGGCATGGTGGCTGAGACCACAGGACATTTGGCACTCTGCTCTCACCCCCAAAACTCTGCAGCAATTCTCCTGCACAGAACATCAGAGCAGAGCAAGAGTAGCTGTGTGAAACAAAATGCTGTGCTCTCTTCTGTGGGAGCAAGAGGGAGAACATTTCCACCACTGCAACATTTCTTCTCCCTTTGCCTTCTTTTCAGTCTCCGGCAGCTGATGAGGAGGTATGATTAGTGAGAGGGGCTGGCTGCAAGGGAAGCTATGATGGGGCAAAGGCATAAAAACTGCTATAGGATTAGAAGGAATAGCTGTGTGCTCTGCTTGCAGGATGTGAGAAGGCCTGTGTGTGTTATACCAAGCAGCTGTAGCTTCTGGGACGAAGATCAGAGTTTTTAGGAGGGCTGCCTATTGTAACCCTTCGTGTAAAGAGAATGGGTGCAGAAGACAGGTGGCCTCATACAGGAGCTGTTTGAGATAGTACTGGGAAAAAGCAAAGTCTATGGAGGTCAAATGCTGGAGGAATAGGATACAAACTCAAAGAGAGCTACAGGACTCTTGAGAATAGTAAAACCTGTATAGAGTTGAGCTGTGATTTATAAACGTGGTAAAAATGAGGGGCTGTGTTTCTGCCAGTTTGTAAAACTGGACAATGTTGCTGTGAGAAATGAGTTGTGCTGGTCACTCTGTCAGCCACGTGTGCTCAGGTGCACAGCTCTTTTGTACTCCCAGTCCTTCACGCCGCCCCTAGAAGTGACATCCTCAGATATTTGCAAAGTGTTATCCTGCCTCTGTAGCTATTTTTAATTTGATAGTATACATTTGGTGCTTTTGATTTTAGTAAGTGTCTCCATCTTACTCCTGGATAATTCATTATTTTCGGAATTATTTTCTTGGAACTGTCTGCACTTTGTCGGTCTTTTCACTGTAGTGAAGTGGCTGAACCGGATTCAGTGTTTTAAATGAGACTTTCAAATGATGACAGCTTTCTATTTCCTTCTCTGCGATCTCATGCTTTTACATTGCTAATATCTCCCACATTTGCCATTCATCAGGCAAAGCTTTCATCCCTCTGTCTCTTTCAGCATAACTGCCTTCCAGGTTTTAACCTTCCTCTGAACGTTTGAAACGCAAATTGATTCCCCACTATAGATTAGTTTGCATTTTCTGAATCTTTTCGCTTTCTAATTTCTTAGCTGCCTTTGAATTATTTCTGTGCATCCGGGGGAGAAATTTTAAGTGCTTACCTTATGGCTACTTCTCAAATGTTCAATTGTTGTCATCAGAATGACTGGTGAGATGTCAGATAGGGCACAGCCCTGCACAACCCATCAAGAGCACTCTGTCTTTTAACTCTTTATCTCTAATTTACTGTGTGGCCACTTTTATTGTGGAGTATTCTGATGCAAGATAAGTTATTATTGAGTGTCATGAGAAAACACTGTCCTTCCACTACACTTTCTTGTTTGGTGTCCATCAAAGAAAGCTGGAACGTCACTGCAATACTGTGCGTTTATCTTTTCACATCTATACATGTTTCAAGTTCAGTCTGAGAATTAAGACCTGCAGGATGTACTGAATTAAGGTTTTGAACTCCAGTGGCAATCAAAACCTTTGACCTCTGCTCTACATCTATGGGTCAAGGGCGCCTTTATTGCTTCTTTTAAGAGATTGCTTAGAGCTGTATATGAATGGAAATGTATATACAACTTACAAAAAAAAGAGAAAGAGGAGGGGATTTGCAGGTGTCGTAAACTACCATCTGCTCTTTTGTAATCTCCAGATTTAGAAATAAGCAAAGTAGGCAGAAAGAACTTTGTTCAGTTATTATTATTATTTGGCTGAATATATGTTTGTTTGATTATGTGTTATGTATACTAACTCTACAATGTGTGAAACATTTTACAATACTTGGTTTTCTTTCGTATTTTTGATTTTCAGTATTTGCATCCATTCTACTTTGTGCTCTTTATTTTACTTTTTTAATTCCATACAATGTGCTTTTCTGTAAATAAAATATTAAACTGTTGCATGTAGTAAGCAATTCCTTGTCGAACTGAATTTAGGAAATGCAGATTTTAATTTTAAGCTTTTCTTTTTCTTTTCCCAAGTCGAAATGGTTTGGTTTATTACAAAATACTAAAGTTCTGTATGGTGTGGCTCTTTGGAGCCTATTGCATCTTGATTATAAAGTCATGTTCTGCATAAATTAAGGAAAAGATATACTGCAGCACTGAGCACTGCAGGCTTTGTTCCAGGAACATTTGTTCTCACAGTCTTACGGTGCTGAATAACTGTAGCTGGTACCTAGATGCCTGCCTTTCTTTTTTTATTCCTTTTATACTCACCCACAGAATTTTTCATACTCCACAGTGAATTTTCCATGCATTATTAGCTAGCCTTATTTCCCAACTCCTCGGCCTAATCTTACGCTCTATTTTTCTTGTGTCCTGTAGTAACTCATGTAATGACACAGCTCAGAGATCTTAGTTTATTCTATGGGGTACAAGACAATTACCTTGATGTATTTTTAAAAATAACCTTTATACAGCATTGTGCAATAGATAGCATATTGCATTCTTTCTGCTACCTTATTATTATTTTAATTAAGAAGTAGTAATGGAATGACATCTTCATTTTCCACTCTAATAAACAAAGTGTACCCTAAAGTTAAAACAGTATTTTAAAAAAATTACCTCAAAGATTGTTGTCCAAGGAGTATATAAAAACTGACAGGAAGGACTTCCTCACTACCAAACCAAGGGACAGATAAGTGCTGTCATAAACGCTCCTTCAGCTCCTTCCAGAGGTTCTAGGTGGAAAAAGAGAAAGGAAAAGCCCCTTTTTACTTAAAAAATTTGAAAAGATATGGTCTGTGTCTGTTGTGCATGTATGCTTCACGGTCCAAAAGAAATCGGCAGGGCCATTTAGCAATCAAAGTCATTTTAGACTGAGGCAGTCTGGTTAAAAGAGGCTTTATTTAAAGTACTGAAATCTATAAATGTGTGTGCAGACGTCTATTAAAGAAACCAGCACCTTCAAATCTGAAAACGCAAGATTTTAAGAGAAATAGCAATGTCTTTTTTGTGAGTTCTGCAGCTCATCCAGGTGGGAACCTCCCATGGAGAACCGCACCTGGCAGCAGATCTGGCATTTCTTGTCATCTTATTGGACAAGGGGAAACTGTAAGTCATCTTATGGCGTTCCCACAGAATAATTTTTGTAATCCTGTGTAGGCGACACTACCTAGGGAGACAGGTTAACCTTTGCCTTTAGTCAAGACTGCTGTAAGCCTTCCATCTAAAATCAGAGCCTTGACATTCCTCCCTTGATGTTTGCTATTTTGAAACCTACCTGTCTGCGTTTCAGTTCCAAGGGCAGGATTGTAAACAGGATTAGAGTCTTTGGGTATTTTTTTTTTTTTACCCATGTGAACTGGAGCAAAATTGGAGATGACTACAAACAACAGGAATCTTCAACTTGCCAACTGCACATCCATCTCAAGAAAAAATGAGTTTGAGCTGTCATAATGATATTTTATGTAAGAAAAAAAAAAAATTGTCTTGTGTTTTGTTGTCTCTCTCGTTGGTTTTCAGGTGTCCCTCCACAGCTCTACAAGTCTGATTGCTTGCTTGTGTAAGCTGCAATTTACATGAATTATTTTGCTCCAGTAGATGTGTTTTAAAGAAATATAGCTGACATGAAAGAAGAGATGAAATCTTGAGAGTTGCAGCTTGCTAAACAAGGTAAGTCTGCCTGATTCGGTGTAAAATTTCAGTCCCTAAGAGGAGAGAGGATTCTCGGCACTGCATACAAGCCTGCGCTTGCCAAGCCATTGCCTAACAATGCAATGCAGGCCTTATCAAATACGTATGGCCTGCAAAGCTTCTGCTGTTCTAGTTCCTCACAAATGGTCAAGTCAGAGTTGTAACTTTATAAATTGCTTTGTTTTCTGAGAAGGAGATAAGAAAAAGGGATGATGGAGAGGGACGAGGGAGAAAAGGCAAGAGAGCAGTAGAGGCAAGCTTCCAGAGCTAAGGGCTGAAGAAAGCACACGGAAGATCACAGCCAGCCCTGCAAGCTATGTCAGAACCCCTCTGTAGCGTGCACACTCCTTACAGTTCAACAATATTATAAGCACAGCTGGAAACTATCCCAGTGCGTAGGAAGGATGAGATGGTAGTAAAAGACCAGCTTGCCTAATGTGTTTGAGGTCACTGAACATCTCAAGAAACTGGTTTTGCAGGGTTGCCCTGTAAATCAGATCAAGAATATGATCCGAATTAAAAAAGAACAAAACTTGTCTTTGTCCTTCCCTCCCCCAGTCTTTGTTTTTTGTTACTGAGTTGTTTCACTGGCACAGCTGATAGTGTAGGCCTACAAATAACTGCATCAGCACAACTCCAGGAGTTGAGCTAGGAGGTAAGGATCTCACGTGCCTCAAGAGATGGTATGTTTAAAATGTATTCAGGAGGGACATCGATCTTCCCATCTGAGATGGGAAAAGGTGGGCTGGGCAGCAGTGATCTGAAAGAGCCTGTGAGGCAGTACAGACCATGAGCCGAATGTGCATCAGCAGTGGGACACTTCCACAAACAAGACAGATGTTTGGGCACGTAGAGACAGGGATCGATTCTGGCATATCCCATGACCTTTTCAATCGATTTAGCACTGGTAAGGTGAATATGAGACTTAGCAGCAGACCCAAATTTCAAGAAAAATGTAAACAAGCTGGAGGGGATTCAGAAAACAACAGGAAAGATGGACATGTGAAGTGACCTGTGAGGAACGATTAAAAACAATTGGTGTTTTTTAGTCTTGGGAAGGATGAAGAGATACAAGAAAGTTTTCCAGCTTTGCAGTGTTCTTGTTGTTTTCTATACATTCTTTGGGAATCAAATATTTTGTCAATGTCCTCTAGGAAGAGAAGAAAGTGTAGGGCTGAACCTACACCATGTGGAGATCTAGCCTCGCGTCTCCAGCGGTAAGGACGACAGTGCTGGAGGATATTGCCTGGGGAAGAGTTGTGAAAGCTGCTGTCACTAGAGGTTTGAAAACAGGCTCGACAGGCATCTATCAGAGGTGGTTCAGGTATGGCAGATCTGCCTGTGAGCCTCTGGGATACAGGCAAGCAGCCTGGCCGTGGGAAGCACCGAAAATATGGCCATGCCTCACCGCGCTGGGCTGTTGCCAGTGTTGCCTGTCACCACGTTTTTGCAGGGTCACTGCCGCCACCACAACGGTAACGTCACATTTTGGGTTGTTCTGCTTTCGTTGCTGAGCAGAACCGAAACGCTTGCTGGGGAGGAAACTGAGCATTTTATTTTACTGGTGGGGAATTAAGATTTTCTTGTCGATTAGTAGCAGCCTTTAGTTCATCCTCACGACCTGAACTGGAACGTATTGATCATTCATAGTGGTGCCATGCTGGTAAGGAGAATCTCTGCTGTCAGGCCTCGGAAAAAGGCCCCTCTCTGGTGCTAACCACTAACAACAGCCTCTCCACAACCACCTCTGCCTAACGCCCCGGTCCTCAGCTCCCCTCAGCCGTCCCCCGGCACGCTTCGATTCCGCCAAGCCCCCGAGGGCCCGACCCCCGCCCCAACCGCCCCTCGCCCCTCCCGCCGCCGGTTGGGTGAGGCCGTAACGGCCGCCCAGCGGGCGGGGCGGGGGCGGCGCCAGGCGGTGCCGGCCGCTGCCAGGCGCGGAGCGGCCCCGCAGAGCGGCGGCTGGGGCGGAGGCGCTGCCTTCGAGATGGCGGCGGGCGCCGGGGGGGAGCAGCGGTCGTACGAGCTGGTGGTGTTCGGGGCCAGCGGCTTCACCGGGCAGTTCGTGGTGGAGGAGGTGGCGCGGGCGGCCGGCGGCGGGGTGCTGCGCGGCGCCCTGCGCTGGGCCGTGGCCGGGCGGAGCCGCACCAAGCTGCAGGAGGTGCTGGAGAAGGCGGCCGAGAGGCTGGGTACGCGCCGCGGCCGGGGGGCGGGCGGGCGGCGGGGCGCTGGGAGCAGCCCCCGGGCAGGGGCCGAGGGGCTCGGGGAGGGCCCCGCGGTGACGGCCGTGTCCGCTGCGCAGGGAAGGCGGCGCTGGGGCCGGAGGTCGGCGTGCTGCTGTGCGATGTGGGCGACCCGGGCTCGCTGGCCGCCATGGCGAGGCAGACGCGGCTGGTGCTCAACTGCGTGGGCCCGGTGAGTGCTCCCCGCCTTCCCTTCGCCCCCTTTTTTTTGAAGACAAGGGTTGGAAGAGAAGGCCGCCGACCTCGGTTTTGAGGCCGCGGCCACTCGAGAGCCTGAAGCTTGATGCTTCCAGCTCGTTTAGAGCAGATCAAAGTACGAGAGCTGGCAGTTAGGTAACGACGAGGTCTGTGAAGTTGGTTAAGCAGAGAATATGCGGATAATGCAAATGCAAAAAGCATAAATTGAGATAAGAGATATTAAATCGGCTTTGGCGATCTTATCTTTTGAGAGAGATACGGTGGAGTGGTTTGTGCAGCAGTCCCCTTTATCAGCGATGAAGTTTGCGCTGCTGCTCTGGTCCTAACCCCCCCCCCCCCCAAGACAAGACTATTACATTTGCCCCACTTAGAAAAATCAATAGCTATCAAGTGCTTGCTTCTCTGGTAGATAAACGTTAGATGAAGCAGGTTGGGTGCGTTGTGTGGGGTGTTATTTTGTTACGTGTGCTGTTTTTATTCCTTCTTCAGTATAGATTTTTTGGAGAGCCTGTCGTGAAAGCTTGCGTTGAAAACGGTGCGAGCTGCATTGACATCAGTGGAGAACCCCAGGTATGTGACGTCTGAAAAATGCCACCTTATGGTAGGGCTCTCTTAAAGTAGTTGGTTAGCGTGTTTTATATTTTTGCTAGCGTTTTTGAACATGCAGACAATTTCTGCCTCCGGAAATGCAGTTAGTTCTAGGATGCATTATCTTTAGGATGTATGAATGAGTATTATTTGTATAGTTTTCTCACTCTTAGATAAAGCCCCTCAGGTTCTTTCTGGAAGTCCAACATTTTTAAATTCTGCTTTAAGTCTCAGTTGTGATTCCAGGTAGGAATTTTGGATATATCACTCTTTTTTTTTTTTTTTTTCTTTTTTTCCACTGCTGTGACATTTTCATACCATAAAAGATGAATGACACACGTCTGTCTTAAAGATGTATCTAAATAATATATATAATAATATATATATATAATATATAATAATATAAACATAATATAATTTGAAGTATGTAGGCTGCTATGATTTGAGAATAAAGCACTGATGGTTAATATTGGATATTGTCAAATATGGGATCTTCTTAAAGTATCTGTTCTGATTGTGTTTTAGTTTCTGGAAGGAATGTACCTGAAATACAATGAAAAAGCTGCCGAGAAGGGAGTGTATATCATTGGAAGCTGTGGCTTTGACTCTATACCAGCTGATATGGGAGTACTGTACACCAGAGACAAGTTGAAAGGTGACTTTCTTAACATGACTTTATGCTGAAAAAGACACACAGATGATGCTTTTCATCTGGTTTCCTAAAACAAATGTTTGTAGCAAACCTCCTTCAGTTTGTCTTTTTGCCTGCCTTTACCAGCTAACTAACTTCAACCAAATCTGGTAGACAGATATAAAAGAAAATCTAAATCAAGTTCCCATTAGATTCAAGCAAATTGGTGGTTAGGTAGAGGTGGGATTCAAGGTGATGTTGCTCACTGAGAGAACAGAAGGTTCGTCTCTTGGAAGTGGACTGCTCAGCCAGTGTGTGGGCATCCGTGGGCATGCCGCAGCACATTTCCTCTTATGCAGTGAGAGTATTGTAAGGAAGACATGGTGGGGACAGGATGGCTGTAGGGAAGGGATTGCAAATCAGTGGATGATCAGGTTTCATAGGTTTTGTTTCTCTGCCTCCAGTACTGAGCAGCTGTTGTAAGGACCTAAGTAGGTAGTGCCTTACAGTGCCTCTTACGTCAAGCGCAGCAGGACAGTAACTGAGAGAATAGATAGATTTCTAAATAGATGTGAGAAAAGATGTAAGATGATTTAATTCTCTGCAAGAGTTCTTGATCCTAATCCCAAACAAGGATACTTTGTTCATCAATTCTGACTTTGTAACTGGAAGGGCCCCTAAGAGAATCCAAATGTGTTGCCTTTAATATTCTAGTAAAATTGCTATTAACGTGTTTGATATTGGAGTGTGTCATCAACTTTCAGTTTAATAAAACTAAATCTATAAAAGGATCTGATTAGAGGGAGAGAAGGAGAGGCATGAAAATGAGTATCTGATTGTTCATGAGTTTATAATTTGATGTCTGATACTTGTTTTGAATAAAGATGTCTTTTATCTCTTCCTATTTTGACTTTCTGGTAATATCACCTGTCTATCCAGTTGCTTGTTATGTTTAAATCTGCCCTTACAGGAACAGTTCATGAGCTCAGAAGGAGCTGAGCAAAGTGAAACAAAGCAGAATTTGGAGTTGCCTTGTTTTGCTATTCACCACAACTAAGCAACCTTTGTTTTAGGATATGTTGAGTGTTATTTGCTTTTGTTTTGTTTTGTTTTTCTTTGTAATAAGATCTACTGAGCTCTCTTAATTCATCTATGTTTTCGCAGCCGATGTTGTCCTTTATCTCCAAACTTTGGGGAAATCTAAATATGGCTTTTAATATTCTTTTCCTTTTTTAATTTATTATTTACATGATCTTAATTAACTAGATAAAACAACTGTAGCATTTAATGACTAAAAATAAGATTAATGACCATTACTGAAGTACTTTATGTATTAAATTTAATATTTGCTAACCAAAAAAGCTCCAGATCTTAATCTTAGTTTGCTTTACTTAGAGATAAGGATGTGTCTCTGTCCTGTCCACTAGCGATGTCACTGGTCTGCCATTTGAGGCTGCCAGCGTGTCCTCTGGCTGTGTGAACAAATCTGAGTGTATATCCCAAGTAATTACTCTTTATGTTCTCTCCTCTTTTAAAGGTACCTTAACTTCTGTCGAAAGTTTCCTGACAGTGAAATCTGGACCTGAGGTTAGTTGGTTTATACCTTCGTGGGAACTTGTGATGACATCGGCATAGCCTATTCGAATAACTGTTGTTACGTTAATGCAGACCAAGGAACAAGCTGTGCCAGTTCCTTGATGATGTCATTATTCTTTAGAAGCTAATGTATATGATATAATACTTTACTCTGTAGAAGCTAATAAAAGTATCCCAAGGAAGCACCCTTTTGTAAGGTTTGTTTGCATGGGCTGACTACATAAAATTTGTTGTATTAAGCAGTTCCAAGAAATGTTTAGGTTTTGCAGTTGATTTATTTGCACATAGATGTGGTAAGGACTCATACACAAACTAGTGGATGTGGAAGTGTGTTGCCAGTAATCCTAGTGCTTTGGCTGTTTTTTTGTTGCTATTTGGTGGGGTCGTTTTGATATACTTTAGGGATATGGTTTAGTGGGGACTGTTAGTGTTAGGTCAGAGGTTGGACTCGATGATCTTGAGGTCTCTTCCAACCTAGAAATTCTGTGATTCTGTGATACTTGATAGTGCTTGTAATCATAATACATTTGTGTAATAATTTTGTAATGCTATGTAATAATTCCAAAGTCGTCATTAAAATAATGTTTAAAGCCTTAACTGCATTAATTATTGTTTCATGGTATTTTACTAGGGTGCTTGTATACATGATGGGACTTGGAAGTCAGCTGTTTATGGCCTCGCAGATCAAGACAACCTGAAGAAGCTTCGAAAAAAGATAGGATATTCCCCTGTTCCAGTAGTTGGTGCGAAACTTAAAAGAAGGTATAAAAAGCTTAAAACGTAAAACAAGCTGTTTTCTAACAGCTCCAGGATTTATTACATAGATTGTTAGCATATTATTAACTGCTAAAAATATGCATTAAAGACTTTAGTAAAATCTGCATGTACACACACTTGTCTGGTAGAATTGAAAATACGTTCCTATTTCACTGAAAAATAATATGTTAGCATTTACTGTGTCTCACAGTTAACTTGTTCTAAAAGACTTAGTGGCATGGCAAACTTTAAAGTTTTATTTCAGAAGTGATGTGTAGAATGGAAGAAAACAAATATGAGAATATTATTTTGATTATCATATTTATCCTGGCTGTATTTCATGGAATTTTGAGTTAAGCTAAGGATAAATTTGAATCACTGAATTGTTTCATTGAAAAGAGAGAATGTCATAAAAATGCTTGAGAGAAAGCCAGTACTGATAGCACTGCTATGATCAATTTCTTTGTTCGCATGGAGTTTTGCATGTTTTTGTGAATATTTTTTCCATTTGCAGAGGACTTGTGTTCTATAGTCAGGAATTCAAACAGTATGCTATTCCATTCATGGGATCTGATGTTTCTGTCGTGAAGCGGTCTCAGCGCTATTTGCACACGCAGTTGCAGGAAACACCAGTAAGTTACTGCTACTAGTGTAGTATGCCTTCGTTTTCATTTTCAGCAAATCCCTCCTATATGTAGTAACAGTTCATTGTGTAGATCTGCGTACCAGGTTTTCTGCAGTTAAATAATAACAAGCTTTTGCTTCTGTAAAGAAGGAGGCTTGTTCTCTTGACTACTTTTTGGAAGCTGCTTGGCCTGATGTGGTCCAGGTTCTTCTGCATGCCCAAGCCTGTTTTGTACTGTGTGATATCCTGCCTGATGAGCTTGCTTTCTGCTGCCAGAAAAATAGTTCTGAGAGTCTTTTGTAGGGTTTTTATGCTGTCTGATTTTGGGGTATGTATTTGTAAGGAATGGAAGCTTTGGGTTACAGAAGCATTTGAAAAGTGGGCTTCATGATTTTAGGAAACTGTAAAGGTGTTTAATTTTGTACCTGTGCAGAGGCTTTTCTGTCATATCAATGGAGATTCTAAAGGCATCGTAAGTGTAGTCTGCATAACAATAGACAGGTTGGTATCATGTACTGAACTTTGTTGTAGATAAACTATATGCTGCTCATTTGTATTTGGAAACTTCTTTTATGCTTGAGTCTCTGGTGTGCAGAGTGAAGGCAACATGAAGTGTGTTGTGGTGAGAAGGATATATAGTTCTCGTTGTCCATGGTTCCCTGAGAGGAAACCAGCACTGACAGTTCATATAACAGCTGTGCAGAATCGCTGGCATCGGTTAGGGCTGAAGGTGACATAGCTCTAAAAATATACTTGGAACTATTAATGAGAAAGTTTTGTTGTTGCTATTCCAGAATTGTAATGCAAGGCCTTGGTTTCTCTTAAATGAAAACACAGAGAGAAGGAAAGGAATATCTTGGGAAAGAAGCCTGAAATCAGATACCAGAAGACAACTTTAAGTTTTCCACTGTTGTTTACCATACTCTCTGCATCTCCATTCTGTAGTTACATTGCTTTCTCATAATGAATTATAAAGTCAAGTGTTGTTAGAACTCAGGTGTTTAAGGTCTTCTGCAAATAGTTCTATGTTGTATTAAAAACTCGTATCCTGTATCTTTAAAAATGAACCTCTGAAAAACTTTTGATGTGAATTCTATCACTGAAAATATGTTTTTGCCTTAGGTACAGTATGGTGCTTATGTGAATATAGGTGGTCTTGGCTCTGTTGTGAAGCTGATGATTGCTGGCATTTTATTTCTTCTTCTTGTGAAATTTAGCTTTGGAAGAAAACTTCTGACAAAAGTAAGTGTTCAAAGCACAAAAGAATTAAGTGCTTGGAGGCTCTTTTTCTTTAGGTTAACGTGAGTTGTTTTTGTTGTTTTCCTTTTTCCTCTGACTATATAGTATCCGGAATTTTTCTCTGCTGGACGTTTCACAAAGAAAGGACCAACCCAGAAACAGGTAACTGACTGCTTTCCACCCTAGTTATTGAAGAAGTTTGTTATAGTAATGGTAGAACAGTAAGCTGCGGTCTACCACTTAGCCCCAAAGAAATAAATCATTTTTAAATGCACACTGTGTGTGCCTGTGAATATTTAAGTAATCATGCCTTCTGTTATTAGGTCATCAAAAGTATGTGGAACTGATACAAGAAAAGGAGATCGTATTTCTAGGTCTGATGTATTTACATGAATGGCTCACAACGTACAAACTGTCAAAGGTGATGACAGACTGAGTAGCAAAAACTCAAGCCCGAAAGCAATGAGAGAATAAATAGACTTTAGGGCTGTAACTGTTCCAGTAAAGTGAAAGTGATTATGTAACTGTGATTGTACCTTTCAAGCAATGACTAAAAATAACTGCTTTCATGTTTAGATTTATCACGGCATTTGGCATAATACTTACATTTACTACTTCTGTTTGCCTGATAGAAGTGAGTTACTGTTTTGGTGACCACGCTTCATGTCTTGTCCACTACAGATGGATGAAACCTCTTTCACAATGACCTTTTTTGGTGAGGGTTACAGTGAGGGGCAGAATCCACAGAACGGCAAACCAAATGTAAAGATTTGCACTCAAGTGAAAGGACCAGGTATGTATGTTAGCAGCTAACTGCATCACATTTCCTACTCTCATAACACGGTTATGGTTCCACTACCATCTACTAAGTCAGCAGCTTTCACAGATAATACTCTGTAGGTACTAGCATGCATTGTAACCTGCTTTTTGAACAGTTTTGGAGCCAGCAAGAATGTACATTCAGAAGGGAGTTAATGAACCATTGCTACTTTAAATAACAGTATATTTAGCCAGATGCAAACAGTGTCACATCAAAAAGTCTTTTAAGCACAGATAGGAAAAGCTGTTGCTGTAGTGGAGAGCTTGTTGCCACTTTGCAGTGATAACTCATGGTTGTTGTGTGGTTATAGGCTTGTATTTGAGGCAGATCTCTGTTCACATTAGTTCTTAAGTACTTCTTTAGCTATTTAGGATGATAACCAGGTTAAAAAAAAAAAAAGTCTTATATGGAGATAAATGTTGGTTTGATTATTCTTCAGCATGCCGTAGAAAAGAGCAAAATAAGAAATGTGAATTTTGTGTTTCAATGCACTGTATGTTTGGTTTTCATCAGAACCAGGCTATGTTGCAACTCCAATCGCAATGGTTCAAGCAGCCTTAGCTCTTCTGGAAGATGCAACTTGTCTGCCTAAAAAGTGAGTACTTTCCTATGCAGAACATACTGATTTTGATTACAGCTACTGTGTGCATGTTTCTCTTTGAAAATACAGATTCTCTATAACCGTGTGGATTGCTTTCTTACCTCACTCAAATGGCAGTGCTATTAAACATGATCCTTGCTATGCAAGGGAGGTAGTTCACCATGATAAAGTCACTTATTCTTCATCTGACTTTCAACTTGAAAGGATGTAATTACAGTTTTTAGTTAGGTTTTGCAGCACCCACTACACCAGTGTCTATGTTTTCAGCTAAGGAGAAATTTCTGTTGAGCTTGCTAGATGCAGAAACGAGCCTCTAGCTGTAACCAGCTTGCTAACATGCTCCCTCTGGCACAAAGTGGCTTTTTCTTTCCTAGAGAGGGAAACATATTTTTGACTTCGGATAAAGGTATCATTTGGTCACTGTACCACTAATGTTTTTCTTTTGATTTTCATTAACAGAGGTGGTGTATATTCTCCAGGAGCTGCCTTCTCTAAAACAAATCTGATTGATCGCCTCAACAGCCGTGGTGTTGAGTTCTCTGTTATTAGCCAGCCTGAAGTCTGACATCAAACCGTAACTGTATGAACTAACATCTTACCTGTGTTTAATTCCAATAAAGTTCATTTGGCTGTAGAAGCCTAATCATAAAATAGTTTCATTGTGCTGTTGTTTACAGCAGAAAAAATAAGCTAAAAAGTGTAATAACATATGCTATAGTGGAAAAAACAAAATAGGAAGGATACTAAGTTTTCATTCATGAACGTATTAAATCAGTGATTTATTGGGTACTAGTTCTAGAAAGTTGTTTAATCTGTTTCTCAAGATGCAGAACAGCAGCCTAAGTTTTAAGTTAATACATAATTCAGTCAGCCCTCTCACTGCAACTATTTGAAGCAGGCAGGCCCTGGATACCAAGTGCCTTAGCAGACGAAACCACTAGTTATTCCTCATGCCTGTTTGGGATAGGCACGGTTACCATTTGGTGTTCGTATTTTTAAAGGCTTAGTACCCACAGTCAAGTCAGAGTTTCTTTTCTTAAGGTTTAAGGAGTAGTTTTGCCTCTTCGTGGGTCAGAGAGATCAGCTGACTGTACTTAAGTAGTGTTGACTTTCAGTCCTACCTGCTTGCCTGTAGCAAGGCATGCTAAAAAAGAGAAAACCTGTGCTGTAATATAGATAGAGCTGAAGACGAGTTGCCATTTCATCCTTTCAACTGAGAACAAGCCATTCTAGCATAATAAGTGCAGCGTGCAAAGCAGTGTCAAAAACAATGCATTTACAAAGTGAGTAAGTAGCAGCCTTGTCAGTATAGTAACTGTAGGAAGTTAAACTACTTCTAAACTGTTGAAACAAATTCCATATTTGTTTGTAAATATTAAGTTAGCTTTCATGAATCTTGGTGGTTGAATGATAATACATCTAGCAAGCTGTTTTTTTTTTCTAACACATCTGCATTTAGTAATATAACAGCTTTACTCCCACTGTTACAGCTTGCTGAGAGCAGAGCATTGCTGCAGATTAACTTAACATTTCTGAAATACTTTATTTCTTGCTTTAGCGTGAAACAGACTTGTAATGTGTGATTTTTTAGAGGCTGATGTCATGAACAAAAAAAGCTGAGGGAGTGGGTATAACATTTGCTTTAAACTATGGTGTATATAAAAGGCTCGTGATAGAACTTACTTAAAGACAAACTAAAAACTCACTTTGCTCTTCGATGCCTTCCTTGGAGGGAATCTTCAGGATTTGCTATAAGCTGTGTATTCCCGCTTCTTCTTAACTATAAGAGCAACATCACTTTTCAGCTTGTAAACGGTTGACTCAAGTTGTTTCCCAAAATCACTTATCATCTGTGCTTGTCTCTCTGTAAAAAGACGCAGTACCTGCAAATTATCTTCCTGCTAAAACATAATAAAATAAATGAGTTGGGCTGAACAACCATGTCATTTTTTTTACTTAAACAGCAAAGAATACCTCAAGGTCTCATGGGTTTAACTAAGGCAGTAATTGAATAAAAGGAGAAGCAACTGCTAGAATAAACTCTATTGCAGAAACTTCTGAGGCAGTAAGACTGGACACAAGTCATTTCAGTCTGAAGAGCCAGAGGTTACTTTACAGCTAACTTTAACTAAGTGGCAATGCATTTTTCATGTATGCACAAAAGAGCTTTTGTGACTTGACAGCATCTTTTGTCCTTGAGATAACCAACAATCATCCTGCTACTAGATAACGAGAAATTAAGCAGTGTGATTTAGAAATGTATGACCTGTAAGCATCTAATACCTTTGCTGGTACACAGTTTAGTCCTTCAATTGCAGAAAACAAATACCAAAATCAGGAGAAACACAGTTGCTTTATAAGTAATGTCTCTTCTGAGAACAAAAACTTGGATCTGCATCCCCACAACTGTTAGGCTAAAAATGCACTATGGTTCTGTAGGCTAAGGATTAGGCCAGCATAAGAGGGAATAGTAAACAGCTAACAACTTACCTCTGCACAGGAAACATAATACACAGTTCTTTAATACAGTTGTGCCTGAAGTATTTGTTGGACTAAAATTCGCATCATGCCACTCTTAACCCAGATGCTAGAACTGCTGCACTTACAATATTGAACACAGGATGGTGTTAGAATTTGTTTCCTGCTCCCAACCACACAAAGAGCAGCCTTTTCTTCAGCTGAGATAGAGGGAAGGAGTTACTCTAGGTTATTGATGCTTTCCTGCCTGATTTCTTTCTAGCACAGGCAGTAACAGCTCATGACAATTTAAAGGCCTAGAAGGTCTTCATAAATGCTTCCTAATGTAACAAACGTCCAAGCCTGCTTTCATGTATACAGATTTACAGTACTCGATACAGGCTGTTTCAAATGACTGCTCCAACTCTGAGCTAGGTTTTAGGCCAAATAGTTAAGCCAAAACAAACTGATGTTTATATGTTTCTAACTTGTTCCCTGCAGAAAAAATGTAAACAGTGGAAACAGGAAAATGATAAACCAGTTCAGGAGAGTTTCTTACTCTGTATAACTAAAGGTTACGTAGAGTCAGAAAAAATCAAAATGGCTCAGTGTTGTTGGCAAGAAATCGGGCTACTGAGCAGTAACAGGAAGAGTTAGAGCCCTCATGAAAAGGTCACACCAAGAAAGCCTCTATATGCCATAAGTCTCCTTGCCAGCTTCAGTAACTAATAGCTTCATTGCCCAGTAATCTAGAAGAATTACTGAATACCAAGCCAACCACATCTAAAAGCCTGTTTGCATCAGGCTACTGACAAATCGGACTTGCACTCTAGAGGGTAGGTTTGTGCTGAAGAGTTACTGCTTACTTAAAGTTGTCAGAGCCTGAAGTAAAAGTTTATGTAAATGAAAAAGACAAGAAGAACCATCCTGAAGCAACCATATGAAGAAGATGATGACAAGCTAACTCCCATGAAGCACTAAGTAGACATACAGCTAAATACCTAACAACAGGCCTGGTTAAAGTATGGCTTCCCTGATAGACAGGCACTTCTGTAGCAACATGCCCTCCTGAGTGTGAGGCTGTTCAAGTCTAGTGTTCAAACCTGCATGTCTGACTGCACTCAGCCTGCAGGTCTTGGCAATACCTCTGGTCCTGTGTAAAACACCTGGAAAACAATGAGCTTCACTCGAGGATAAGAAACCAACTGTAGCCCAGCTGTACTCAGCATAGAATCACAGAATTGTAGGGGTTGGAAGAGACCTCAAGAGATCGTTGGGTCCAACCCCCATCCTGTGACTCTGTGGTACCTCCAGTTTCAGATTCCTAAAGCTAGGACAAAATTCCCTAGAATCAGAAAAGTGGCCTCTGATGCTTACACTTGTAAAAACTTCATAAAAAAATGTAAAAACTTTACCTACCGGTGGCCTGGAGTGCTTCAACTGAAGGAATTGCTGCCTGACTACATTCATGTTTTGATAGAAGATCTTAAGGGCCTTGGCAAATTCTGCATCGCAGCTGGTACGATGGCTGCACATCTCTTCAGTTTCTACCAAAGGCTGTTTCATCATCTTAATTACCTTGGTAGGTGACTCAGATTTCTTCTCTAAAATGCAAGAGACAATTTTTTATTAATAAATAAAATAATTTTAAAAATATATATCAATTGTCATTGGAAATGGCAGGCTAATTCCCTTTGTCAGAGGAGAAGAAGTCAGGGGGATATAAATTAACTTCCTGTAGAGCCTGTGTCCTCGGGCAGTACTGTAAGGGAGAACTGTTGCAAAAGCATGCGATGCTGAGACAGTTTGTGATGAGCACTGACTTTCGTGGTGTCCTGTGTCCCATTTCTTTAGTTTGTCTTTAAGAAGGACGTTTTCTTCTCTTAAAGCTCTGTTGACCTCTCTCAGCAATTCTGTCTCTTGTTCCATCTGCAGCAGCTTCCGGTACAGTTCAGGCACCTCGTTACCTGCATCCTGTATTTTTTAGAAAACTGCAGTTCAGATAATTATCACCAAATCCTTACTGATTCCTGTCTGTGAAAAGCACTTCTAAACAGACAAATGGATATTCCCAAGGGGGTAATGGAACTATTACATACTTCATGATATTTAATTTTGAAAACAAACTTTTCTATGGCTTCAGATGGATACTTTTTCCTTCCTACAGTTTTATTAGTCCTTTAAACAAACGTTCATTTCTTATTTCCTCAGCTGCCAAGCTAACATTTGCTGGCCTGGTGTAATGGTATTTCATTAGCAAAAGTGGTAAGAGAATTTCTGCAAGTATCAGGGGCAGTGCTTTAGCTTTACTGTCTTTGTATGTGTGTATATGCACGTATTTATACACATAGAGAAATATATACATATATAAAACAATTGTATTGAAACGTATGTCTGAGCACACATGCACCTGTAGAACTTACTTAACTGCTTTCATTTATTTTACAATCTTTTACTCTCTGATGTAATTAAATAAGCTGGCAAGGTCAAGAAACATTTACAATGGAAGCACCTCACCGTGGTGCTCCAGCAAGTGCATACAGAGCTGCTCAGCACTTGCATCCTGCAGCTGCGTTACACCCCTGCCAGGCTCTGTCATCCATTACAGTGCTTCAGCGCAGCCCACAGGGAGTGCTTCGGGCTCAGACAAAGCACTGTGCTTAATTAGACATTTCCCTGCAGCCTTTGCTCATTACATATTCCCGGGTTTGTCGGAACATCGTATCAGTAATCCACGTACACTTACCAGACCAGCACTGCTTGCCGTCAAACCTTTAGGATTATCGACCACAACAGTGCCCTCTCTTGTTAGCAGAAGACCATCGAGGGAGTAGTCCATCTCCATGCAACCTTCTGCAGCAAAGGAAAGACAAAGCATGGTCAGGACTCGGTCATCACTTGCTCTTTGCTACAGGTGCTTACTGTACACTATGTACAATACTTTAGGTAGAAACAAACACAGACTCTTTTTAAACTCTGAATTCAAGGCAGAATTAGCCTTTTCTTTAACACTTCAATCAAGCTGTGAGCCAGCATACTCATTTTAAAATTATACCAGGAAACCACTAATTGTTTTTCATATCCTCAGTGTTTTTGTATCCATAATAATGGACAATACAGTTTGATTCTATCTACCAACCATCACTGAAGAACATAAAATATGTAATATAAAACTTTCAAAAGCAAAAATTCCAGGAAGAAATACCTTGAAGTCCCCACAAATCAACAATTAAAGCATTTTTCTGTAAATAATTCAAAAATTCATAGGACGCATTTAGAGCTGAGAAATGGACTGTTTCTTCTATCTTTGGATTCACGCTTTTCCAGACAGGTTTTGTGTATATAGACCGTGGAAGATCATAAACTCTATACCTAAAGACAAAAAATGCAAGCATAAAAAAAAAATTAAATAAAATAAAAAAAATTCAGTCTCTGAAAATGTCACTAATTTAAACAGACACAAAAGTTGAGCAGAAACAAACACTGCAGCATTTCAAGGTCATCTGTTCTTTCCTACTCAATAAAGTGCCTTATGCAGTCATTCAGCACCCACAGGACATGTGAAAATATTACTGTACTTTATTAATTTTTAGTACTTATTCTGTTGACAGCAGCAGTGTGGCTTGCTGTCAAAAACTCACAAAAAGCTTTAAAATATTCATAACTCCATTTTTTATTCTGAGACTTCTAGCTTTCTGCCTGTTCAGTAATCCATGGGGCATTTCTCCAGCTCCACCCATATCTTTGTGGATAACAAATGAGGCCATATAAATCCTTGCTCAACACGGACCTTTTAAAAATGGGAGGGATATTTTTAGGCCAACACTGCATATCTCTCTGCAGTTTCAGCGATTCAAGGTTAAATTCTTGCTGCAGCTTAAAGACCCAAGCAAAAGAGATAATGGGTTATGCAGGCTCATGACTTCTACAGGAGCAAGGCTAAACCTGCTCTCAGTTTCACCAGAAGCACAAAGCAGGCTTGTTCTGAGGAAGCAAGGAGTTGGTACAACACAATACCCTATCTGAATGCCTCTTCCCACAGTATCCCGCAACCATTTGACTCCAAGGCACTCTGCAACGTGAATCTGGAAATCAACCCTTCTCCCCAGCAACTCCAGCGGATCAGTGACCATATCGTCCTCCCCAAAGAGTCTGCAAAGAGAAAGAACAGCACTGCAAATGTGACCCTGGTCCTCAATCAACATCAACATGGAGTGATAACAGAAATGAGGAGGATGCTGGGATCAGAGAGGAGAGCTGCTGTTTATGTGACTTGAACATTCTGATAATTAATAATTAGTGGCAAATGAAATGTAAGTTTGCGTAACAGCTAGCGTGCTGTTTGTTTTTGTTGTTGTTTTTCCTTTGCACATCCCTAAGTTCGGACGGAGGCTATGTGACCTTCATTGTCATATGTTACTATACAGAAAACAGCTATGTTTGAAAGAGAAAACAAGAATCCAGAAAGACAACATGGACACAGGAGCCATTCAAAACAGAGAAGGACTAACCTGAATCTGTTTTGCAGTACAATTATTTTCTCTATCAGATGAAGAAGCTCCTATGTTGACGGCAACATTACTCAGCTAAAAGAAACTTACAGTGGTATTTCCAGCCTGCAGAAATCTCCAGGTATACAGAAGGGCCTGAGGTACAGGAGCAGGAACTGCTGGCATATCTACCACGTTGCAGAAAATGCAGGAGGAAGACTGCTCAGCTCTGGCCATCCCTTCCCTGTGAGTTGCCCTCTCCAGCTGGGGACAGGGACAGAGCTGTCAGTCAGCAGGGCTGAGAGTGTGAAAAACAGTTCCTGGGGCCCTCCCTCCAGAGCACTTCAGCACAGGCAGAAATGGGGACTGACTGTCCCTTGGTGTTGTCTAATGAGTCTGGAGCTGATCCTGCTCCCACTTACAGCAGTCAGATCTCTGAATGTCTCCCTCTTTCACATTTTGCTCAGCACTGTCAGCCTTCATTCCCAGTCACACATTTCAACAGGTGAACCTCCCCAGTTCCTTTAACAAGGAACGACCGAAAGCTCTCCAGTATGGAGGCAGCGGATATTTACCTTCCATCACTGGAGCACGGAGACAGGTTGATCAGCACAACAGCTTCCTCCAGCCCTTCTGAGTTCAGCAGCTCGGTCTGCTCCTCCAGCCTCATGCGGTATGCCAGTGCCTGCAGCCAAACGTGAGCAGATCCCACATGGACAACCTCCACCGGGTCCCAGAATGGATCGCTGTCCTGGTTCAAGTCTGTGTTCTCCCCTTCCAAAAAATGCTGGTAAAGTTCCTCCATTAGGAACTTCCTATTAATGAACTTGGCCTTTGACCATACCCACACCTATGGAGGAGGCACAAGAGAGGTGATGAACTCGGGCAGTCATGGACAAGGAAAACAGCAAAGCACCTCTCCACCTTGAGCAATGATCAAATGACTTGGAGTCACCTCTGAGATCTACATGTTCAAGCTGCTCCTGAAAAGACTAGCCTGTGCTGCACAACCTGCTGAAGACCTATATTTTATTTTTAACTTCATTTTCAACAAATAAAGACTTACTTATTTCTTAAGGGGCTATGGAGGATCACTGATCATCATCCTCTTTACAACAGTCCTGCATGTGCAGGCTGTTGTGATCACCTCTTCTCTAGAACAAATGAAATTCAGTTCCTTCAGCCTTTCATATTGACTGAAGTAATCTGCAGCTCTTAGGTTTTCATATTTTAAATATACGATAAACTGTTCTGACTAAGCTATCCCAAAGTTTATACAAACACAACAGAAAGAGTAGATTTGTGTTACAGGCTGTTGTTTGGAGCATTCACCTTTAATAAAGAAGCATGAGGCTTAAGACTCTGCTCCAATGAAAGATCATTTATCAGGCAGAATGGGGATTCTAAGGATTTATTAGAACACAACTACTTTTCACCTCCATTTCATCCCAGTCCAATGCTGCTTGTTAATTTGCTTCTTCTGCATTAAGATATTCTTCCTTTGATCTTATTTTCCTTTGTTTCCAGCTTTAATCTAACTTGTTCTTACAACCAGCAGCTGAGAAAATACCAGTAAATCTAAACAAATCACTCTGGTTGGTTCCTGAGGCTCCTTCTCCTGGTTCCATCATTGTTTCTAAAGAGCATGAGTAAATAAAAGGGCCTTTTTATTTATGGCCTAAGCTTTGCACGTGCCAGATTTATACAAGAACAAATGGAAATGCTTTCATAAAAAAATACATTGGCATTATACGTTGGTTTGAAAGACTAATGGACATCAAAGATGGCAAAATAAGGACAGGCCAAAATGAGGATAAATTACATCATAAAGTGTTCTTGTAAACCGACTATTTACAAATTAGCGTGTCTAAATGGGCCTATTAAATATATGAAGTGAAAATGTAAAATTACTTTTCTTTGTCCAACAGTAGTGCTCTCAAATATTTCAAATAAAATGGTAACAAGCAGTTGAAAAAAAATATCTTTTTTTGGAAAGGAGATCTGAAGACCTCTCCTCCATTATTTAAAAGGTGAAGCTTTGTTGCTAAGCAGACAGAGATCAGATGCAATGGAGCAGCAGCACCGAAGGAGGTGTCAGAGACAGAGCCACCACACGCTGCTGAAGCTGACCTGGTGCTGCAGGGACGCCTCAGTGAGGTCTCAGCAGTGAGGGCCCTCGCCGGGAGGTTCTCTGGCAGCCTCCCCCTGCACTTGTTGACATCAAACACACCTGCTTTACTTCACCAGGAGCATCCCTGTTGTGATGATCAGTGACAGAAAACATCTGAAGGTGGCTAACTGCACCCAAATGCCAAGACAGACACAGTCCTCGAGGGCAGAAATAATACACCTCAAGGATCTCCTGTGGGTGCCAGAAGCTACCCATGAGCACGGCTATCCTGTGAACAAGCAGTATATGGGCTCCTTTCAAGAAGTGAACAGATCCATGAGCTAGGAGGAGTGTATCTCACATATGGTGGTACACAAAAATGGCATCAAAGAATGGAAGAGTGTGTATCTGTTAGGACACAACAGAGCCAGCCATTGCAAGGATTCAACATGTCTGGCTTGAGGATGAGCACACAGCCTGCATCTTTCTTACCTTCTCTTAAAGCCTACTCTTAACGCATGAGGCCTTCTTACCTGATTTGTTGTTGCATGTGTCACTTTTACTGTTACTTCCTTTTGTAGGTCATGGCCTCTGGAGTCCGATAAGGCTAGGTTTTTCACCTTCAGTTCAAATTTGAGGTCCTATTAATTAATAAAGTTTCTTAGGCACAGTCAAATCCAAGACACCTTTTGCTACATAATTTGGCAATATTTTCCTCTAAGAGGAAAAATTCTGTATATATATGAACCTGCTTATAGAAGAAATTCTCATAACAATCTTTCTGCAGTGTCTAGGACTTGACAATCCCAATATTTCAAATTTTGGAAATCCACCGAGAATGAGGCTTCTTTTATGTACCTCACTGTCACCGCAATGGCATTGTACTCTCCCATCAGGGTGCACAAAGAAAGGAGAATCTTTATCCTAAACAGTTTATTTCTATTTTTCCTTCAGGAAACTTCTCCAGAAGTTAGTTAGTTAAAATGCTGGGAAATTGTTATAGTATTTATAGTTATATATAATATATATAGTATTTATAGTTATATGTATATCCATCTAGATTTCCCTTTGGATCAATCTCATTATTCCTATGTTACAGAACATGACTGAGGAGGAATTCTCCCTTCTTGGACTTTTCATCCCCTTAAAAACACTGTGGCAGCCATTGCTTGTGTATTTATACAGTGCAACTGCCCTGATACTCCGTTTGCAGCCTGCACTCCCAAATTCATGTTCCCCCCATCTCCTCTTCCGTCTACCTGCCAGGTGGTGAGGGAGACTGGGGAAAGCAAAAGGAATGGGGTACTAGGCAAGAACAAGAGCACTGCCAAATGCTCTTACAGTCACTTCTATTCACACTCAAAAACATATCTTACTCACCTTCTTCAGCTCCTGACTCATCTGATTTGCCTCTGCCACCAGTGGCATCAGCTTGATGTAATCGTGGAACACTGCTAGGACGCTGGGGTCTGCTCTGCCCTCCCCGCTGCCCACAGCGCCTTCACGAAGCGGTGCGTTGGGGGCAAACAGAAGGGGTAAACAGGCTGCCACCCAACCCATGGGTAGCTTTAGAGGGGTGCTTGCCGACTGCCAAAATACAATTTAATGCTTCTGGCCCATGCCACTCTCCTGCTCTGAGCTGGGTGGTCGGTACCCGACCTGCTCTCCTCCCCCAGAGAGAAGGCAGCACAGGAGGAACAGCAGCAGAAACGTATGCTTTACTCACAGCAGCCTACTTCAGCTTTCTTTCAAAATCTGACTGACAAATTGATCAGATTAGAAAGTGGACTTCAGGCAGGGAGCTTCTGTCCTGCCTGACATGTGAAGGACTTCCCCCAGACTGTTACAGGACTCATTGATGTCAGAGTCCGCTTTGGCACTCCTTAGAACAAAGTTTGACTGTTTAGTCATTAATTCCCTGCTGTCTGGGAACTGCTGTGGAGACTGCTTTTTCTTAGCAGTTCAGGTTTTGCAGACCAATCCAGGATGAAAAATGTGGATATTACACCTGGATTTGAAGCAGACACGATTAGGCATATTTGGAGAACTGGTTCAGCCTGTTCTGAACACCTACAGATTTTGGTGATGCAACTGAATGCCAGCTGAATATTTTTTTATTTTTTTTTAATATATTTTTAAAGAGAGAATGTGTGCTTGGGTACCAGAACAGCTAGTTACACACAAGTGCTCAGGTGTGTATTCGCTGCATTCCTCACCACAGGAGTAGGGCGATGCTACCACATTTCAGGCCTCTAGGCCTAGTCCTCTGGGTGCCCTCAGCACTCCCAGGGATGCTCATCGCAGGTGATCAGTTGGACCTCAGCCAAATGCCTGAAGGCAGCGGTGTGATTACGGTTCTGTAAATTGCTGCACATTTCTATAGAGATGGAGTAATTCAAAGGATGAAATGACAGGGCCATTTAAGAACTCAAAATGACCAGGCAGATTAGTACACAATTCAAAAACAATGCACAACCCCCCGAATTCTTTAAAAATGATAAATGTCCGAATGCAAAAAATCTACAGTAAATATTCCCAGGACCTTGGGATTGTCTACTAAACATTTTGCTCACTGAACTGAGCACGTTAAAAGGGCTGTTAGGAAAGTAAACTACAAAAAAAAAAAAAAAAAAAAAAAGTGATTTTAGGAAAAGTACTGGAGGGTAGCATTTCCCCTATATAAAAAGAGAAAAACATAAGTAGATGAAAAAATGGGAGGAAAAAAGGAGCAAATTCTAGAGGAGCAATGGGAGTGGTTTGGATGACAGCAAAATAATATGTATCATTATATTTTGTACCACTATTACCTAATGTGATCACACACACAACAAAAAATCCAGCATAGAGAGCTTAGGGAGGAACGTTAAAAACAAAGGGAAAGACTATTTCAGTGTACATCTGGTGATCCTGCCTACAAGAGCCTTCTCTGGGAGAAGCTATTCAGACAACAAAATGTGCTGTGGAAGCACTGACTGCGTGTGCTGTGCAGCGTGCAGTCCTGAGCGACCTTCTCATCTGGAGTGCTCCTGCATTATTAAAAGTAATCTGATCTCATGTAATCTCATCAGTACTGCTCACTTTTTCTTTTTTTCTTTTTTTTTTTTTTTTTTTTTGGAATATAAGAAGCAGTTCTAGCACTAAAGAAAAAAATCAAGGGAAACCATGGTAAGAATTGGATCTGTGTGAAATAAAAGCCAAAATAATTATCCAGACCCTCGGCTGTCAGTCTGCTCACTCTGAGACAGAGCAAATGCACGTTTTACTGTTTATCAACATAACAGTATAAATAAGCTTAAATATGTAACAGCTACTAAGCAAGCCCTTGGTTTCATGAAATAACATACAAACTCATAAAATAAAATCAAAAAAATAGAACACATTTCTCTTTCTATAGTATTAGACAGATATGAAGTAAGTCATCTGACTCATGGCTGCTTCCTCATAAGGAACTGCACAGCCTCCAGCCCCCAGCAAGAACACCACGTGAACTGCAAAATATAAGGCAGATTTTGAAGGTGTGTGCACATGATCCAGGGTGTGACAAAATATCAGTCCCCACAGAACAGCATCACCCAGCACCCAAGCAGTGGTGCTTACCAAGTTTATCCACACTGAAACCTTCTGCTGCTGCCAACTCAGACTGAAAGAAGTCGTAGTCATATCTGCTCAGGTCCTCCTCTGTTCGTTCTGCGGGTGGTCCGACATACAGGTAAGCGCTGTTTGATCCCAAAATAACACGATCCTGAAAGGTTTGACACAGCATGCTGCTGAAGTCATGGATACAGCCTGTTAAGTGTCACTGAAGGGTGAAGTGTTCACAAACTCTACACAAGCTGACAAGACTGTAAAGAGAAGTGCTTGAGAGGAGAGGACCTGTGTGCTCCCATGGCAAAGGACGGGGTTGGCAAAGGGTGATCCACACCCCACTCAGCTGCAGCAGAGAGGCCTGAAAATCATAGCTGCCATTGGCACAGCAGCCACTGTGAAGAGAAGCGGATCACCAGAACAGTTTTGCCTCACTTATCAGGAAGAAAAACCTGCTCAATATTGGAACATAAAAGCAGACACACTGACTCAGAATAAAGACCCATCCATCCCAGTATCCCATCTGCGGTGCTGTCCCTCAGGGACAGATTTCCAAGGAGGAGTACTCATTCCAGGTGAACTGCAGAGCTACTGTTTTTCTGGGAAGTAATCCCTCTACATTCAGTGGCCCTTAGTGGATTTCTCCACTGTGAAAGAAGAGAAGTCTACATCCTCTCTGAAGCAAAGTAATGCAGTTATCATTTCCGCAATGTCTTCTGGCAAGAAGGACTGATTTACTACATCTTTATTTGGGATGAACATGGACCTTGCTAAGATTCATTTGATGTCCTTTAATTCTGGTCTGTTGTGTTCACAGCATAGACACACACATTATTTTGGGCTAACTGGATAAAAACAGAACCAATTGCTTAATATTTCAGTCTGAAAGGCATAGAGGTTATCCTCATCTATACTAAAAATCATTCTGAGGCTGAACAAAGATTTTGAGCCCAGCTATGTGGTCAAAATCTGGCCTAGGAGCTTGCTCCTTTAATGGATGTATTTTTTTATTATTATTAATTACACAATTTTTGTATCAAATTTGCGTTCCCTTAGACATAAGGTTCTGCCTGAGGACACAGTGAGCAGGACTCATTCTGAATCTTTGGTCTGCACTCATATTTTTTTCTTTCAGGATTTTGTCTTATGCTCCAAGAAGATACTCACCAAGTGCTGCAGCTTTGTTTTCCCTGTGATGGGCACACCATTCACAACAACCTTGCACATATCTCGTGGTGCTAGGGTAACTTTGCCATCAGCATTCGTAAAAGTAGCATGTTTGTCCAAAATGCTGAAAGATGTTCAGTTTTTTTGTGATTTGTTTTTTGTTTTTAATTTGAGAACCATCATAGAACATTAAATCATAATTTCAAAGACAGTAAGTTTAGGCTGCCGTTCAAGAGGCAGTTGCCGCAGTTTGACTTCACGTTTTTGCCATTACAAGAATGGCAGTTTCTAGAAATATAAAAGCTTATTATTTATGCTTTTTAGCCTTTCCCTTACCTGCCATCATAAAAAGTTCAAAATAATCATAACCCACATTTATGCAGTGTATTACAATTAATTTAATTAAAAACTAGTTACAATTAAACAACTCCAAAGAACACAAAGATCAAAAAAGCAGGCATCTTGTTTTCTGTAAATTAATGTACTCACCCCAGACCTCTTAGGATTATAGCATTTGAGGCTGATTGACCAACATCACAAGTACCTTAAAAAATAAATAAAAAGACATTTTTCAGTATAAATGATATATGCTTTACACACCAACACATATACAGTGCTGAAGTTTTTGCATTCCTTTTCTCCTTTGCATCAATCACTATGAAGAGCTCTGCTCAACACAAGACAAGAAAATCCTAGGATCCATTACCAGCAAGTAGGTGGCAGAGAAAAACATACAGAATAAATAACCTGTGTGCAACAGGGTGCCAGATCTACAACCCTATTCCCAATTCTGTTAATTGCAGCACTAAGTGAGTGGTGGAAAACCAGCAAAGCACAACCTACAGAGGAGGGGTGAGATGCTCAGGCAGTAAGGAGGAACGTGCAGTAGCAGGAACAGGGATAGTGTCAGATCATCAGCTTGCAAAATGAGAGCTCACATTTTCAAATCAATGATTTTCAGAGGAGTGGTTGACATCAAGAAGTCCTGGGTATTTCTTATGACTTCTTTTTCTATTGTATGGGGCTTATTATTCTATTGTATCTTAGCATTTTTTTGCAACAGAAACACTTCTCACAGTATACTTTTTCTGCCTGCTCTGATCTCAAACAAAAGGAGCATGTTTAAAAGTGATGAAAGTAGGTAAGTGCTTAAGGAAAAAGGAAGATAATCATGACTCAAATGGCGGAGCAACCTAGTGCAACAGCAGTTCTGTTACGCCAGCATTAAAGCACAGAAAGCACCATTTATATGTTGTCTTCAGGACTTTAAAAATATTTACCATCCTGAATGAAATGCTTGAGAACCCATGAAAGCTGAGGATCTTCATTGATATTCAGGAGATAAGGGAATGTTTCCATCATCCGCCTCTCCTGAGCAAGAATTGAGAAATGTTATTTCAGTGGGATGCCTGAAATAACAGCTAATGTTATACACGGAGGGTTTTGTGTGTGCGTGTGTGTGTGTGCAAGAAAAATCATGACCATACAGCCGCTTGCTTAAGAACATCATAAAAAAAAAAAAGTCTAAATGCCAAATGCTCAAAAGGAGATTGCATTCTGATACACATTCACAGTCTCCAATTCCTGAAACACGTTCTAGTTTATCAGAAATGCATGGGAACTCTGCAGATGAATTGTAAAAAAAAAAAAAAAAAAAAAAAAAAAAAGTGATGAAAAAAGGTTTGGTTTAATGTTTCAGTTACAATTTCAAATCACACATCTCAGGATGTTGTTAACCTCCACATCACCTTCAGCAAGATTAATGCAAGGCACTGCATTCAATTTTGTGCATGAAGCTCATAACTCATGTCTTAGCAAAACTCGGTTCTATTCCGTGCAATAAAATACTAGGAAAGAACTATTAGTTTGGAATTATCCCCAGAGCTGCTTTCTGCAAAATGACCAGCTTATGCTATTATAGGTATTATTTGTTATAGCAAAAAATCACCCACCTTGTCAGCACTGGGGTCTCAAAGACCGAGGCATGGTCTGAGCACTCAGAGACATTACTCCATGCAGCTAGAAGCAGTCTATGACTAACTAAGCAGACTGGGCACCAACAGGAGGGAACAGGGTGGGATTGACTGGAGAAAATGGGCAACGATTTCCCAAATCTGTGCTATCTACGCACACAGGCAAATACTTTTGAACATGTACATTCATTGATAACATAAAACAAGCATGATAGCTGTAAACTGTGCGTTCCCTTGCTGTTATCATGTGGCAGCTACCCACATGGAGTGCAGAAATGGCTCGTGAAGAGCAGCTGGGAGCAGAGCTGCCTACGGCCTTTCTGCAAAGGTACACACTGAGTGAGTTATTAATCACAGCACCACCAGGCCCTTCTCTCCCAGAGCAGCCCCTCTCTGCCTCCCTGGATCTTACACACCACAGCCTCCTACTGAAAGGCTTCTGTCTGGCTACAGAATTCATGTCAGTGTGGGTTGCTTTAAAGAAACATGCCCAAAATTAAAAGAAAAAAAAAGAAAAATAATAATCAAAGAACACACTTGCCCCAAATTTTAGGGTGTTTATCTCATGACGGGTTTTATAGGGAAAATATTTGGTTCTCTTTGTCAGGGGCATGGAAATGACAAGTCTGAGCTGCCTTGACAATTCTTGGTGCATTCACTGGCACATTTTATTTCAGTAATAATTTTTTATAGCCACAAAAAAAAAAAAAAAAAAATCCAAGAAGCTATAATATCCATTGACGGTAGAAGCAGACAGAATATTCTGTTATCTAAACTCATGAGAGATTCAATATGATATTGTGGTCCCTTAACAAAGGACTACATTATCACCAGTTTACACAAACTTAAAAGCTCTAAGAGTGTTGTGTTAGGGAACTGCTGTCATAGATGTGTGAGAGCAACGAATCTTAAGGATGTCAAGAAGGGGAACACATCAGACTCAAAAGACCAGAGATTAAGGCATCTGGAATTGGCCACAATGCCCACTGCTGGGAGACTGGCCTGGGTGATGGCAGCGTACTGCTGCTCCCACTCCTGACGGGCTTCCTCCAGGCGAGCCTCCCACGCCGCCTGCATGCTCCGCATCCGCCCCTCGCTCTCAGCCAGCAGTCGCAGCTCTGCTGAAGAGAGACAGCTTTAACCAAGGTATACACCTGTGAAACAGCAAGCCCCAGAGAGACAAGGACTGGCAGCACCCTGGGAGGTGGCCTGGCCTCTTGGAGAGCAAGCCCTTATTCCCTGAACCTTGTAAGGTAGCTTGGGGTTTGCTATCCCCATCCTGAACTGGAAACGAAGCTGTGGTTTTCCTTCTCCTCTTCTAAACAACAGGTGATCATTAAAATACTCTGTGCCCAGAATGCGCACAAGAACTGACTCCGGTGAATCCTCTTCAACGGAATATGCAAATACTAGTCAATTGCACGTTTCTACCTCTACCTTCAGCTCTGACGTTTGTTCACACTCATACTGTTATAATATTCCTTAAAGTGTAAATATTTTTTCACTCCTGCCTGCTGTGTCCTTACTTAGACTTGTTTTGGTCTTTTACGTTGAGCACACCGTCAATCCTTGATAAGGGATCTGACTTGGAGCAACCAGATGTGCCCACACCAGTGCTGCAAATGAATAAATGAAAATAAAACTCTTTCTCAAAGAGCCTTTTTTTTTTTTTAAGCAGCATATGTTTTGATAATATCTGGGAGGGGGAAAAAGAAAATTGAAAAAAATCCCAGTTCACAACTATCAACTACCACTCACACATCCACAGGCAGAAACACAGCAACACTGTTAAGTGCCTAAATAAAGCAGAAGGGTGAGCTGGCAGTGGGGGAAGAACCTTGTGGGGCTACCCATCTGGGACAAGGTACCCAGTAGTCTCAGGTCGTGCACTCCTCATCTCAGGGGCAGATGGAGTCTTAATCCAGACAGGGGTGGGTGGCACTGCCACGCACATGCTCCTGTCAGGGCTGAGCAGGGTTAATGCAGGTCTCCAGCATTCTATGTCCTCTCTTGCTCCCACAGGAGCTTGTGATGTTGAAATACTTGGGACTGGCACACTTGGGTCAATATTTTATGCAACACCTTGATTACCCCTGCCATCTACATTGTGAGAAATTCACCTGTGGATATACCTCAGCTGTATTCCCATCACAATGCTTCAAAGTCACAGACTACCAAAAAGGCCTCCTAATAATGTTTTGGAAACTCCAAATCTACTTGTTATTCATTTATGCTGAAATACATACGTGTTTCATCAGCTACTGATCTCCCTGTGCTCCCGAGCCCAGCCAGTCTGGACAATAGTTTGTTATTTTCAGCTTTCAGTTCTCTTATAAGCTTCTCAGCAGGACTTGCATTTACCACTGCTTTGTTCCTGATCTTTTTTGCCCTTTGAAATATGAAAATACATAAAAGCAAAAAAAAGCTGTAACACCGTCTCAGCAAAGGACAAGATTTTCTGTCAAACATGACTACTTTTTTTTTTTTTTTTTTCTCCCTGTTCAGAAATATCCCCTGTAGCTCTGGAAATTCAGAAGTTAAAAAAAAAAATAATCCTGCGGAAACTTTGCCCCCGGGCTGAAAGCGTTTGATGTTCTTTCTTTTACTGCTACAGCAATCATAGCCCAGTTTGGTTTTGCCCTGCCAGCCCCTGCCTGCCAACTCTTCTCCATTTAGATGAGGGAAGGTTAGGGAACCTGCACACACTGCCACAGCTGCGGTGCCTCCGGCATGTGGGGCAATGAGGGACGGGATACCCCAAAGAGGGACTTCTTTCCCACTACACAGGGGTACCACAGGTCTGCTGGCAAATACACAGGTGGACTCCAGCTGTTCCTACAGGGAACAGGCTCAGGTACACAGCACTCAGTGGCACATGAAAGCAGTTCAATTACTTGCATAACTGAACTGGTGCTGGGAACATTAAATCTGCTGCTCCTGACACCTGCCGGCAGCCAGGATGCTGCAGATGCAAAGTCCCTGAGCTGCAGTCTGCTTGGGGATAAGGGACGTGTTAACTGCCTGACCTCTTTTTAAGGGAGTTGGAGTAAGAAGGAATTGATACTGGGATTAACAGTGAAAGGACTTCCCCACTGACAGAACTAAAAGTGAGAGATTATCTCTCCTGGGCCTGAGAAAGGGAAAGGGGACAGCAGGAGCCTTCTCCTCCAGAAAAAAGACCCAGGGAAAAATAGTTACTTTGCCAAACAATTCTGTTTAAAAATATATATATATGCCATTCACAAATAAGAATAAACTCTTACTATGCTGCTCTTGCTTATTCACAGATTAATGTTTCCTCCATCCTGAGCTGCTGATCACTTAGAACTGGTATTTTTTCTCATTTTGCATCTGCCTGCAATTTGCACCTAGACCAGGAAGGAAAAAATTATAGAAGTATACCTTTCAGCATACCGTAATGTTGACAAAGTTTCTTCATAGCAGATGTCTGCTGGACTGACGGCTGCAATCTGCAAACACACAAAAAATATTTACTGATATTAGATTTTGAATAAGATTTTTTAAAGTAGTCTTAAACACTTCCCAGATCAGAAAAAAAGATTAACATGGGAAAATATACCATTAAGTCTTTAAACATAAAAGAAGAACCCTAGTGTCCTAGAAATCTGGCTGTGAATGTACACTTTTTAACACTATTATAAGAAATGAGAAAGAAAGAAAGATTAGCAGATACAGGTAGTATTAGTAATACTAATGCTTACCCTAGCATCAATCAAAAAATAAAAAAGTAAAAAAATAAAAAAGCATTTAAAGCCATTTTCACAACTGCACATTTGCTATTCATGTTTTCCCATCTTTCATTTAATGGTACTTTACCAAAAAAAAATCATCAAAGATGCTGGAACACACAATTCACCTGAGACAAAGAGAAAAGCCAATGGGAGATTCTTCCTGCTTAGGAATGCAGTATCTGATCCACAGCACAATGATCTCAGAAATCAGGAAAAAAAATCTTTATACAGCCTATTTTTATGTAAAGAATGTGGCTTTTATATTAAACATGTGGCTACGAGTTTTATAGCTACATTTATCTATATATTTTTTATATTTAAAAAAAATGTTTTTTGCATGTGTCTACATTAGGTTTTATACATTTTGTGCCAGCCACATTTGTATTCGATAACCACAAGTGCTGTCCATTTGAATAATACATATGTTCTGGTAGTAGTAGAAGTGCTTTCACCATTATGGTAGGTAGAAGGCAATCTCAACACAAAATTGTGCTAATTTTCACCAATGTTAGAGCCACACAGTTCTATTTCAATGGGTAAACTGAGTTATAAATTCAATAATCAATTTACCATGATTGTCCTGCTGTTCCCCCCCAGAGCAGATTGCAGGAGCTTAGTCAGCACAGAGTCCCTGTATGGGATATGCAGCACTTTCTTTCCTGTAGCTGCCTCGGCCAGAGCACTAGGGGAAAACAAAGGGTTTAGTGAAAAGGGTTGAACAACATAAGTGCAAATACAAAAAGCAAGCCTAGGGGAAAAAAAGAAAAAAAGAAAAAAAAAAAAAAAAAAAGATTAGATACTTCAATACATTCATTATCAGAACACAAAAAGTCCTCCTTCATGCACCACCTAAATAATTACTTACACCTAAACAGTTTGCTGTCAAGATTTTCAAACTGAAAGGAAAGTTTTGAATGGCTCAGTTCAAGATCTTCAGGAGGGCCTGGACGTCTGATGCACTGAGCAACAGCCCTGTGAAGCTGCCTCACCCCTGCTGCACAGCCTGCCACTGCTTCGAAAGATGAGCAGGCAGTCCAAGTACTCACAGCATATGGAGCCAGGAAAGATGGAAAGATTAATTAATATTTTTTGTTTCCATGTGCTTACGTACATCTCAGGAACACAGTGAGACTTCATTCAGTTAGTACTTTTACTAAACCACATTGCAAGGAAGGAAGACTTGAATTAAGAGGTTGTTTTTCATGTGTAGAAGTTGGTTTTCTTCCTCACAGGTATTAAAAAAAAAAAAAAAAAAAAAAAAAAAAGTAATAATAATTACCTGATGACATTTCCTAGCGTTGTTAGGCTTAGATTTACACGTGTTCCTTCCTTCAACCTATCTTTTTCAGATCCTGATGATTTTTGCCTTTCACTTCCTGCCAAGTCCACCAGATTTATAACTGATTGTTTAGTGATTGCCTCATCTAGAAAAATCTGTGAAAGTATGGTATCAATACAAGGAAAGTTTACCAAATCAGTGGTTCAGGTACTATTAAGATACAGAAAATGGAACCCCGTGCAGAAACTCAGAGTAAATATTTTGTGGTATTTACCAATAGTGGAACATTTTATATATAATTCAATTACTTGCCATGTGAGAGCTGCAAAGGTGTGCCTGAAACAAAAAGACCTGCTGTTTCCCAGAATTAAACAGCAGGCAATACCACTCATCCCTTGCACCCACAGAAAAGTGGAGTGGAAATACCTTTGGCTCCTAGGAGCTCTGAAGTGGGATTTCTCCCTCCCAGGTCTTGTCCCAGATGGGCTGGGGATGGGCTACACGTCCCTCTGCGGCACGGCCACAGTCAGGGAGAAGACACAGAAAGCCAGGGACTGCCCCGCTCTGGTGCCACGCTGCATGAGCAGGGCTGGCTGGTTTGCTGTGGGGCCACTTGCTAAACTGAGCCCAGGAGCTACACATACCAGTCGCTGATGGGCAAGCAGGAGGTACCAGAGACAAAGAGCAGCTGTAGGTTATTTCTGGACATCAGCCAGATGCCATTAGCCTATCTGCAAGCAGGCCATGGCTTAGGACATCTCTTCCTTCAGTGATCTCCACCCCAAAGCAGTGGTGTGACAATGTGTGAGTGCCCAAAACCTGGCAAGGCTGGCCCTGCCACCTCGGGGTAAGGAAACCTGGTGTGTTCCCACATGCTTGCTCTGACCCAGAGGTGGTAAGAAACACAGTGGAAACAGTGTCTGCACACTGCACCTGTTTGAATTGGATTGTGACGACCATGTGGGATCGACTGCTGCTGGCGTTCATGGTGGTTGTAGCTGTCGTTCTCATCTTATTCCCTTGATCCATTAACCTCTCAATCTGTGCATAATTATCACAAGGCACCAACTTCAAACCGTCCACATAAAAACCTTGGTGCTGATCTTCTCTAATCTTGAGCCCACCAGGCTTCCTGGTCTTAGACAATAAGTCTATTACCTGTGGAAGGAGATTTTAATAACATATTTCAACTACAAATAAGAAAAAAAAAAATACCACTCTTAATAAGGACAGAATAATAAAAAAGACAGACTACAGCTGGTCATGTGGTAGCTATTCTGACTTTACTATGTTTAGAAACTCGTTCCCAGAGAATTCCACTTTCCAGTTAAATTTAATCTATGTTGAAAGTTCCTATCTGTAGACTTAAAATGCTGGCAAAATTATGTCATTATTAGTTTTAAAAAGTTTATTGAGCTGCTAAAGCTAATAATGTTTGTTTTCCTGTGTGTTCATTTTTCCACTCTCCTTCCTGTCTACTACATCAAATTTGACTGAAATTGGTCACGTGGCTCAAAACTAATGAAGAGGAAGGGAAATAATTTATTGAGACTTACACCATCATCAAAAGTCCCTCCCAGCTCAAGAGAAACAGCTTATCCATTTGTAATTAGTAATGCATCCTAAGTCTGCCAGGACACAGAGATAACAACAGCGAAAGGAAAACAAAGTAAAAATCTCATCTTCTTAATCACTCTTTTCTCCAAAAAGCCACCAAACACTTAAAGCAGAAAAGCACTACAGAGGATGAAACAGCTCGGCTACTGGCATGCAGAGCTGACTATGCTGCTCGCAGGTGGCTGCGGTGGCCAGCTGAGAAGGCCTCCTGCCCAAACCACTGCTGGTGCTTGGGGCACAGGTCCCAATTTAAGCTGCTACTGCAAAGGGAGACATTGGTCTTCAGAATGACAGCTCTTGCCAAAGACAGCACTGTTTCAAGAGCTTAGTTTTAGTCTGAGATCTTTCCAATATTTCTCTCACTGTCCCACTCTGGTAGCTGGATAACAATGCAGTTTATGAACCTGAGCAGACTTTTGCTACCAGACTCTCATTTAGCTCAAGAAGCAAAAAGATGCTGTTGGGTCCAGATACTGCCCGTGCTTGTCAGCCAACATACCCAGGAGGATCATGTTGTGAGAACAAAAAGGTTTATTTTGAAATTACAGTATGCAAAAAAAAATCAAGAAATGTACGTAGAAAACTAAGATTTGTTAGCACTGAAATAAAAGTGAGTTTATTACCTGTTCATTATAGATTTCCAGCATACTGAAAGTAATCTGTAAAAACAAAAAGTAACGAGAAGAAAAATGCATTCGAAAAAAAATCTTGTAATGGAGTATCATTCCATTGTAAAAATACCACAGGTTACACTGATCAAATGCTCACTTCATCCCAACCCATTACATAAGCTCAACTGAAGCAATTATTTATCAGATCCATGCTGCCTTATCACAACTCTCCAGCATGTCCTTAACCTATCCTTGTATGCATAATCCTCATTGCAGTCTATATAGGTTATATCAGAAGGCGTATTTCAATAAATCATTGTACTTATATATTTTTGAAGCAACTAGTCAAAAAATCAAGAACAAATGTTAATTTTTAACAGCACTATTAGCTAGCAGGACGATTCTACCAGTATTTATTTTCAAGGCTATTTTAATAAAGAAAAAGCCTATTTTTGTAATGCTGATTTCTGAAAGAACAGATGTGACCATATATAAATTACCTGCGTAAAGGCATGTGTAGCATGAGAGCATCTGCTACATCACGGTGATCGGATCAAGGGCCTTTTCCACTTACAGGCAGCAGCAAACACCAGGGAGGCACAAGGCCACCAGGCCCCAAAAAACAGTAACAGAGACAACAGCAAAGACCCAAACTCTTCAGAGACCGATTGAGGGGCCATTAAGAAACTGCAGGCACAGCTCTGAAGAGGGACAGTCTGGATTTTGCAACTGATAAGAGGAGTGAAGCAAGGTGCACGTGAGTAGAGTATTTTGCATCCTTGAGGGAGACTAAGAGACCTAAGGAACTTTTAAGTAAGAGGTCAAGTGGGGGGAAACAAGGGGATGAGTGGATAAGGGAGAAACAGTTGAAGGGAAGGATGAAAGGGGCTGGTTGTGTACAAAGAGCTGCCTGTCAGCGTGTTTGTCAGCCTGAGCCCTATGTCTGATAACTGCAGCCTATCCTACCTTATTAAATCCTTCTTTAACCACTTAGCGGTGCAAATTCCCTTGATGCCCCACGCACTGAGTACTTCAAGGTCTAAGCGACAGTGACCCTTGTACCTAACGCACCAGCAACCGGTGTGAGCAATGGCCCCAGCATGGGGATCTGGTGGGACCGTGGCTCAGCGGGCATGGGTGCCCTTGGGGCTGGCAACTGGGCAAGCTGAGCATCAGCAAAACAAGTTGGACACAGGTGGCAGAGGCCCATGTGCCTGTGGTGGCAGCAGCCAGAGCAGAGAGGGCCTACGTGCCCACGGATGGACCAGCGAGCACGGGCCCAGGGCCCACGTGCAGGGGGCAGTGACCAGAGGGTGCAGGGTGCTCGTGTTTTCTAGTAATACGTTCATGGGTGTGTGTACGTAATTTGTGAGCCAGCTCCATGGTGGGCTAACCAAGGAGGAGGAGGAAAACTCTCCAGAAAGACTTAGAGTACAGGAGCCCCAGCTCCAGGCACAACCTCTTAGCAGAACTTGGGGCTGTGCTGATTTTGGGGGAGCTGCAAATGTGAGCGTGCATGTGAGGCTACAGTATGACAGCGTGTGTGTTGCCACCAGTGAGCATCAGTTGTGATCAGCAGAAAAGGAAGAAGGGGGCTTGGCATTTACATTTTCTGTGAGTTGCCATGGTGTTAGTCTGGAAATGTTAAAGGCAGAGCCCTGACTCTGGCATCCTGCATTTCTGTCATGAGTGGGTATGATGAACACTCAGCCTTTTTAGTGGCTGAATCTGCAAAAGGGAAAGCCTTGGGTCTTTGGGTCTTTTCAATGGAAAGTCCTTGGGTCTGGGACAGAGACCCCCAGGTCTCAGGGGTGCTTGGCTAGGCTCCAGCAGCAAGGAAGCCCTGGCTCCTGGGAGCTGCCAGCAGCAGCAGCTTTGCTGCCTGTAACAGTAGTAACAACTCCAAATAGGATTTTCATTTCCATGCTGATACAATGAGATGGGACGGAAGGAGTTTTCACTTTTCCTTTTTTTTTTTTCCCTTATCACAGAGGTACACAGGGGACGATAACTTTACAGGCCCTCAAAGGAAAATATGAGTGTTCGCAAATGGCAGCCCTAGGGCACAGCTGGGGAGACTGGCTAGGGAATAGAAAGTGCTTATTTCTTTCATAAGGGGAGTAACACAGGACTGAGTCAAAAGCAGCCCTTGGTCATCAGGCTGGCATTTTTGTAGACAGAAGGCACTACTGCATGTAAGGGAAGCTTAGTGCCTACAGCAGTGCTGGAATTTGCAGTGTTGCTGCATGAAAGTTACTTAGACTACAAGTTGAAAAGGATGCAGATGAAGTGGGAGCACCCAGCAGCTACAGACACTGTAGTACAAAGCTAAAAACATCTTTCCTATTGTAAAGAAGAGATAACAACACTATAAAATTCTTTAACAGGTATAGAGAAGAAAACACTGATTTTCTTTACTAAGATGTTGGAAAGATTTTCTCACAAGCACCCTGTCAGAGAGTGAGGTTAGGAAGCCTAACTGCATAACTAAAATTAAAATCAGCTTACTTTTAGTTACACCTGTGACAGAAATCCTCATTTTTAGGGATCATCTGTAATTCTAGCTGTATTATATCAACTTTTTATTCAACACTTACAAGACCTGCTGTGGTTTGTATAGTAATTTGCTCTATATATTCACAGTTTCTAATTTTGCTAATTTGAATTAAATAAAGTCTTTAGAGTATAATCTGGAAAGATTTTGGGAATAAATGACAGTTTGTGCTAATCCCACCTGGTACTGCTTGTTCTTTTCCTGACTCTGGATTGCTTTGAAGAGCTCTTCGCACACACTGGGAACCAGTCCTCTGTTTGCACCGTACCCAATCATGGAATAGCTCTTCCCCGAGCCGGTCTGACCGTACGCTAGGAGAGTAGCGTTATAACCTTGCCATGCGCTCTCCAGCACTCCTTGACCAAGATCACGAAATACCTCTCTCTAAAAAATGATCAAATAAATCATCTTGAACAGGCAAATACATACAGAAGCACTACTGTCAAGTGGGAGGGCCCTCACTAGCAGTTTAAATGAAGAATCAGGATTTGCAAACACACTAAGCTCCAGGACGAAAGAAACGTAGATAAAATGTAGATGATGTTTCAAACCAGTGAACAAGATGCCACCAGTCAGTTGCATTCCACTGACTTGAGTGTTAATAACAAAGATAAATGAACTGACTAGTCTACAACTGTGTATTAGTTACAACTGCTGTTACTTACCTGACCGGCGTAACAGTTGGATCCTGCTGAGATGAACATGCCATTCTCATCCTTTAGAAAGCCACTGTGAGACCAGTATGCCAGATCAAAAGTAAATGTTTTCATGTGCCCTGGATTCCTAGGATCATATATGCTTGTGCTGTTGGAGTTCATAGAAATCACACACCTACTTCCTGCATCTTTCTCTCTCTGTATTGAAATTATAATTGTAGTATCAAAATACAAGCAGTCATCCACTAAAAAAATAAAATCACATTTTAGTCTGGATTTAAAGTAAGTTCAACAGCAATGTACAATGTACCAGTAATTCTGGTGGAGTAATTCTGCTCTTGAGCCACATGACATGACATGCAGCCGAGGAGTGAGACCTGAATGAAATGACAGATCAGTAACCCTAGCTTGCATTTTTCCTTCTACCTCACCTACCGATCATCCACATAGCACAGTACGTTGGAAAATGCATTTTATTTTAGGAACAGCTTTAATTCAAAAGTAACTACAGTACATTTCTCCCCAAGCATATCAGACTCATTATCTTACTTCCATAAAAAAGCATTTGGTTCTGAAACTGCACAGGAGTACAAACAAAATGAGGAACAAATGCTACCTTGTAACTTTAAATTCTATTATTTCATAGTATTTTCAGATTGTCCTAGGCAGTATTTGTAATGTACTAGTCTAACAACTCATGAAAAACTATGGGTTTGCTTCTGCCTGCAGCTTTTCTCCTCACCAGAAGAGGGAGCCAAGACTGTATATCAACAACAAAAACTATTTATGATCAGTTAACGTGAACTGATGAAATCACAGCAAACAAATGTATTGCACTGACCAGCCCTGAGAGTGGTCTTCCGTGAGAGAGATTTCTGATGAGAGATTAAACTATGCAGATATCTGTGGCCTTATCTGCACACTAGGCATGTAGGAATACTAAATCAAACTAAGTCAATGTGAATCACTTAATGCTTTATGTGCTAAGTGGCTATCAAAAGTAAAATAGATTTATTTCTCTTTTATGTTATAACATGGAATGAATACTTTCATCACCCTGGCTTCTAAATATTTAAAGAAAAAAGTCTCATATTTTAGTCAATTATCTGAGAACTCAAGGAAACATCTGTAAATTAAACGTCTTGTCAAATAGCCTTTTGACAATAGCTTGGAGGCTTATTAGTATTCATTTTTCCTGCATGAACATCTCATACTATGTTTCCTGGAAATAAAATATGCCATTATATGTAATTTTTATTCTACTTTCTGCAAGGTGGGAACCTAGTATTCTAAGGCAGTCAACGTTTCACTGGAATTTTCCTTGAGGTTAAGGTCCCAAAGGTACAGACACAGGATTTGGCTTCAGCTTTTAGCAGTCTGTACCAGAAATCCTAGACATTCTTTAGGGGGAGAAAAACAAAGAGAACAACCCTCAAGCAATTCGATTTCCCATGGAAAGACTTCATAATTGCTCTACTTAGTGATAAACTGAACGGAAGAGTCCCTCACAGAAGGGTCTCCTGTGCTGTTTCTCAAAGAGAACTGTTTCTCTATGCCACCCCGGCCCTCTACATACATCCACCATGATGCCGCATCACGACTTTCCTTCGCAGGCCCCTCATGTCCTTATCCAGTTCTCAGATAATTGACTAAAATAGGAGACTTTTTTCTTTAAATATTTAGAAGCCAGGGTGATGAAAGTATTCATTCCATGGCTGTTACACCTTCCTCTCAGATATATACTTGCAGAGGCCTGGAGTTGTTCAAGAGGACCCCAGCCTCCTCTGACACTTGCTCCCAAGCCATTTTAACGTTTAAAATGGCAGTCTCCTTCCCAATTCACCCTCCTTGTTAAAAATCATTGCTCACGGACTGGACCTTCCTCACCCTTAGAGAAATGTTTTCCACCAATTTTTCCACATACTGGTAGCAAGCCTGCATCGAATAAACCAAGTTCAGTCTATTTTCTCCACTTCATTATAAGCTCATCCTTCCTTGCATTGCCATCTTTTTTCTTTCTGTTAGGCTTGTTTCTGTTCATTTTCTCAGGCTCTAACAAAAACATTCCCCATTCCCATTTCTGCTTCCATTTCCTTCTATGTCCTTCAGCTTTCTGAAATCCCATTCCTTGTTAGTGCATTATGGTTACACTCCCATTCTTTTGAAACTCCTTGGGGAAACAGATCAGCTTTCAAGAAATGTGCATTGAACGTAAATAACTGTATAAAAATGGAGAAAAGCATTTTAACATTAATTAGGATTAAAACTCCTTTAAAATAAAGATTACTGGGCTATTTCAAAACTTGAAATTATTAAATCCCGTGCCAATTTCCTTGAACTACTATTGCTTTTTTTTTTTTTTTTTTTCTCTGCCAAAGCACTGCTAAATGAGGGTAATTCAGCTGAGGTTATAAAATGGGAGGCTAAAAATGACTACAATCAATAAAATTAGCTAATATGGTTTCTTCTATTTTCATACAAAAATATTTTGTAAGTATAAAGGACAGAATCATGTTAAAATCCTACTAAATAATCTTCACTAGCATGACAGCTAACTGATCAAGAATCCAAACACATTACACTTTTGTGCACAACAAACACAAAACACATATTCAGGTTTGAAGTCGTGTTCCACCCGTTATTGAAGCTTGATCTTTTTTGATCTTTTATCCCATTTTCTTAGCTACCCAATGCATGTCTATACAATATGCATTAAAAAATATTGCTAGAACCCTCCTGCTCCTAACCAAGATCTTTCCTTTATACGCTTATCTATATTGGAATTCAAGTTAAAAAGTATTCAGAGTAAATAACTACTGACCTGACTGAAAGGTCTCACTCGAACTGCCACTTTCACACTGTCAACATTTGGCATTTTTTTAAAGTTTTCATTCAGTCACGAATACTCCCAAGAGGAAAAATATTAAAGTGCATGCAGCTACTTTTCTAGAACGTCCTGTTCTGAGACAGAAAAATCATGGCCCCAAAAGACACTTTTTACAAGCTTAGTCTATTATTAATACATTCATTCATTATGTACAAGGTGTTAGTTAACCAATAAATTATTTCTTAACGTAACTGTAGTAGTTTTTACTAATCAAAAAGTTTAATGTCAGGTTCCACCATTTGGTAGTCTTCAAAGTTGCATCCATATATAAATTAACATACATAAAAATAATCCATTGTCTAAAAGACCGCACATCAAAATAGCACTTCCATGTTTGCTTTTAAAAGAATAGGCTTTTTCATCTATTCTTACAAATTGAAATTTTATAGGGACATTTACTCCATTAGCCAAGATTATTAATGAGATCATTATTCAAAAATATGGTTTGTAACTAAGATTTCTGTACATTTTGGTACCTTCAGACCTTTAAGTTAGCTTTACCATCAAGCTTTCAATGCTGTGATATGCAGACTTCAAATATCGTAAAATGTTTACAGACAGTACTTATTTCAATTATAGTTGCATTCGTATCAATCTTATGAAAATACTTTGAAATTTGAGCCAAAATTATGTGGGCAATATCCCTCTAAATTTGATATGCATTTGGTAAGCATCAAACTATGTATAGTTTTTTGCTGACAACAAATTGTAAAAAATAGTGAAGCATCTGAGATGTGATCTAGTTTTATAAACTGAAGAGCAGCTTTCCCCAAGTTTAAGACAAATACAAAAAAAAATATTGCACAGCTTAAAATACAATTGTTTACATTCTGACTTCTATACAGTACAACTTAACCGTGAATGTAAGTAATTACCAGTTTGTATTCATGAGCCCAATTATTTGTGCCAGAAGGTCAAATATCATCTATAAAACTTAAACTAGTACATTTTAAATGTTTGTTATAGTAGTTCTAAGCAAACTTGTAAAAACTTTTGGCCTCACTTTTCAGTATCAACAACTCTTGCAAACCAACATTAAAATTTGAAAGATAAAGGCCATTGAACCCACTATTCCCTTAAAAAGCTATCAGACAGTAAGCATATTGTGAAGTATACATTTTTATTTAACATTCCTAAAATAAGCTGTATTTACATATTATATAAATGTATGAAGTCTTAATATAAAATAGAAAACTGCATTGACTGAGGAAATCACACTCCATATGGAGTTACTTATTGAAGACCATTTGTTTATGAAATTTTACAATAATTTATATAAATTATCTCTTCCAAATTAGATGATAATTTTTTATTTTTACTAATCCACACAATTTTGATGACTTTACAAACAGTGGTGTACATTACAAACTTAAAAAACAGTTACAGCATCTTCCGGCGCACAACTGGCTTTGGAAAATTAGACAGTCTTTTTTTGTTCTTTCGTAGAGTTTTCTCTGTTGCATCCGTGGTTTCTTTCTGTTTGCTTTTCTTTCCATCTGTTGGATTTGTAAAAGGAGAAATTAACTTTATTTCAACGGGTGGAGGTGACCAAGAACCTTCCTTTCTTGTGGTTCTGGGAAAGTAGAAAGTGTCAAATTGATTAGCAGCAATAGTCAGTAGAGGGGGGAAAAAGTGGAATTACAAAATCCATGCCAACAAATTAATTTATGGGCTTCTTTCTAGACAGAATCTACGCAGAAAAGGTACATAAACTTCCTTTTGCTTTCATTCCTTACCAGAATGCACTCCCAGTCATTATTCAGATGAGAATGTTTTTAAGGATTTAAATGTTTTTAAGGCCCCTGCAAACTCTAAGAGGCAAGTGTCCTCAAATTAACTGTTTTCCAGAAAGAACCAGAAAACAGGTCCAGAAACAAGACCTTCTCTTTACTCAGTGTCTACCCCCCTTCTGCCTTGCATAAGGAACTAAAGACCTTAAGTCTGTGGTTTCTTAAGATGGAGTAAGATGATGTAAGAGCACATCACAATCGAATAAACACAGGAGTGTTTACACATTATACACAGTATACACATTTTCTATCCCCTTCTTCTGCTAGCAATAAAAAAACTAAATTACTACATGGGGAAAAATGTGTCTATCAGACCAGCGAGCTGGACTGCTCTGGCAGAACTACATAGCCAAGTGGGATATTTCAAGTTAGGTGGCTAATAACTGAATGACTACCACAACAAATGAATGTAAGTATTCAAAAACAATTTCATACTTGCTTGTTTTGTTCACTTTTGATTTTGCAGTTCTACCCCTCTTTAATTTTTGTTTTTCCACAGACTCTATGGATTTGGTATCCTCCTCTTCTTTAGCTGGAAGCTCCTGTGTTACGGCAAAAAAATGTTACATGCATGTATTCTTACACTTCTACAGAATACAAATGTTTCTTTCAAGAAGTCATCATGATAAAACTATGATTTCCATAGGCACCTCTAAAAAAAAAAAAAATCAACCTTCTATCTCAAATTATTGTATCATCCTAGAAGTTCAAATTTGGAAATTAACAAATAACACATCACCTAAGTTTAAAGGTGGAGAAAGACACTTGGCCTCTTGTTAAAGGCAAGGTAACACTAATTAGTTCTTAACTTACATAGATTCAAAATTGATTTTTGTAGCTCATTTTCTTAAAGCAACAAACTTCCTTTAGCTAGCTGATTGATTTTAAACTCTCTTTTTAGGTATACTTCCAAAGAAAAAGACAAGGCATTGAGAAATACGATTTCTAAAAGAGATACAGAGTAGAAGTCAAAAATATGAGACAACTACAGTTTTTACTTACCAGTTCTTTCACAATTCGGGAAATACTAGAGACGTTTTTTCTCCTTGACCTCAAAAGAGGGGGTGAAAAGACAAACTGAGAAGACAAGTCTGTGTCTAAATCCTTAAGCTGCACAGGATGGTCTGCTTTTCCAGCTAAAATGATAATGAATTGTTAACATGCATGTACATTATAAAGGACAGTGATGTTCAATTACAGCTGACAATAAAGAGTAGAATAGCTTCCTTAAATAAAGGGTCCAATCCAGTTTATAAACACTCAGCGTGGAGGTACTTCTCCTTCATAACTGCCTCCTAGGCTCCATCATTTTATAGTTAATTTTTTATAGTGAATTGTGACACAGTAAACCAGAGCAGTGATTTTACTTGTACCTACACAGCCAAAGCTGTTTTGCTCGAGGCATCAAGTGTCCTCACACATTTCCCAAAGAAAAGTAATCATGTTGTCTAATATAAAGAACCCTGTATGCAATACCTTCACTAGAAAAGTATATGCCAACAAAAAACCAATCACATAACTAAACAACTGTCTAGTTTGTTGCAAGATAAAGCTCATTTTACTTTAAAAACTGAACAAAATGTGGATGTCTCCTTTATTTCTCCAATGTGGGAGAAGGGATGGCAATTATCTGAAGATATGTCCCCCTAGACTTCTAAATTGATAGAAATTAAGGTCATGACAAAAAAAGTCAGATAAAAATTTATTTCAGTCTATTTAGAACATGTCAGTCTTGTCATTTGCTTCCCCCCACAACTGGCCAGCCAAGCACATGGAGTTCAGACAAAAAGATGAATTTCCTCTTCCCAAGTTTTTACTTTTATACAGTTACATTATTTACAATACTAAATGCCATACTTGTGGTCATAAAACAGTCTGTTTTATGTAATTTACAAGACAGCAATATACCCTATTTCATGCTGCACCTACCTTTAACTTTCTTTGACAGCTTTGTGAGAGGAGGAGAAAAAAGGAAGGATTCATTTTCCTCAACAGACACGCTAGTTTTACGGGATCTGTTTCTTGTAATACGATCTGTTAAAGTTCCTGATGTTTTATCATATCCTGATGTGTTTATGTCTGTGAGCAGCAAAGGACTGCCATGGGGTCCCTGGGGGAAGGCTTGTTCCCCCGTACTCTCCTCCAATATCGATGGCAATCGCCTCTTTCTGCCCCGACCCCCTGTCCTTACTGCAGTCCTGGGTGTGGTTGATTGTTCGTTTGGCTGCTCAGGCGTTCTCTCAGGAGCATCAGTTTCTTCTGGTTTAGCATGTGTAACTCTTGTTCTTCTCCTAGGAGTATCAAGGATTTCCACTTTCCCACCTGAAGGTATGTCTTCCTGAGTAGAGGCAGATTCAATGTCTGCTGAGAGATTCCGTGCCTGCTTCCTAACACTTCTTCTAGGAGTCACAGGAAGTTTGAATTCTGTTTGAGGAAGCGATGATTTAGACAGATCAAGGTCAGAATTTTCTGAAAGATCTGATGAACTCGTTTTTCTTCTTCTGCCTCTTTTAGTTGGCACAGGTAAAAGAAGTTGGTCACTAGGCTGCACCTCTTGATCCATGACAATATTTTCAGTAGGTTGTGAATTACTGCTTTTTAATTTTCTTATACTTCTACTGGGACTGACTGCCATTTTTATCCTATGATCAGTGCCAGTCTGGCCAGCTTCTTGATCTGCTGAACTTCTTCCTCCTCTAGTCCTTCTAGAAGGAGTAGAAATAATGCTGCTACCTTCAGCAAGAGAAGTTTCCTCATTAGCCAAGAGTTCAGATGGAGCTTCCTTTGCTCTCCTTAATCCTCTTCTTGGAGTAGTGGCTATGGACTGTGTACTGCTGGACGTTTGTCCGTCAGGCTGGCTGCTCTCTACTTTTTCTAAATTAGTCTGTTTGGGCTTCCTACCTCTCCTCGGGGTAACAGGGGTTACAGGTATTTGCTCATCTCGAGTATTTTCTACTGTTAGAAGACTAGAAGTCTCAGGTGCTTCTTTTGTTCGCCTGGTACTTCTCCTAGGAGACAGTCCAAAAAGAACTGGTTTGTCTGTCTTCAGTAGCTGCTGATCATCTGATGCTGAAATAATTAGACTTCTATTCAGTTGTCGCTGTGGGCGTGTTCTTGGAGTGACAACATACTCTACTTGACGTATGCTGGTTTCATCTTCCACTCCTTCTGGCACAGTTGTTAAGGAAGATTTTGACCTTTGCATTCTAGTTACCTTTTTACCTATGCTTTCATGAATAGATTGTTCTACAACTTCGGATGTAAATTCTTTACTTCTTGTGTCTTTGATTACATCCAGTAAGTTCTCAGCAATAGCTACCTTAATGGGTTCAGGCACATATGGGAGTGACTCGGCAATATTTTGAGATTCTTGGTCACTAGTTACAGTAGACACTGAGTTTGTAACATGTTCTTCATTTTCAGTATTTCCTAAACTGCTCAAAGGTTTTTCATCTGTTGTTTTAACAGCTGGTTTAGAAGCGTCTACTAATTCAGTGTCTACTAATTCAGTGTCTCCCATCTCTCCTTCACCTTCTTCTCCTTCCAACACTAAAGTAAAATTACTCTGAGATATAAAAAGCTCTCCATCTCCTTCGACTGCATCACATTCATCATCTCTGTTATCAGGCAAATCACATGCAAACCGCTGCTCTATAGTATCATAGCTGTATTGAAGATTGCCTGATGGATGTAGTTCACTACACGGAAATGTTTCAGGTGCTTCTGACGCTTGCGCCTGAACTGCACCATCTTCAAGAACCTAAAGATTAAAAAATTTATGTTAATGCATTAATTACCAGACTAGCTTCAAACTGAGATAGATGAAACTGAGGACAGTAAAATGCTGTTTTTCCTTTTAGATCACCACTGAATGTAAAGTTAAAAACAGATGACCTCTCCACTACAGATGAGGTTCATACATTTGAGGAACAGAGAACAGAATATTCTGTGTATGCAATCACATGCTCCATTTCTGTTATTTTGGTTTATGACCGATGATTTGCCACCACCCACAAACAAAGGAAGCAGTTTTACAATACAAGCTGGACACACAACCGGCAGTAACCATCACACTGTAGTACTTTCTGGGCTGACTATAGATCCACAGTGGCTGACTGCATCCAACACGGTAAGATACACAATTAGGCCCCAAAGTTTAAGATTTGTCATAACATTTGTGCCTGCAACAATTCAACACTTAGTCAAACTGGTTAGATATCACAGCAGGTAAACTCGCAGCAGACAAACTGCACTTCAAGGAATCACTTCGATTCTGTGAAATTATGCATGTAATGTAAATTACTCTCACTTTTTGTAGTTCCCTGTACTGGATGGTTGTTCTTTGTTGAGCACAAAACGTAAGAGAATATCCTAAAGGAAACTGACAGTGTATTGCGCATGACACTTAGAAGACATGCACATGTATCCAAATGACAAATCAGCCCCAGTAATGTGAGGAAAACAGGAAAAAAATCAGGGACAACTGTAGAAACCCTAGTTCTAGTTTTCAGTCCATGTGAGCAACCTTTTAAAATTCATATTTAACAACATTTCAAGATGTTAAAAAAATGTGCTTTTACAAAAAAAAAATCTTTGAAGTAGCTAGAAATATCTTGAAAATGAAATTAAAACAGAATTCACAGTAATGAATTATGTTAGCAAGAAAAAAAACAGTAAAGGACAGAAGCACCTAAATCCTTCTGAAAATGAGTTAGGTTACCCCAAACTAATCATTTTGTCATTTGGTAAATGTTATGCTGTATTGAAAAACTGCCCTCCCCAGCTTCCCCAACTTTTCATATTTTCTTTTTTAAAAAAATTAATGTTAGAAGTCAACTAAAAACATTTAAGTTGTAGTAAATCAAATGAATGCAGGGTTTCGGCCTTTTTTTTTTTTTTTTTTTTTTAATTGCTGCAGACCTCAATGACCCAAGTCTTGACAGGTTCTCTTCTGTTTTATACACACAGAAAATACAAGAGAAAAAAAAGGTGTCCACCCTTACATAGTGAGGTTATCTTGTGTTAACCAGCTCAGGAAGCTGAGATGTCCTTGTGTACCTTCTAACTGTAAGACAAGACTGTCCTGAAATTTGCTGTGTTTCCTATTTTGTAGAAAATGGGAGAATAATTCACTTACATGAATTTCTTCAGTTTTAGGAAGATTATTAGAAACATGCATTTCTTCCTGCGCAAAGGGAAGATTTTCTTCAACTTCAGCTTCGTCTAGGTTACGTTCCTCAGGTAAATCCACATGCTTTCCTTCAAGGTGATTTTCTGAATGGGTACTGACCACATCCTCACTGTCAAGGATACTTATCACAGCTGAAAGAGATTTATGTCATTTAAACTTAACCATTAAATAAATGGCACAGGTTTAAGCAACAGGAAGTAACAGACAGAGTGGGAACAAACAATACAGTTCACCATATTACCATGTATATTGGGCTTCATCCAAAACTAGGAGGTAGTCTCACAATAAAAAAAAAGTTGGAAGGGGAAGTCAGCTGCCAAGTCCACAGAGAAAAACGAACAACAGAAGGTTGGCTGAAAAGGCACTTTGACAGCTAGCTATTCTTCACAGCCTGAATATTGAGGATGCATCATTGTTTAAAATAGTAATTTGAGTAGCAGATCCCATAGCACACAAAATAAAAATGGGGTACAACATTAAAAGAAATATGAAGCTTTCCTTCTAATATTTTAAATATTACCAATTTTCTCAAGATCAAGAACAGGAACATTCACTACACATTCTCTACACTGACTTTCTTTGAAGAATGTATTGTCTCTATGGGTTAACAAAAATTAACAGTAATATCCTAATAATATTTCAGTTAGAGACACAATGGTATGACAAAATGCTCATTTAACTTCAGGAGTTTAGCCACCTTAACTCACATAAAATCTCAACATACTATACATACATTCGCTGTCTGCCTCCGGGGATTCAGAAAGCTGTGGATTTACTACAGGTGGTATGTCTCTTTCTTCTGATGAAGAGGACATTTTAGGCTCTTGGTGGTTTGTTTCACTTCATAGACAGAAGAAAAAAAAAAAAAAAAAAGAAAAAGAAAAAAGAAATTAACTGTAAAACTTTAAAAGAGACCAAAAGAGGTTTACAAAAATATTCCCTCACTGTAAAATCTTCAAGTTTAAAAACTGAACGAATTGAGTAAAACTAGAAATTCCTTACCCAACTTATCTACAGCCGATTTGTGACTAATTTTAGGCTAATTTAGACTAATTTTTTGATGTACTTAACATTCTTCCCAGCTATATAACACTAGTTCCATACGAATAAAGTTGTACTAAATAATTACATATAATTTGCCTTCTGTAGAATGAATGCAACTGCTATATCGGAAGCTTCGAACAACCTGAACACGTTTGTACCAGTATGTTACCACATGAAATTAAAGGCTCTTTCATTACTAACATTCCTGTTTCATCTCTGTAAAAACAGCTGCAGGTGAGAAAACTGCTTCCCTTTCTATAAACAAGTAGATGCTAATTAAGTTCTCTTTTCTTTGTATGCTCAAGCATACAAAGTACTGCCAGAAAGAATTCAAATCCCAGAATAAACCTGATAAAGCTACAGGAATCTTAGGTGTAATGTTTTATTTGCACAGTTTTCAGACAAAAGCAGGACAGTATGTTCACACTATCTATTTAGTAACCCTCAAAGCGTAAAAAGATTTGTGGCCCATTCAAAGAAGTCTTTACAATACTTTGGGGTCTGCAACCATTTGAGAAGAAAGCATGACAGCTAGTCAATCTGAGCTAATTCATGCCAAATTATTTATATTCACAGAGAGAAAGGAATAAGAAAACCATTATGCATAAGAACATAAGGAACAGCCAATACCAACTTCATAGCTTTAAAGCACAGGAAGGTCAGCAGTTACATATTGCACAAACCCAAAGACCCATCTTATAAACTTACCCTTCGTTTGCAGTCCAAGTAGTAGCAGCCTCAGCAGCTTTAAACACAAATTTACCATCCTCGGGAAAGGCAGGACATTCAGTAGATGGCTCTTTCAAAAACCCTAAAAAAACAGACACATTAATGACTTTCCTATTTCATTTATTTACTTTTAAAACGTTCATATGAATTAAAGGGAGCCTTTTATGCATTTGACCTAACATAGTGATGTAATAAAATAATGCTACCAAGTCTTCAAATCCATAGGCCTGGATTTGTTACAGTAAAACAGGAATAGTCTGCTGCATAATCTCAGTCAAGAAAACAAAAAGGCAAATGGGTGTTTTGATTACAAACTGAACTTGATACATTACTGGCCAAATTACATACACACTTGAGAAAACACCTTTTGTTCTTAAAATCAGGAGGTAAATTTTCTTATTTCTCTTTGGACGTTCATCTCATTTCAGCAAAGCCTACTAATTTCTTGACTCGCCCTCTTTTACAAGAATGCATCTAAGGCAATTTCTTGATTTTTTCTTCTAATAAATGACTGGTGTGGTTGAAACCCAAATGCTTGCTAATGTTTTTACCTCGACAGGTTCAGTTTCAGACACATCCTCCTTTTCTTATTTCTATTGCCTGCTTCCTCCAGACCCAGCAATCACCTTTGCAGGCTGTATGCAACACTGGGATAATTTTGCCAGCTCTGGCCAAAAGAGAGCTATGCAAATTGCCCTCTAATGCTTCCAGTGGACTGAAATTGTACCGAACTGTTTCTACCACAGTCCAGCAATGACCAAGTCTCTTTATAGGGTTATTCTTTAATGATTAGTACCTTACTAATATTTTTAATGAAAAGCACCTGCTGTTTCTTGTCCAAATACAAGACACAATATGAGAGGACATTTTGACCTATCTTACTAGAAATACTCCGAAGAATCCCTTCTACCTATGGAGTCCTTTTATTCACAAAGGAAAGGAACCCAGGAACTCTGATAGCAGCAGTCTCTCTTCAGAATTATGTCAAACCTAGAACTCAATCAGGCTACACACCACGCACCGATACTTGAGTGTGCGCACTCGCTGCTATGAACTGTTCAAGAGCTCAGACACAATAGCCTGACACTCAGATAGCAACCTTTTTAGAGTTGAATGGACTGAGCCCTGATTGTCAAATACTGACTTCAGCTGTGTTTGCACATCATCTTCCTGCTCCCACACAAATGAAAAATGCTGCCACTCACAGCTCTTCTTCACTGCTTGCCAGCTTGTGTGTTACACCCCTTCTCACCTACCAACCAGCAGGCCTGCTTCACATAAATGGATCCTAAGCAATTTGGACTGGCTTGAATGAGTTGAATTGAGATGAATTACTGAAGACCAACTGAAACAGGTCTGGAAAAGGCTATATAAGCTGTTGTGCCAGTAAAATGAGTAAGCATAACTGTAATGAAAAGCAGACACAAGCAGATTCATTTCCAAAAGGAAACTGAGGACTAATGAGGTAGCAAATACGTAGTCAATGCACATTTTACACTAAGCTTTCTGTAAAACAGAACCAAGAAAACCTACACAAGTACCTCTACAACAGAGCCAGAAGCCTAAATTTTCAACTTATATACCTCTAAAAATTCCCACAAATCACTACTCCCACTTGGCTGCAAGCGCACAGAAGAAATGCCAGTCAAATCAATAACGCATTCTTAAAGTCCAGGATATCTGTAAAAGGACTCAAAACGAAGTGGTAATTTTAAAAGCCTAGGACAAAGAAGTACCTAGGACACTTGTGAACCTTCATCAGTACCAACTCTTGCACTCATCAGTAATTTAACCTTTTGAAGACATTTGAAAAATTAATTCAAAAACTTAAGTTAGCATATGATGGAACACACCAGCTTCTTTTCTTAGTTCTGATGAATCTGTTTGTTCTATCTGGAAAGGTTTATCTTCAACCATCGCACGGTCCTCTCTCTCTGGTTCTTGAGAATCAGCAGTTTCTTCAGTGAAAGAATTAGCTGGTTTAGCAGCTATAAAAATGACATCATCTTCAAAATCGCCAGGTGATTTTGCATCATGATATTCCAACGTAGTTTGGTCTGACCTGACAGAGACATTACTATTTTCTTTACTGACATCCATTTTCTCCAAACCATTTCCAGGTATGCTTTCTAAAGACTCTTCCATTTCAGCATGATCATCCTCGGGATTCCTCAGAGTAAACAGACTTGTTTTATCTCTACCTTCAGGCCAAGCATACCCCACCAATCCATGATGATGCTGAGATGAAGCTCCAGACTGTGCTTTATCATCTTCTGTTACCTTAATAAAAAAAAGTACCAGTGTCTGTTAAGTCACCTTAAGCAAGGTACTGCAAAATGACTTCTCATTCTAGCATTGTCTACCATAGCTTTTAAAGTTGAGTGCAAAAATTTACCATGCTTTTGACTGATTATTCAGTTTCCATGACCTCAGAGAATCAAAATGAACAGCTCTGTTCATCAGGAGTAAATTTTTAATTTAAGTAAACACAGCCTCTCATAAAGGCAGACTGGAAGAAAAATGCAGCTTACGGCTTCTGCTGCTTTCAAAGATGTTTAATTCAGAAAGCTTAAAAAATATTGTCACTTAAGAACAACCAGCTAAATTTATATTCACTACTTTTCTGCCACATCATTATTCAATGAGATACAGCAGGAAGTTGAATTAGCAGTTTGGAACAACCGCAGCTCCTAACAACACCTAAGTAAGAACCATCAAGGCCACTGGTATTTATTACAAAATATGTTCCTGAAACGTCACATGCCTGCAGAAGGTCTAACACAACCTTTATTGACCAAATGCAAATATGCCGTTATAATTTGCAATTCCAATTCTCATTATAGTAAGTTTTTGCAAAGCTTTTAATGAATATGAAATAATAAATTTATTTTAATATTTTTAAAATATTTTAATAAATAAATATGAAAATCAAATCAGATTCTATAAAGCCTTTAACTGTAAAGATCATTAACTGCAGCCCAGCTTACCCCAACAGTCCATTCTGCATTCGAGTTCTCTTCTCTGAAAGATATTCTATGTTCCTTTGCTCGTAAAGGAGGAGTAACTGATCGCCCTGGAGATGCAGAGGGAGTTGCCAGGGGTGTGGTGCGAAGGCTGGATCTCAAAATAGACTGAGGAGTGAACCCAGGAAAACCAGGAGCAGCAGTAGACGTCACCAGAACTTTAGCTCTCTATGAAAAGATATAAAAATATTTAATTTAAAACTAGTTAAATCTTTAAAAGAGAAGACTTCACTTGCCAAAAACATTAGTTTCAACTACAAACGCAATTTGTAACAGCACAGAAGACAAAATTTAGCCTTTATAATGTTCTCTTTTTCCAAAAGTATAAAACCATAATGATAATAAATGCTTTTTATGCCTCTTTTGGCTGCCTTTTTTTTTCCTTTTTTTCCTTTTTGTTTTAAAAATGTAAACACAATCTGATTTTTCAAATTAACTTCATGAAATTAAGCAACAGTGTCAGCTGTAAGAATACCAATGTATCTTTATCTAGAGCACCCAGGTCTTCTTATTCCAGCTCATAAAAAAGATTTTGTAGAAATGAAAAGGTTTAAAAGTTAAGGATAATGAAAATAGCTTAACAATATGAACAAAACTTAGTAAATTTATAATTCAGAGTGACAACTATTTTGTTCAGGTAGGCAAAAGAAAAAAAATGTCCCAAGAAGATATGTCCAATGTTATTTCCTTACATGATATACAGTTTGATGGCAGTGAATGAAAATACAGAATATTACTGTAGAAATTATTATTAGTTATTGCAACAAGCAATCACTGAATTTGACACCGACATCTGCAGATAGCCACAGCTGTTATTCACTTAACACTTAATAAACTGAAGCATATACATTCTTGCTTCTATATATACACAAGTCAGACAGAGCTATTAAGTGCTTAAATAATGAGATGATTATGCTGCAAACTGCATGCTTAGGTACTTTGAAAAGTCCAATTTTAACTTTGTTCCACTGCAGTAAAAACAAGCACATTTCATGAGTTACTGGACAACATGCATACTGCAATTAAATCAGAATTAAATGTCCAATTTTAAATTTCCTCTTCAGGACTTACCAATGTACTGCTTCCAAAAGCACCGTATACACAATAACCACATGCAAATTAAAATTTGAAATCAATGTTGTTTGTGTCAAATACTGTGGTTTCATTTTAAAGCTTACAGGCTTTTGGTTTGGTTCACTGGTTCTTAGTGTTTCTTAAAATACAAACCTTAACCACAAGAGGAGTCTCTAGTAAATCCAGTTCTGATGCTCTTGCAATTCTTTTTAGTGAACTGGAACCATGTATGCTTGATTTCAATGGGCTGGATGCCATGTATGAAGTAGAAGCCAGGCATGGTGACTGACAGCTATCATTCTGTGCTGGAGAACATGAAGGAACAGGGCAAACCACCAAATCCAGCAATCTGTTAAGATACACAATTTAAAATAAGAAAGTAAGTAAATAAATGGAATAGAAATTATGCTGTGTTCGAAGCAGCTGAGATGATACATAACCAAAACATACAATGGACAAAAAATATGGGTATACCCTCACTGCTGGGGTAATGTATCCAGCCCAGGTCCAAGTTATAGCCATTTTCTCGGCGCGCGGGGGGGTGTTTGTTTACATTTTGTATTTTATTTCCTAAATTATTGCCTCTGAGGCAAGAGCAATCAAATTTTCCAATTTTACATTACACAAGCAGCATATTTCTGATGTCCAAAGAATTAATCTGCATTTCAATGCTGGGACCAGTTCGAATTCTCCACTTAGTTGTGCCCCTAAGCTGATTTTTGGTTTTCTGTCTGCTGAACAATGTGAAAACAGAACACTCTGAAAACACAAGAATACATGAGAAGCATCTTATTTCTCAAGATGATTTAAATGTAGTATTACTAACTACATTTAGTACTAACTAGTGATTCTGTAGAACCAAAATTAGCATTGCTTCCTTCCTACTGTATTAAGACAAAACCCACATAAAATAATATTCTCTTCCATCTTTGAAATATTCACTCTCTGGATCTACTTTACCTGGAACATTTTTGTGAAAAGTTTGTAATTGGTGTCCCAATAAACGCCTCAGGCAACTCTGCATCAGGAAGAGGCTGATGTGTTTCAACTGGTGGTTCTGTAACTCTAGCACTGGAATTAAAAGGAAAATGTAATTCACTTTCATTCACCTGCAGTCCAAACATATCCTTAAATAAACCTGAATTCTGATATCACCTACAGGAAAATCATTATTAGTAGTATTACTATTAGACCCTTTTAGTTGTTTGTAATTCTACCTATTTCTAAGTTAAAAAGCTGAAACAAAACAGAAACCAGACACAAAGTGGTAAGAGCGGTACTTGATCACACAACCACATCTACCAAAATTTGTACACAACAAACTGATGGCAAAGTTTTAGTTTCAGTTATCTTCAATTCTGTAAACACATTTAACACTGTAGAAACACATATTTGTGTAAATAAGATTATCAACAGAAAAACTCTAAGTATTATTCATCTTGTATTTAACAATATATACTGTACTTTGCATATGCAAAGAAGCCAAACAAAGCTTTATGCAAGGTCCGCTTTCTCAAACACTAAGAAAAAAGCACAGAAACAATATATATATATATATATATATATATTTATCTCTAAACAAACACCTGTCTCAAGACTTAACTTTGTTAAAATGCTTACCTATCGTATTGTGCGGAACTGTTTTTCTGCTCGTTTCCTACCCATACTTCTCCAATTTTGGACAATACATTACTGATGAAAGTTGCTCTTGTATGCACACTTTCTGCATTAGGTTTTTTTGCTACTGTTGATAATGGCTTTGGTCTTGATACTGTAAAGAAGAGGGGAAAAAATATTAGCCTTGTGCAATACAAGTTGTGGTTAGTTGTCCATTACACTTCCCAAATTACCTTCTCTTAAGACTGAAGAAGGCAAATGGTAAGGTTTGGCTCTCTCTAAAGCCAGCTTCCTTTGAACTCTAGGAAGGATCTTGCCATATTGGTCTATTATAGAATTTCTGGTAACTGCTCTTTCTCTCAAGCGAGGATCACGATCGTTCTGACAAATTAAAAGAACAAAGGAAAATTTACTCCTAGTATTTGAAAAGAAGGATGTAAGAAACACTAATACCATATTTGAACAATATAAAAAACAAGATTTTTATGGAGTACTATCAAAAACAGTAATGCCTAACAGAAACTTGCACCAATGGACAGAACATTTATGCTTACCATAAGATTAACTGTCATCGACTCATTCAACTGTAGCGCTGGGATATAGTTGGCACGTTGCAGATGGTGAACTAAAAGAAACTCATGATTCTGAACACCACCATTGGTCTGCAAAAACTTCTCCAAACACTCCTATGAGAAGTAACACATTTCAAAAAACTATTATGACTCTGCCTCTTATCTTTTCCAAGATATTAAGATTTCTTTCTTGTCCACACTTACTTGTTCAGTGTCTGTGAAAGGTAGCTTCAATAAATCTTGCATTAGTCCCATCTCCTGACAGATTTCATACATGTGTTTTAACAGCTCTTCTACGTTCAACTTAGTGCTATGTTGCTGCAACAGACTCCAAGCCTCCACCATGCACCTGTTATTAACGTATAAGATGTAAAGAATATTAATCATATAATCAAAAAGATGTCTGAAAACTATTTGTATATTAAATGTTTAAAGGAAACTGAAGTGACAGTGATTTACGTTACTAGTTCTCCACATTTCACCACACTTGAATACTAACATGGTGGGGCATATTCCTTTACCTATTGGACAACAACACAGTGAGGAAAAGCCGCACTTCACTACTGCTTGAGATTGATGGCTTCATCATCTGCATGTATCTGAGGGCTCGCTTATGCTCTCCTTGGCACATGAGGGACTGAATAATTCTCATATGTTGCCATGACACAGTTTTGATTGTAGCTGGATGAAACAGAAGGGCCAATGAATTCTGTGGAAGAAATTAGGTTTAAGATACATAATAATCACTCATGCAATAAAAGCACTCAAAAGCTTTCAAAGTAACAGTGAATGTGTGTTAGATAATTATAAAAGATTAATACTAATGAAATACTTGATACAGGAAATGTAAAAAAAAGTTTAAGCATTTGCATACAAAAAACTGCTAGCCATACAGAACAAAGTGTTTTAAAAGGACTTTAACTTGCACATTTCTAGGTTAATTAAAAGTAGTATTTGTATAGAGAAATTTGATAACTACATTATTGAATAGGAAAGTTATTACCACAGATTTTATTAACATAATGACAGGTGAAGAACAAACTTCAGTGTCAGAAAGAACATGAATAAGGTTTGAAAGTCACCTTTGCAATCTTCTGCCTCAAATCTTACTGTTATGATCACAGCTTTAGTATTTCAAATAGCCAAAATATTGTTTTTGAGAATCTGTTCAACAGCTAAAAATGACTTAAACAAATGGCTTTGGAAATTTAAACAAGCATTATTAATGTTGATTTTTTCTGTAATTAATTTCCCAAAGTAATAAAAACCAAATTTCAAAGCATAATTTACTGCTGAAAACATCGTAACAGTATTACAACAAAGCTTCTGGTCTTTTATCACCTGTTATTAGCTTAGCACCGATTTAAAAAATGTATCTTTTTAGTTTATAGCTTTGTACTGTAATGTATGCCTAATTAAACTGTAACATACTTACTTCATAATCATTGTGATCCAGAAGCCAAAAACCTTGAATAAGCCTAACGAGACCCCAGGGGATAGCAAAAACAGTTGGGAAGGAGTCGATTGAAGTTTCTGTTTTATTTGGAAAGGAATGCATGATATCTAGCAGCAAGTAAATTGTCTGATATCAAGTATTTGATTAAGGCAAACATATTTTTAAGATTAAAAAATTATCGTATTACATCTAAAAAAACCGTAATGAAATAAGGATGTAAGAGCGTTAGAAAGCAGAAGAATAGTAATGAATTAGTCTTGCCATTTGAAGCTATTATAATCCAAAGAAAGCCAAGTCCTAAACCACAAAAAAGCATTCTGAGTACATAACCAGGAAGAAATATTCTGATTTCTGTAAGGTATTCAAAAAAAAGTTAACTTCGGATATTTAAATACCTCAGTTTTAAGCTCAGACCACTGTTTAGTCAGAAGAGCTACCAGCTGGACATTCAAAACACTGAAACACCGAAGGCTTACAAATTCCCTGGTGTTGGTTTATTTCCTCACTTCCAGAGTACATAAAACAAGGTAAATTCTTAAACATATTATTTTTCAATGAAAAAATCTGAATTTAGAACAGCATGATTTTTTGGTCATGCCGTTTTCTCTTTCTAACATGGTTTTAGGAACATACTCCAAGTCAGCTCTGAGGTACAACAGCTTTTAAAGCACCTGCACTCTCTAGGCTCCCCTCTCTGGTTAGGCAAAAAAGCAATTCTCTGTATTTCAGCAGCTTAAATATTAAGTTCCTGCACAGTGACTTTTCCTTTCTCTCTGTTTATTATTCTGTGTACCTGCACTTAGAACAGAATAAAAGCAATCACTTTTAGCTGTGCTGGAGGAAAAAAAAAAAAAAAAAGGCAGAAAAAAGGTACTGATAAGCCTCTGTTACAACTCCTTTTGCTCTGAAGCAGCACTTTTGGTGCATCATACTGGGAAGCTGCCATTTACTACAGATATGGCTGCTTTAAAAAAATGCATTTCAATTTTAAGAAAAAACTATGTTTTTCTTCTCATTATCTTTAAAATTCTTTAGTACACCCATTTGCTCATACCAGAAAAGACTTTGCAACAAAGCATAGAAAAAAACACAGTACAGAGAAGTAGGAAAATGCTTCTGATTACCACTTAATTCTGAACTAAATTTTTTCACACTTGCATTATGTTTGACGTGTAAATTAAAAAGTGCTATTAGGCACCCAAGTAACAGTTAAAAACATTTATGTGCATACATTGAAAGCAAAATAGAAATAAATAAAAAGGATACAATTGCATGTTTGTGGTTTTCTTCAATGTTTTCTAACAAATAGAGATCCAGCAGTGCCTGAAACGAGAAATGTAAAGTTTTTAAAGGAAAAAAAAAAAAAAAAAAACAACTCCAATCCTCCATAAGTAATTTGCTTTTGTGTGCCATTTGTTGTTGTTGATTTGTTTTTTAAATGAGTATAACACTCACATGTAAACTAACAGGTGGGTATTTCCCAGTTCCTCCTTCATCTCTGCGCCACAGCTTCTCAACTTCTTCTCCTAACTGGGAAACCATTCCATCAATCATTAAGCAGTCAGAATCCCATTTTCCTCTGGAACAAAGAGTAACAAGGATTTGGACAGAGTAAAACACTAATTCTAATGTTTCAAATTAAGAAAAAAAATAAAACACCAACTCTTCTAAAGTAAAGAAAGCAAACAAATATACAAAGCTGTTATCACTTGAAATCACATGCAAATATATGAGTCGGTTGAGAAATGTTCATTAAGTTCTATTCAATTATTATAGGAGCTGAAAACATGAATCTTAAAAGCTGTTTTATTAAGCTAAAAGCTGCAGTGACCCTTTAGTTTTGAGGCTGTTTCAGGCTGTTTTACTTGCCACACTAAAGGAACTGTACACAAAGTTTTCTAAGTGCCAAAAATGATCATTCTCATACTAACAGAAGAAATTTAACAGGATCAGAAACACCACAACTTCTTAACATCAATATAATACCTCAGAGTGTTCCAGTATAGCAACTGACATGCAACTTAAAGGAAATCTCACATTTTGTTTTCAGTATCTCACTTTTGTTACTGAAAAATGAGGGTTGGAGTTAGACGATGTTTAAGGTCCCTTCCAACCCAAGCCATTCTATGAAATACTGTCATTTTCAGAAAGCTGGACATACAGGTAAGTTTTAGTACCATCATAAGTAGCATCTATATGTTTCTATAGACATACCATTACAATTATGTGTATCTGAACTTCTTAAAATTACATTATTCCATAGACCACCAGTCTTCTACTGACTGTTTCTGCCCTTTAATTTCCCCAGTGATCAAAAGCAAAAAAAAAAAAAAAAAAAAAAGGTGATTTTTATCCAAGAGCCATATAGCCAGTACTATGCTAGGTATGTCAACTACAAGTAATTCTGATTACCTTATTAAAGCACACAAATGTACTTGTGAGTAGGAGACTTGGGCCAATACTATTGTTACCCTCTATTACCAGTCAGTAATAGAAATGTTTTTTTGTTTGTTTTGTTTTTCATTTTTTTAATTTATTTTCAAAAGCACGCTTTAGTCTATGTCCAAAATAACTGTTTTGTGAGTATTGTGTTTTGCAGTTGACATTTATAAAAAAATGACAAGAATAACAAACGTAACTATTTCCTCATCATTTTCCCTTAAACAATAAAAAAACAAGTACTGGTACTAAGCAGAGGTACACTCACATTGTCGCACAGGAAAGTAACCTCTGTATTGAACAGAACATGTGCATCACAGAATTGAGTATTGCTGACACATGCATTGTTTTGCATTGTATTTGCATGCTAACAAGAACTGCTGATATCAAAGCCATTCACTTTCACTTCTGAATTTTCAGTGGAAGCGTTCCAGAATTCTCTGGTAAATCTTACCTTGATAAACGCTCAAGTTTCCGTCGATGACCAGCATAGTAGCTCTGAATCAGAGGATAATTGTAGAAAGGTCTAGACAAATGCATATCATCATCTACAGGCAGTGAAGGAAGAATAAGTTAAAGTAGTATTATATTAAATTTAAACAGAAGGTCATAAAAGCTACTTATCAAGAAGCATAAGCAAGCCTTTAGCTTTGAAATAAACTAATTTTGTTTCTGCCTTTACTAGAACAGAAGAATTCCTTCTTGTCTCCACTGTCACTTGAAGTGTACAGTTGATGTAAAATTCAGAACATGTACTGTAAGCTAATAACAATAAAGTCGTCTATTAAAAAAATCTCAAAGGGAGCATCTTTTTTAAATATACAATGTGAGCATTTTAAGACTATTAAATCTGACAATTAAATTTATATTCCATATGAATAAAGAATTATTGCCAATACTTCCCTCCTCCCCCCTAAGCAATAAAAAGGTTCAAAACCTGTAGGTAATGCTTCTATTGTTTAAAAAAAAGAATTCTAGTATTTGATGTTTAATAGTAATTTGTTTAAAATACTAGGTATTTCATGTTACTGACCCAAATTACCCACTTAAAGTCAAAGGATTACTGCCATTTTTAAAGAACACGCAGGAAAGAAACTGGTTGCATTATTCTATCCTACTCATTTGAAAAAACAGTGAGATCTCTATTTCACCAACAGAACTTCAGCATACACTACCACTGAAACAACACTATTCATTACTGATGAAACATTTACAAGACTTTGGCTAAAAACACGTTCACAGGAATCACTGGACAGTTTCCATGTTACAAATGTATTACAGTTGAAACTTACCTAAACCTTCTGGTAGGAGACTGGATCGACAGAACCAGCTGACTACTTGTGCATACAAAGAAATGAGGCTTGTTACCATCTGCTTATTAGTCAAATCGGTAACACCTGAAATATATATATATATATATATATATTTTAAAACAAACTCCACAATACTAAGAAGAAAGCATCAAAACAATACAGTAGAAATCTCTGTATTTAGTATATGTATAACTTTCTTATTTGAAGAAAAAAACCACAATCATCACAACAACAAAAAATAACTCTGCAAAGCACGAGATTTAGTAAAAGGTTAAAATTAAAAAAAAAAAATTAAAATTGAGTCTGAACTACTGAATACACTCATAAGACATTTGTTTTTCACACAGCAGTGATTTTTAATATGGCAAAGGAAAGGCGTTTTATTTTTTTCAATATGCCACAAACAATTTGTAATATAAAAAACTGCAGAAACTTAAGCAAATTTCTTTTAACAAGTTACTCATCTATGCTTCCCTTTTAATTTGTAATGCAGTATTTGTATTCAACTGCGAGTTGCTAGCTACGAACTGAAGGGAGTAATTTTAAGCATTACCATATTTAATTGTTGTAGTTTCAATCTAGTTGCTTACATAGCTTCTTGCTGAATGTAACCTCCCTTACCCACTTGCACAGAACTCCAGAACAAAGCATTTCCCTGAACAGATGCATATTAAGTGGTAGTCACAATTTCTCACTCACAGAGCTCTTCTCCTACTTAAACTTGACTGTCTTCTGAGCATCAAAAACAACAAAAGCTCATGTTTCTACAACTACGACCCAAGTGTCATCCCAAATGAAAATCTGAACTTAACAATAGAACATACGAAAGATTTAGTAGTACTGTTACAAACCTTTTTCAGTAAGCTCTTGTGCTTCTGTTAGGAAACAGTTTAAGACTGTGCTAAGGTTGCTCAAAACCAATTGACAGTGTTGAAGAGACTGTATCGTTTGTGGGTCAATGAAGTTGCAGGAACCATCGAACAGCGGAACACCTTTTCAAGAATAAATATTAAATCATTAGCCTATAAAGTAATTCCATATAAGAATTTCAAAGTACATTTAAAGACCTGTGTACAATACCATATAGGGTCAGATTATTTAATATGCTCAATTCAAAAGGGTAATTTTGTGATTGCAAAATGACTACAGTAATACTCACAGATTTGGTCAAGTTCATCTTTTGTATAAATCACTTTGTTCCACGTCCACTCAAGAACAAACCGTAAACTAGCAGCAGAACTTGGCTGCTCTTTAGAATACAAAAGGAACAAAAAGAAATGAATGAACAAACAATTTAAAACTCAAAAATATAAAACACAAAATCAACGTAAGATGTATTACCTTCAGATGTCCAATGTTTAATGCATCCAGTCAGAAGTTCTAAAGAATTTGTCTGGACAGCAGCTGACAATACAGCTTCTAACTGCTCCTCCTAAATATAACAGGCAAAATAAAACGATCATCTTACATACTTTTAATGTCTGAACCATCAATAATAAGTGTTTCTAAGTGTGAATTCATATAGACACCAAAAAATCTTTTAGTGCACACTCAACTAATTCCACAGCCCTTTTCTTAATTCTAGTCACAGGCTTGTTGGTTTGTGCAACACATTAAATTTTCATCTGATATTTTAACTTACTAATTCTAACCTTTATTTGCATGCCTCTGCATTATAGTCTTAATTTACTGAGCTCCAATTAACTATTTTTGGTAACATCCTCTGCTAATATCCATCACGCATTTTGTGCATGTAAGTTTTCCATCAGGAATGCATTAATATGCAATGTTTGCACTAGAAGCAGTGAAGCTAAGGTCAAGCTGCTTTCTAGACTATGAAGACATGAGGCAGTTTCAACATCAGAACATTAAGCTATAATTTTCTAAAATTATAGAAAAGAAGTTAAATGTAAATTTTAATAGATTTAGATTTTATTTTAGGCTGTTCAAAAATTGCATTATAATGTAGTGGTAATCATTTGGGAGGATAACAGCTATGCAAGGAAATTAAATATTAAAGGGCAGTTTATTGCAGCTGGTGTTCTGATACTTCAAGTGAAACGATCCTTCGTATCATTTTACTGAGTTTACTCTTAGTTTATGTTTTTAGAACACATTCAAAACTATGCTTCCCTTCTAGGTAAGTCATTATGATCAAAACAATCTCTGCATGTTAGAATAAACATGGGACATTTCCATCTTTTTCTTGGAATTGTTTCAGACAAGGAAACACAACAAAGAATACTTACAGTGGTAAACAATAACTTTGAACCAAGCTTCTTGACCATAATCCTGAAATGTGTCTTAACTAACATCCAAAAGAAACCCCTGCTCAAATCTACAAGTCTGAGTGATATTTTTACAATTCAACACTGATTATTAAAAAAAAAAAAAAAATCCCCAGATTATTTCCAACCTGTAGTTGACATCAAAACATCAATTTTGATTTTAAGACGATATATCATGCTTGCAAAATAAGAAGTCTAATGGCCAGGTCAACTTGCCAAGAAATTTCCTTCAGCTGCCAGACTGTTTAAAATTGTTTTTTTTTGCCCCAACACACTTCCCCAAATCTGGTGAAGAATCCAAGAGACTAGAAGATGAAGGCAGTAGGAAGACTGCTCTCCCTTGCCTGTTTATCACAACAGCTCCCTTTCTCATGAAACACTTTAGATGACAGAAAGGTTGGTGTACTGCAAATGGAAAACCTATGAAAGAGAGGGCTGCAGATGCTGTAGTAGGATAAAGCAGACAAAAAGCAGTGGGTATCAAGTTATTAGATCTTAAAGATTCCACAGCCCTGTCAGACAACATGGATTTACTTCCCCACGCCCCTGATTCCTGATATGCACTCACCTGACTCAAACTGGATGGCTGGACATCGACTAGTCTTGGAGACAACAAGCCTGCAATAAGACACCTGTTGTAGCTATCACAGATGGCTTTGCTTATTGAAGGACCAGATTTCTTTAAAAGGTTCAAGGTCTGAAACATCAACCAAAAATTATAGATTAAGACATCAATATTATTTAACCATGAAGGTTCTAAATAATCATTGAAGAAAAAAAAAAAAGTTTTGACAAACTACCAGACAGGTTGCGCAAGTAATAATGCTTTAGGTTAGCAATCCAAATAAGTATTACTATATAGTCTTAAAGATGGAAGCCAAACTAACTGCTACAGTTTATAAAAATCCTGTTCAAAAGAAATCAGCCCTTGCAATATTTCATCTAGGTATTTTCTGGCTTCTTTATGTTGACCTTTCCTTTTTCTTAATCATTGAAGCAAAATATATCCTATATAAATGAAAACTAACACATTTTAAAATCACATTTCGGAAGATCCTTTCCATGGTTGGTTGTGCTAAGGCTGATCAAGGATTTCTGTGGGATGGTGTTCTTTAGTTCTTCAATATTTACCTGTGTGCAATGAGATATTTAACTACGTATGTTGGAAATATTTAGTGAGCTGAAACAAAATGACTTGTCACAATCTTTGTGGTGGCTCAGAAGTTATTACTTGTCCAAGTTTGGAAGAAAAAAAAAAAAAGACAATTCATCTTAAGGTTTTTGTTTTGTTTTGTTTTTAAAAACCTCTTTTCTCTCCGTCTTCCAGTTTCAAGTTAATCACAGATGAAAACCCTGACTCAGTACCATGCGGGCAGCTTGAAAGATGTATCAATCAAGAAGCAATAGCTTTCCCTGACTTCTTCAAGATTTTTGTTCTTGTTCCTAAGAATAACTTTCTTTTCTTTTCTAGACATCCAATCCTTCATCGTGCTCATGAGTAGTCAGTGGTAGTTTTCAGTCCTCAAAGTGGACCTAAAACATAACCATTTGCTTAAAACTGGCAGGATGCAGTTGCAATTCTGTGAGCGGGTGGGCAGGATAAACTCAAAATGGCCTGACGCTGAAAACAGTGCAATAGAAAACTTAGAAAATGCACACTTCTTGACATTCTCAATGAAGATACAATAAAAGATCACCTCCTTCTGGAAGCCAGTGCAAGTCATGTGAACAACTCCAGAGTTCAGCAAGCACGTACCATCTGCAGAAAAAAGAATGTCTGTTAAAATTCTATACTCTCACCATTACATTATGGCCAGTTTACATTTAACACAGCAATGTATCTGGAAATACGTGAGTACCTTTTTTTTTTTTGCAGGTCACTTACAAATATTTAAAAAATATAATTACTGCACATATAAATTTTATCTCTAGTGTTATTGCGGTGGAAGACCTTCAGCTTAAAGTAATTTGATTTTATAACCATCGCTAATTCACAGGCTGTGTTACATAAGCACTGAAACCCCAAAATATCTGTGGCATGTTTCACAATGTTAAGCACCTTGTTGGTACAGCATAATCACATGCTGGGGTTTTTTTGTTGATTCAAACATTGAACAAGAGAATCAATAAATGACATTTGACCTCAATTCTTAAACTTATCCCTATCAAGAAGGGTGAAATACCTACCAAAATTATAGGTACTTGGATTAAAAAACTGCTCAGGTGGTGGATAAGAAGGAGGAACTCCACGACTTAAACTCCGCTCATGTACCAGAATATCCAAAATGCGGTTTGGAGAAGTCATACTTATTACAGTATCCAATGACCATAAGGCAAAATATGGGCAATTATGAAGGAATTCTTCTGGCCTTTAAGGAAGCAAATATATAATTTCAATGCCAATGTTCAAATTAAGTTATTTGTAAGGACACTGAAAACAACTTAATAAAAATCTACCTTAGCGAATCTGGCATTTGAGCATGATACCAGCGATTAATGTCAAATACAGCCAAATAAGTAGATGGCCTTCCCTGACCATATGTATTCACTTGCCAGCTGAAGATTGATACACTGGTGTCAGGAGATATTACTGTAAAATACAAGAAATTGTGTTTTAGTAGTAAAAAATATTATATTTTTGATATTTTTAAAGCATCACTTTCCATTTTAATTCTTTTGTATCACTCATGAAAGACAACACTTATTAAGAATAAAAAAATTGGTAGGATAGCATAGATCTCTGTGATAGATTAGTCATACTGCCCCTTTTTCTTGTTAAGACTGTACCAGTTCTAACCCAAATCAAATACATAACTGTTAGCTAATTAAATTTTCCATATATTACTAATTGAGATATTTGGCTTGATATATACTTTACCAAAAATATGCTAGGAACATACAAATTGCTACTTTTAGAAACATTTTTTTGCTTTTGAAAGCCAAGTTTTTAGAATGAACTCTTCTCAGAAATATATGACAAGTGGAGAAAATCCCAGATGTTTATTAGACATCAACATACTGTTTACAGAGGATGGCATCACAATTAGAGATGGAAGTTGCCATTTAAGGACTAGTTCTTTTTTCAGGATTTTTTTTTTTGTCTTTACTTCGCTAACAACTATGACATCAACTACTTTTAGTAACAAGTAATCTTTACCTTCCACTAAATTTAAAATTTATCTTACACGTCTAAGTGAATATTCCTTGAACACTGTCAGCAGGTCAAAATTATTAAAGACTAGCACTGTGCTTTGATAAATAATGTCCAAGTTACTTTCTACCTGCAAATTTTTAAAATGGCTGTCAAATATATTTTTTTTTAAAAGAAATGCACAATTTCTGACTTTACAAAAGTTACTCAATACCAGATTTCCTCATTGCACTGTCCACTTCCATCTTTAAATATAACTTAAGCACCCCATTTTTCTTTTTAGATAAGTCAAACAGGCTATTCTATACAGATATTTAACTTTCAGACTGTGGGTACAGAACATTCATTGTTCAGATTCCAAAAACCATTCCTTTTGGAATGGCCAAACATGGACATCACTACAAACCTTCGTTAACACTATCCTCTCTGTCAACGTAGTTGCGAAATTTTTCAACAGTCTGACAGCTGAGTAATTTAGTATTGCTGCTCTGTCCTCTCAAGGGAAAGGCTCCACCTGTGAGATCTAAACTGTACCTTTCATCACAATATTCAAAGCCCTGGGGAAAAATAAGAGAAGAGAGAAAATGTCATTTTTAAGTGAAAATATACATTACACTTAAATCAACTGTACATATCTAAATATAATACAGATACGATGTTGTGTATTTCCCACTAGATTATTTCCAATAGTAAATAGAAATTATATCTGATCTGCAAGCAAATTTTTAAAGAAGTAAAATTGCAGTGGGTAAAATTGGTTATAAAGACTTTTCCCATTTTCAAAGCACAGCATTTCCCTAACATTATTCAATTCTAAAACTGTTTTGCAGAATTTCTTCCAAACTCAAGAGTTTGTTACAGATCTAAATACATATCTACAAATAAATACCTGAAATAACGCAATACAGATGCAAACAAAGCTTTTCGCTCCATGACTTGATTACAGAAGCCATGAAATTCAAGTATTCATGGCATTACAGCAGCTACAGCTCTTTTGAGAGATATTATCTATAGGCACACCACTACAGTGAACACACATCCCTCAGCAGTAGCTATGAGAAATGTCTTACTGATTAACAATCTTCTATCAAACTGTGTAAGCTCCTACTAGCTGCTCCTCTAATACGGAGAGACTAATGGATGAAAGATCCTTTGGTTCTGTCACCAAGCACAGCCAACAGTGAAGAGGAAAACAGACACCAAGTGGGATACACATGCACAACCTATCTAGGATTACTAATTACTTAAGAATGAACAAACTACTAGCAAACTACTGTGACATATTCAGAGATTCAACACAGTCCCTCTGCAGTTTCTGAAAGCATCGTTTTCGAAAGTAAACATCCACTGAAATACTGTCTTTCCAAATGCAGCATTGGTTCAAACCACCTGCCATGAAACACATGAATGTCTGTGCTGTGGACAAGCAACAGCTCCACAGCCTCAAAACAAACAAAAAACCAGCACCACAAATAAATCAGAAATGCCAAAACACCAAAGCAACCCTAAAACCCAAACAAACCAACCAACCCCAAAAGCTCTACCAGGTTCTACCCAAGTTTTCTAAGCTTTTAGAGCTCTGAAATGAACTGGAACAAAACAATACAGTCTCATGTGGCATATCAAATTCATCTAGCCTCAGAAGAGACCAACTTTCTCTTTGAAGAAATACTACAAATAAATATCAAGACTGTATTAAAAAAATATCTTTCATTACTAAAAAGAAAAATGCTGAAGTTTACCCTGAAGTATGCACAATCCATTCTATCAAGTAACTTCAGAAAAAATGGACACATGCAGACAGGTGAGAAAAATATAAAAGATCTTCCTGAAAAACTAGCACAAAGCCTAATTAAAACTCACTTTTATTATGGAGGGAAACTATCCAAACAATTTTTTAATAAAAGATATTTCCCTGAAAAAGAACTCTGGCAATTCCAAAAGTTTATTTCATCAAATAAACTACTAAAACTAAACAAACTTGCTAGAGATGAATTTTAACTGCTGGACAATTTTGCTGTTAGATCACAGAATCACAGCATGGCTGAGGTTGAAAGGGCCCTCTGGAGGTCATCTGGTCCAAATTCCTGATTGAGCAGGGCCACCTGGAGGTGGCTGGAGAACAGAACTGTGAGTGGTAACCAGAAAGAGCTGCAGTCCAACTGAATTTCAGATACCCTAAAATATGCTGATATCATTGTGCTTAGGCCCAAGTCCTTTTCATACAGTTCTGTGCATGCATCTGGATGTTTTAAAGGAAACTGCTAATCAAAATCATCTGGACTTCTCAAATATAACTTCTACATGATTTAAGAATCAAACATCTACGCAGCCAGGTTAAAGGGTACTACTCCCTTTGACTTGAGACACCAAATCTTGAGGCATAAGGAAAAGATCAAAAGGTCAAGGGATCTTTTAGTTTATGAAATCATAATTATTTGAACTAAGCACAGAAAAATATCGCTGAATATGTGGATACCTCTACTACGTGACATTTTGGTAACTCCATAAAGGCTAGTTCCTCACAAACTTGGGGGGGGGGGGGGTGTTGGAACACAAACAATTCACGCCCAAGGAAACTTCTGAAGCAAAACAGCACGTTAAATTTTCCATTGAGGAAAGCAAATCTATGTTAAGGAACTCGTTTGTATAAAATATGTCCATTAAGGAACTTACTGACCATTAAAACATAAAAACAATTTTCAAGTGAGATGCACTGGTCTGACTCTGATATGAAAGTAGAGACTGTATGCTCTGCCTGTTCACAAACACTGGGTAGGATAAGGATCCACTGCCATCATTTGGGGCAATAGCAACTGCTGAGGCAGTATACAAAAAGATCTTTGAAAGCATACCTTAAACATACCCTTATGTTTTATTACTTGAGCACAGACTTAAACCAGCCTTGAGAACGATGGAGACCGAAGTTCAACATACATTTATAAAAGTACAGTGCCACATGTTCTAAAAGCCCCGTTCATGACTCTACCATGATACAAAACCAAAGATGCACTGTTTCATAGCACTGTTTCAAGTCTTACTCCTGGAAAGTAACGCACTGATATAGGAAACATATTTCAAGCTCCTATGAACTCAATGACCAAAGGCCAACAGTATTTTTCTGTTTACTCAAATTTGCCTGGCAAATGTGAACAATTTTTATTCCTTCTGCCCCGTAAGGAAACTTGGACAGGAAACTTGACTCAGACAGCTGTGTAGGCCTAAGCATTAAGACCTTCAGAAACTCACTGAGAGCTGAAGAACTGATTAATCTCAAACTCCAAATGTCCCTCGTGTCAACTGCAGAGCACACATCCTGTCCTGACAACTCAGTCTTTTTTAATTTGTTGACAGGTGTTACAACATCTTGGTATGAAGCTGTATGTTTAAGTGGCTCATATGGAAGCTAGCTGAAGAAGCTAGCTATCTTTTCTCCCTAGCACATCCAGCTGTTTAATTCTGTCTTCAACCACCTTGTAAGATTGGTCCCAGTTTCACATTTCCACAACACTTACTGGGAAGCAGAAACAGCATAGGAGTAGAATATCTCAAATCCAGAGAACGGTACCTGATACCTCTTAGAAGAATATGAATTAATTGCTTGTTGCAAGGTCTGTAGAAGTTTAAAGTCTTAAATTATCTATACCACAGTTCACTGCAGTCGCAAGCACGTTATTTTAACACTTTACTTTTTTGTTTTGTTTAAAGAGTGTCAACTGGAATTGCCAGTGAATCCATTTTTAAAACCTACTGAACCCTTTCGATCCTCTGAGCTAAAAACTGAGACTTGTCATGTCTTGTTCAGACAATTAAGATGACCAAGAAAAAAAAACTGTTGAATAGTAAAAGGACCTACATTCAAACATTAAAGCGTTGAGATAGAACAAAGTAGCCACAAGAGGAATGGATGTAGAAAAGTTTTTTCCAAAGCACACGGAACATGGTACCACCTTTGCCACTGCCGAGACTGAAGCTAAAAGAAACATTTAAAAGTGCATAAAAACAATGAAGTATGAAAAATGGAAGCAGAGAAAGATTAAAGAAGCTTTCTCCTATCAACCTGCCAAAGTGCTTACAGCACTGCAAGAAATACAGAAGTGAACTGCAGCGAAAGCCCTTTTAAAAGCCAAAAACCCAGTAAGGGTATGATCTGTTCCTCTAAAGCAAGGTATATTTATATCATAACAACAAAAATCACACACAAAAATAAAGAGATGGTATCCATATTTAGAACATATTGAATCACTTGGAGATATTTATATCTTACCAGCATGGTAGGTAATGCTTTTTAAAGAAACACCACCTTTCCCAATTACCTAAACTTATCCTATTCAAAAGCAACATTTACAAATCAGGAAGGAGCTTTGATGTATATAAGGAAAAAGGTCAGAATTTATACTCATATTTTTGCTTTTGTTCTAAACAGTCAAAGGGCACAGTCCCTATAAAAACAGAGTACCATGACATAGGAATCGTAACTATTGAGGATATTCAATTTTAAAAAAGTATCAAAATAGGAGGAAAGAATTGCTCCAATTAAGATGACTTTACCTCAAGGGATTTTGGAAGAGTTTCAAGCATACAGAATTATGTTTTGCTAGAGACAGTCATTAAACAGAGTAATCTTATTTGTATCTGTTAAATATAGCCAGCATCAGTATCCAACATCTAATAATACCTCATCTATATTTTAAACACAGCATCTTTGGAGCCATTTTTAACAATTTATGTATACTCTTTTGACCAAATCATACCACTGCTTACTGTATTCACATATTCTGCTGACTTTAAGAATAGATTTAACAGGAAATCCAATCAAGAATTATAAAGAGTGATCTTTATGGCTACTATGCCTAAGTATCAACACTTAAGACACTACAGGTGCATTCCCTTTACAGTCCTGCTGACAAAATATAAAAGAAAAACAGCAATATAAAACAAAAAATCAGGAAAGAAAAAAAAGATACACAATTGCATTTTTAAGAAGGGTAACTGACAGAGAAGCTTATTCAAGTCTGCAGTTTGGCTAAACAAAGCTACTCAATGCCCTTCTTCTCTTACTACACGCCATTAATTTGATATTTTGATTAAGAATAATTTTATTTGTAAAACATGTTTCCTCTTTGGAAATTGAGTTTATAGGATCTCTCAACAAATGAATCTAGTTTGAACACACGACATCATAGTTTAAAATCATATGACTTGTTTTCAGAATGCCTGGACAAAGGTCATGCAAGAGGAATCAGCTAAAGATGATTGTTTCAGTCAGCTCTGAATTTTGATAGTATTACCCTGACAACTTAATTGATACTCCCTTAGAAAAAAATATTATTGTTATATTTTCACTTACGCAGATCTTACCTCATACATGACTTGTCCTGATGCCAAGCGTTTTCTGTCACCAAATGCCAACTGCAGCAGATGTAAACTCAAAACATCACCTTCACTGAAAAAGGTACAGATTATGAAATTTGATTAGAAAGCTGCTTTATAGTCCTCATTACCATTTTTATCAGACCTAGACCAAAGTCTTCTTAATAGTGTGCTCTGGCAGAAAAGAAAAACACCACTTCCGTAAACATGACAATAGGTCACATTTAGCTGCTAAAACATAAAAGAGGAAATTTTGAAACTAATAGCTCCACAGCAGCAAAAGCCAACCATATAATTTGAAAGCTTCAATATGTTGCATATACTAAAAAATGTTGGAAATAGTTCTTCACAGTGAACGGTTCTCAATCCAAACTGCTTTCAGTTTAAACTTGAAAAGATTGCAACTCTGTGAACAGCTGAGTTGACAAAATAGCTTGCTAATGGTGAAAGAGGGAGATCTCTCCTTTCCCCACTCAAAAAATTTCAGTGTCTCTTGCATCTACTGCACCCGTCCACATACTGGTTTGCTTCATTAGCCCAGCAGGAAACCATTTACTTTTCTGCTGAACATGGATGGTATTCTGCCAGATGAGCTGAACTAACTCATGGAGGTTCCAAAGACTGCTAAAACTGGCAGAAGGTAATCAGCAATACTGTGACTCTCCTCCTTTAGGGAGAGCAGGCTGTTTTATTGGTACATTTAGCATTCTAGATTTGCAGCCTAAGCTGCTTTTAATACCACAGCGTATCAAACAAATCATGAAGCAGTCATCAAGGAACAAAGGAAATAATTATGCATGGAAGCACAAAAATATAGCCACTACTGTTTCACCTTCCTTCCGAAACTCTGAGCAAAGTAGGAACTGCATGAACCCAAGGCTTCCAGAGAACTCTCTAAAAATACAGACACAATTCTACAACAGCAATTTTAATAAATGCAGGAAACATCAACAGTCAAAACTAAGAGAAAGTACGTAAAGAAAATGACAGATTTACTAGGGCTCAAATTTAACAGCATTACACACCTAGTTAAATCCCAAACTCAAGAAAAAGGCTACAACATGATAGTCAATGTTTATTCATTCTCATGGACTGACTTCCCAGAAGTTTCAAACTACAAATGAAAGAAGAAATTTATTCTATAATAAAAGGATTTCTGAGGTCATCATTATTTTAACTAGTAGTTCCTTCTTCACACTTATTAAAAACTGTAAAAAAAGGAGTTGTAAGCTTAACACCTTCTGTACTTGAGGAAATCCCCTGGATCTTTAAACAAAGTAAACATACATATTTTAACATAATTCAATGAAATACAGGATATATACTTGAATTTACCTTTCTTGCGTAGATTGAACAGCCCACAAGTAGCAACAATTGCGAGGATCATTTTCAGGTTCTTGGAAAGTAACAGCATATACAGGAATCCTTCCTCCTTCAAGCTGAGAGTGGTACCTACAGGTTTAAAAAAGAAAAATAAGAGAGGTAAGTCTATTGGCCAAGTTTGCGGAAGAGTAGAAGCATCTTCTCAGAGGAGTACCTACATGCTTACTCTCATATTTGCATCTTGAACAAGTGATTCAAGGGAGTGACCACTTTTCAAGGACTAGTCAAGAATTGAGGAGACTGTGTATCAAATGCCATAACCTCTGTTTACTACCTTTGCATAAGATATTTCAAACCAGCTTTTCCTAACAATTACTTGAACTGCTGGGCAAGAGACAATTCCTACTTTATTATCTTATTTAAATATAGAATTTAAAGTTCTTCTTAAATTCAAAACAGCGCCAAACAGAAGTAGCTTCTTGTTTCTTTACTTAGGACTATGCAGAAAAGCATTCTTCTTCCAGACTTCTGAATTTTATTGTAGCTTCATAATCTATTCTTGAAAACTAGTTATTTCACCACTGTCTATTTATGTATCCAATAATTTCTGGTTAGTCACTGCAGATTTGCTTAAGGACCTGTAAATTTACGGGTCCCTTTTTCTAGTCTACACACATTCTAAGAAGACTTTCATTCACATGCATCCTTTCCTTGGTACAGAGTGATCTGTATCAGAGAAGGCTGAAACATAGAAAAGAATACATTTTCAGGCACAGGTCAGCAACTGATTTTTCATGTCTCAATAGAGAGAAATCTCTATTCCACAATTCTTCAATCCAGAGGCACAATAAGGAAAACAAACGTAGGCCACTGGGGAGAAGGTGGTCAACTTAATCCATGTATGAATTCATAGTTCAGAAGAGATCTTCAACACATTCCAGGAACGTAAAATTCTTTATACTAAAGAATTTCAGTCCCTCAAAAAAATCTCTTTAATTTAACATACTTCCTTAAGTTAAGAATTGAGTTCTCTGCACCTCCCTGCAAACATACAAGCCTACTTACTCCCTCTTCAAAGTTTTCATATTCCATAGTGACAGGTAGCCATCTGAAAAGCCCACGACAAGCAGATTGCTTCTGCTTATGTAGCACAGGGTTGATATTGCTGTTCCTGAAGGATTTTGTACTTGAAAACATAGATGTCTCCCCTCTCTGGTCGCAGCTTCTCTTCTTTGTGGAACTTCAGCAGGAATTCCAGTGACAACTTCTAGGTCTACACACACACACACAAAAAAAAAAAATAAATCACATGATAAAAGAATGTGTTATTCCACTTCGCACACATGTTAAACACTGACAACACTGATAATCTAATTTTACCATCCCAGGCCAAATACCATTTATGCAACAGTAATTTGCTATTGTCATTTAATATGTATTCAAAGAACTCTGTGACTTGAGTGATATTCTCACTTGTATTTCAAAACCAGGCAGAAGTGTACCCAGAAATAATTTTTTCTTGAACTCTGTACATCAGGAGCGTGGGTCTCATGATGAAGCTATTTGAAGTGGTATCAACTCCTGAAGCTACTGTTGTAATAACAGAACAGCATATACAAACTGTATAGGTGAATCAGGTATTTCATTCATCCAAATGCATGACATAAGTTGGATTTATTTTTAAAAATCTGCTTACAATTTGCCCCCATGTTACTTAATAGAAGCAAAATATCATCCCCAATAGAGCACGTCTGACAACTTCCCATCAGACAGCTGTACTGGCTCAGATTGTAAAATTCCTATACCTCACTAGCAAGAATTGGGGACATAGTGATCTTGGTGAAAGACGGTGAGCATTTATAACTTTAGAAAGAGCATTAAGCCACTCGCGTCAGTTCAGGTCTACATGATACCAAAACATCACCTGCAATCAGTAGTCTGTATGCTAGTATCTTCAAAATTGGATCTACATTGATTACTTAAAACGATGTAGGTTTTCTTACATTTAAAATTAGTGTTTCAAGTTGAAAAAAAACGCAGGCTTACCAGATGCTTCTATTTCATTCTGACTACAAGATAAATCATCCAAACAAAGGTCAACCAGAAGTATATGTCCAACATCTGTGACCACTGCTGCCACTCCAAAGAGCCATCGCAGACTCTGGTGTAGGTGCTGAGTGCTCACACTGGCTCCTCCATGATTAATTATGGGTTCTATAGCAGTTACCTACAAGAAAACTGCAAGTTAATATTTCAACTGTTTGACAAGCTAAATAGAAATCATTCAACAGGGAAGCCAAAATTAGCGCTTAAGAAACACGCACTATGATGCAAATGCACAATCATAATACTTGAAAGCAAAGCATTGTTTTCAATTATTTCCATTTTTAAAAAATCAGTCCTGTACAAAAATTTGCTACTGCCTCTCATTTACTCTATTTCCTAGTTATTTAATTGAATTAAATCCAACTTAAATGGTACACTCTGTTATTACAGCTTTCCAACTTCCCTTTCCTACTTAGAAATGACTAAGAAAAAATTTTAAATTAATTACAAGAAACCTTATTGCATTTAACAGACTTAACATGAGACAAAACAAAATCTCGATCTTGCAGTGCTCACAGCCTATCAGCACTCTGATATAGTCTATGCCTTCTTTAAGGAGCAGCTAATCCTGGAAACCATTTTCCAGGCACATTAATGACAAGAAAATTATCAGGGGAAGTCAACATGGACCGGCCAAAGGGAATCAACATGATAAACTTCTGTGATGAAATGACTAGACTGGTTAACAAGGGGAGAGCAGTGGGTATTGTCTGCCTGGACTTCAGTAAGGCCTCTGATGCTGTCTCCTATCAGATCCTCACAGACAAACTGTTGATATATGAGCTGGGTGGGCAAACAGTGAGGCAGATCAAAAACCAGCTGAAGGGCTGAGCCCAGAGGGTGGTGATCAGTGGCATGACACTGAGTTGGAGGGCAGTACTGAGTGGTGTACCTCAGAGGTCAGTAGTGGGCCCAGTTAAACATCTTCAGTGATCTGCATGATGGGGCAGAGTGTGCCCTCCGCAAGTTTGGACACAGTACAAACTGGGAGGAGAGGCTGATACGCTAGAGGGTTGTGCTGCCATCCAGAGGGACCTCAACAAGTCAAAGAAATGGGCTGACAGGAACTTTTTACACTTCTCATTGCAGACCTGCAAAAAGTCCTGCACCTGATCAGGAACAGCCCCAGGCACCAGAACATGCTGGGGGCCAGCCAGCTGGAAAGCAGTCTTGTAGAGAACGTCTTAGGGGTCCCTGGTGGACAGCAGGTTGGCCATAAGCCAGCGATGTGCCCTTCCCATAGAGAAGAGCAATGGAGGGGACCCTTCTTCTCCAGTCTGCACATCGGGGCTACTGTGTCCGCATCTGGGCTGCCCGGTATAAGAGAGACATGGTTGTGCTGGAGGGAGGCCAGTGAAAGGCCACAAACATGATGAGGGGACTGGAGCATTCCCCCTACAGGGAAAGCAGAGCCGGGCCTGTTCAGCCTGGAGAAGAGGAGGCTCGGGGGGATCTCACCAATGAACAGACATCCCTGAAGGGAGGGTGCAAAGAGGTCAGAGCCGGGCTCTTTTCTGTGCTGCCCAGGGACAGGATAAGAGGCAACTGGAACACAGGAAGCTCTGCTTCAACATCAGGAATTTTTTTACTGCTTGGGTGACAGAGCGCTGGCACAGATTGCCCAGAGAGGTCGTAGTCTCCTTCCTTGGAGATCTTCAAAAGCCATCTGGCTACTGTAAAGCACTCTGCACGCTGCTTTATTTTAAACTGAAGACCCTTCAGCACCTGCAACACCTTCTGGGACAACACTCACTGCTACACCAGAGATACAAACACCTGAGAACTCCTGCAGCAAAACTACAAGAACGCAGGCTGTCATTTAGTCTTCTTGCAAAATGCAACAGAATGAAAAGAGGAAGCTTTATGTCAACAACAACTTTACATCAAACTGAAATGAAGAAGTGTTCATCACAAGGTAGTCTCTTCCTGTACATATTTTTCCAGTGTTGGAAAAAATAACTGAACCCCGAAGTCCCCCAAGTCTCCCTCTTTGTTATGACTACACTGCCCAGCAATCCACTACAGAATTTACCTTTCAGCTGTCACAACACTTCTAATCATAGAAGTATCTGCAGTTATTCAGGTAACTGCATTTTGTTTCATGTTTCCAATGAATCAAATCAAATCTCCAATCTTCTCTGCTACTCAAAGCAGTACCAAAAGCATTTTGATTATTCAAATTTTTTTGCTGCACATCTTGATGACTGTTACGAGGAGAGCACCAGTACAGTACACACCTCACTGCAGCACTACCCATCGTTCGAGTGTTACTTCTGATTTTTCTTTTACCATTTTTTTCATTGTACTACAGGTGCCAAACGAATCTTTTAAATTTTTGCAAAAATGTTTCCGGTTTCTAACACTTCAATTTTCTATGTAAAAGCTCCTGAAACAGCACATTTTTCCACTGTTCTATGCACTGGCTTTTCATATCCTCCTAGACCACTGCCAGCTCATTCTGGGAATGAACAAAGACAACTCTTCTCAGCTCACTGAATCTGAATGCTACCCTTCTGCCTCACACAAACCGGGAAAATTTGTGAAAATACTGTTTAATAGTTCTGAAAAACACAAGCACTGTAAAACAATATAATTAATGTTTTAATTCAAATTTACTTTTACTGGAACCTAATTCAAATAAGACTGTAGTAACATTTTTAATTTTCTGCTGCATTTTGCATGCATGTCCAGAGGCAATTAGAGATGCTCCCACAAAACAAAAAGCCAGTTTTTTTTTCTAAGTTTCAAAGTTTTTTGAATCCTTTCCTTTCTGAATGACCAATCTACTCTTGCACTAAAAGTCCATTATACGGTCACTATAACTACTCTGTATGGATACATTAATGGTTCAACACCCCAGACGAGCTAATGTAAGCTAGTTAACCTCTACAACTGGCTACAAAAGATATACCCACAGTGAAAACAGTCCATAAATTAAGGTGCTCATTAAAGCCTTAAAAAAGCAACAACTCAAACTGCAGAAAGCAATACTACGAATAGACGTGCATTTTACTTTTAAAAATAATCAGTGTGGAAGAATCAGAAACATTTGGACAGATATGTGCTGGTATGAATTACAGAATAATGAAATCCAAAACAAACGAACAGTAGTCAAGTGCAAGTTTTATCTACATGTTTTTGCCTACCTTTACTCCTACTCACAACTTAAGAACTTAATGCTCCAATTAGTAATACCTGTGCCCTATGTCGATGTAATTAATCTAATAGCAAAAAGATAGGAACCAAAATGAAAGCAACAGACCAAACATGCTTGTAATCAAAAACATTTAGGGCAGCACAGCAAAAATTCAGATAACCTTTGGCTTTATCCCAAAATTCATAACCCTTATCACAAAACAGCCAACTTCCCCCTGCAAGATTCCTCACATTTTCTCCTGAACAGTTTGCTGCGCTGCAGCAAAACTCCCTCATACAATTGATAGTTGTAACTATATTCAAATGACTTCCATACACACAGATTAAATATGTGACAATGATCCTTCTTAACCTACTTTCATTTTCCTATTCCCAGTTCATTCTATTTAGTTTTAAAATATAAAACTTCAACTTGAAATGCGTATGACTGTGTCTAAGTCATTCACTGCAAACAGCTACGGAAATTTGAGATACTTTAAAGACGGTACTTCTGACAGAAATTAACCACTTCAGAAACACGTACTAGAGACACTTAAAAGCATTTTTTCTTTTTCTGACCAGAAAAAAAATAAAAATCAATGCCTTTTTTGAACTTGGAGTATTAGATAGTAAAACAGGTTTTCTCAGTTTGTTATCAGTATAACTTTAAAGACAACGGTGTTGTTAGGCCCCTCCTTTTACACCAAGACTCTTCACTGGATGCTCTGAAGTTACAGGACATTAATACAGCATAGAAAAAAAATACGTCCTACAAAGAGATGCTCCAAAGCTTTTCCTGAAACAGCACATAGTAAGATAAAAGCTTTGTTTCTCTGATTAACAAGTACATACCCTTCCTGGAAGAACAACTGCTTTAACCACTCTTGATATTCCAAGGTCATACAGACAGAGAACACTTCCCTCTGCTTCTTCCAATCCAACCAATAGCCCAGCTCTCTTCTGCCAGGAGAACTCTTTTACCACACGAACAGTGGGAGGCTGTTCATTCACTCCACTGAAACGATATGCAGAGAGCCTCTCTGCTGTCATAGAGTTCACCACCTCAAGTTGAGGACCACATGCCAACCATGCCAGGCCATTTCTCCCTGTAAGAGAAAAGAAAGCTGACTCAAAAAAATTTCCAGCAGCGGACTGAAAACAACTTGAAAGTCATTGTCCCCTTCCCTCCATAAAAGTACCTAACAGAGGAAGACTAACTTCCTTAATTTTGGTCAACAATTTAAAATCACCCATTGAAATCCCCATGCAGTACACCTTAAAATTTACAAACTTGGCATTTGCACTTGTCACCCCTGCACTGAATGATTTTGATTGCTGGGGGTAAGGATTACGATATACTTACCAAGTCTTTACACCATATTTGGCTTGGTTTTTCTAAAAATCATCTGAATACATAAGGGTATTCAAGTCTTCAAGCACATTTCAACTGTAACATTCATTCTAATTTATTAATTTTACTTGACATATCCCTGCTTTGGGTATGGATTTGGAATTTGATGAGAAGTTATCTTAAAATGACCATAAATGCGTTAGTTAATTACAAATTTTACCTGTGCTGATTACCAAAGGACTTAAGAGTTTTTGTGTCACAGAACTACCTCAAACTCAAAGAGTTTACTGCATTTATGGTCAGGTAGTTAGATTCTACCTGGTCTTAACAGAAGCCTAGAAATCCAGACAGGCAACCAGCTCTACTTCCTGATCACACAGAAAGTCATCGTCTGTATCTAATCTGCTTAGCCACTTCAGAAACTCTCACTGGATATTAATCTGCATCCTATTCAAGAGTTTGGAAATAATGGCTGCAGTGCCTAATATTCTTAGCCTCTTCTTTCTGTTTTACTCAGTTTAGAAAATAATAATTTTTTTTTTTTTTTTTTTTTTTTTTTTTTGTCTCTAACATTGTAGAACTATTTCCACGTGGTATCATGATGGTCATACAGCTTGTGCTGGTGCAAATAAATATAGCCCAGGACAACACTATTACTTGAAAAACGGTTCTTTAGTTAATTAAAAATTGAGGAAAGCTCACTGATTCAGCATGTTTAAGTAAATGACTTTAATAGCACAAGATTACTTTAGCCTTTAATGCAGATTGTTATAATTTCAAAGTTCACTCTAATCTTAGCATTTTTAATACTCACGACATCCTTTTTATCTTCTCTAAGCCTGATGCATCTCAACAGAACCAATCTAAAGCAGTTGATTCTATGACCCTGTGTTTCAGGTTACCTCCAGAAAACAATGACTTTATACAACAACCACATTTTAAAGGCTCACCTCCAGAAAACTTCCCACGCAGCACAGAATCTAGGGTTATCTCATCTTCCCCAAGTGCTTGAGTAGTCACCTCAGGAAACTGCAGCAGACTGCTTGTTACCTGAGCTATTAGGTCTTGCATTCTTCACTGTAAAGAAAGAAAGAAATGCAAAAATGGACAAGTGTCAGACATATATTTTTGAGATTCGCAGATTTTTCATCAGTATACAGCAAATAATCTCTTTTACATCGCGTGTAGCTCTTCTCCTAATTAAGGGGGGGAGGGAAAAGGGCATTCAGTAGAAAAGGCATTCAGTTTTTGACCTTACAACAGAGCAAAGTGACAATCATTTGCTTTTCTAATGCCTACGAGATGTTTCAATAAAAAAGCAATGCACAGCTATTGACACATAAATAGCAGCAGAACGATATACTCAGCCCAAGTCTACTCACACACTGGATAGCAGGTAGGATTTTAGAAAAATAACTTATTTCTCTTACAGCATAAGTCTCAGCTAGTTTTGAAGACTAGGCTCTGGGAATAACACACACTTATTAAAGGGGAAAGGATTATATAAATAAACATAATTTGTATGAATTGTCCTTTTGCGGAGGATTATCCTCCAAGACCTGGGCATTGGAATTGACTATCTAAAGTCACGAGTCCCATGCATTTGAGAATGTGCTGCTGTATCTTCTGCCAGTATTCAGAGCCCCCACACGAAGAATAAGGTAACATCTTGAAAAAAACAGTTTCTAGCAAAGCCAGTATTGCAGGACACTGCTGCAGCCAGCCACCTTGACCACTCTGCCAGCACTCACAACCAGCACCGATAAATTCCAAGTGGGACAATTTAATCACAGTAGGTTAGCTGGATTTGCTTTTTGGTAATTACATATTCACAGAATGGTTTGGATTGGAAGGGACCCGAAAGATCACCTGGGCAGGGACACCTCCCACCAGACCAGGCTGCCCAAAGCCCCATCCAGCCTGGCCTTGAACACTTCCAGGGATGGGCCACCCACAGCTTCTCTGGGCAACCTGTGCCAGGGCCTCACCACCCTCTGAGTGAAGAATTTCTTCCTTATATCTAATCTAAATCTCCCCTCTTTTAGTTTAAAACCCCTTCTCCTGTCACTACAACCACTGATAAGTCTCTCCTCATCTTTCCTGTAGACCCCCTTTACATAATTACCATCATTTAGCAATGCCAACTGGATGAACTTTTGCACCACATACAGGTGCTCCGTATTTCAACCAGCAGTCTGGCTTAGTTTACTCATAATGAGAGACCGAACGCATTTCATGAGTAACCCATAATGCCAAATACTAATAGAGATATTCTGGGCTTGTGAATAGCATCTTCTTAATTTCCATCAATGTCCAACTGCTTTCATAGGTTCCTTTGCAACTCTGTGATGCTGAACAAGTAGGAATGACCAGAGAATATAATCAGGAGAAGAAATTTCAAGAGAGGAACAACAGGACAGCCAGCTGATACATCTGAAAGAGCAGAAAAAGAAGGCAACCAAGCAGAAAAATCATATTCAAGACAAATGCAGGATAAAGCAATGGGGATATACTGTGTAACGAACAAAGACTACTCAGCAGAGCACATGCAGAAGGAAATAAACAGAACAGATGGAAGCAGGAGATAAAATAGATACCAAAAGTAGACTATGTCATTAACGTTAAAAAAAAAAAAAAAAAGGCAAGAAAACCCACCCAAAATGCTTCTCGTGTAATAGGATGTGTTCTTATTACTTGGGTTCTTTTTCTGTCAGCAATTGTTATCAGTTTTAGAAGACATGTAAGACAAGGAGATAAAGGGAAGAAAGAAGGATCTGAAACATGTAGTCTCTGTCCAGGGTCCCAGTGTCCTCTATCAGAGATGTTAGTCTACCATGAATCAGGTAAGATTCTGCATTCTGACTAGGTCAAAAAAGACCCACCACCACCAGAAATAACTACTTCGGTGTTTTGCACATAGCAACTGCTTCACAGTCTCCTTTACTGCTTTGTTAAAAGTAAGCTGCTGGCTTGAGGAAAGAGTTACCTGCTGAAGATACACTCTGCCCCGTCACCCAGATCATAAATAAAAGCACTGCTTTTTTTTTTTAAATACTACTTCAAAAACCCTGAAGTAGCCTACTATAAAACGATCACCTGGTTGATGCTCCTCTAAGGGAGAACACTGACTTGACAGCACAGTTGAAGGAAGCGTAGAAAGCAGCACGCAATTCAGAAAAGAACACGATCACAGTGAATAAACCCATGAATCTTTTCTATATATAAGCACTAACGCTTCTGAAAAACGAGTTTGTGTGACAAGCACTTCATGATTACTAATACGGTATTTCACAATAGCCGCGCGATAGTGTTGTGGCAAAGAACCGGCGTGTCTGCCAGCAGGATCGGTGGCATCCTCAGCCCTCCTGCCTTTGCCACTGCCCGCCTGGAGGGGCCAAGAGCACAGAGGGAAGCCTGAGCTTTGTGCGGCCAAACTGCAATCACATTTTAAGATAATCCAGTGGGGAGATTTGATTTCAAAGAACAAACAAGACTGCTCTCCTCCGGTGGGAAGACCCGGCTTGACGCAGCGCCGTCCTGCCCACAGCCCCCTCATAGGCACCAGTCCCCTGCCCCCCCTCAGAAACACCAAACAGGCAACACTCCAGCTCCTGGACCATTCTCGTAACCTTTCATCTAATCCTGCTGCAGCTACTTTAAATGCATACACGAGCATGAAGAAATGCTACAGCACCAGGCATGCCTGTTTCCTCTAGCAAGCCAACAAGAATTTATGACTTCTTTTTTCCCTAGACATCTGCCCTGGCAATATGGAACTGGGAAGATAAACTCCATGATACATTATGAACAGTATGTGTAGTGATCAGGTTATTAGTACGGTTTACTCACATCATTCTGCTAACTTAAACCAAGGACTGCTGGGAAATCAGAACAGTGGAAAAATATTTGCTCACAGGAATCCTGTGACTAGGTCAGGCAGAGATAGGTTAAAGACACAACGTCTCTCCCGTTCGGAAATACATCCAAAACTGACTGCATTTCTGCTCTCTCTGAAGACAATGACTGCAATCGCGTTCGTACTCCTCCTGGCTGTTGGAAGCCAGATTAGTGTAAAATGCCACCAGCTTACTCCACGTTCAGGAGTAAAATCAGCATCCGACCTTTCAGCTGCATCCTACACGAAAGCGGTCTGTGTACACACTGCCAATTCCTCTTTCACCCTAGGTGCTTAAAGCTTCACACATCATGAATTATTCCCAAATACACGAACGTATCAAAAAAAAACGAATGATGGCATGTTTTTGGATTGACAGACTCCAAAAGAAAACCATGAGAAACTACATGTTCAAGCAGAACCACGGAAAGCCAAGTCAGAGTTCTGGGATGTGTGTTTTAACTGACTGAAGTGCACAGAAACCACTTCCAAAGACAAAGAATGGTACCTGCTAACTGAAGAAAAAGCCCAAAGCACGGTCAGTCACAAGCAGGTGTGACTTCACAAAACACAGTGAAATCACTGGCACCAAAAAAGAGACATACCTGGCTCCTCATCGGCTCGTGTTCACCCCATGGCATCCCTGCAGCTCACCCTGCGCTGACTGGCAAGCCCCATGGACTGCTCTGTGCGCCAAGCCAACTCCCTAAGTAGGCAGGAAGCTAACCCCGAAAAGCCGATGGTTTTCTGCCAGGTTAGAGTTAAACCGGCTTGCAGGTAGAGCTAGTGAGCACGAAAGTCGACACATGAAAGGAGGCAGGACAACGTATTGCAAATAAGCAGAGGGCGCGAGGCCTTCCCCATTTTATGGCAGGCAGCCGCTGTGCTGGCTCAGGCACGTGTGAAACTACACGCTCAGTTTCCAACAAGAGCTGAAATCAGCTTCACTTTTAGAAAGGTCGCTGCCCAAGACACAGTCAGCTGTTAGCTCCCTGTTTCACATAGAGACTACCTCACCAAGAAGGCTCCGGTTGACAAGCACCGCTCTCATCCAGCAGATGTGGAAGCTGAAGCGATTTCAGCACAGTATTACCCGGTGATCTGAGAACGAACAACACTGCACAACATCATTCCAGCCACATTTTCTACAGAAAAAGGACAAAGAGTGAGAAGAAGCCAAGGAAGAAAAAGGGAAAGATAAAGCTAACTCTTCTGAGATGAGCAGTGTTTGCTCTGTTGACTAACAGGTAAAGTTGACAATTACAGAGTTTTTTGAGTTATTATTGACTACTTCCACGACATTTTCTGTAGAAAAGAACAGGAAGCAACTCACCAGCGCTGGAGGAGGAGCAGAAGACGACAACACTGATACAACTTTGGTAGTCAGGTTCAGTGAATTAGCACTTTGCAGTGATTTACTCCTGAAGAAAGGATTTAGTGAGTACCACAGGGTACTTTCTTTCCCAGTTGTGCAGGGAACCTTCCCCCGAATGTCTTAAGCAAGAGCCCCATACTTAAACCAAGACTGGAACTTTAGTCTGAAGAGCCACTGCGTGTTACTCCCCCGATCGTGTCCAGAGGTTGTGCAGGTGCTCCGTCAGCTCTCTGAGAAGCACAGATCCACAGTGCGAACAAAGTGAGAAGAAGAAAGTTTCAGCTATCCCAACAATCCCCAACAGCTACAATGACATACCTGACGCAAACCATGTATTTGGTCTCCCTATAAGTCAAAGAACAAGCAAAACCAAACCAGATCAGACTTCGACACAGGAGCTGGTTCACCCAGCTACCTCCTATGGCTAACCTCTGACATGACCGCGCTTTTATCCAAGAGGCGCAGACCCCGCCTAATGTGGCTAAGCTGGCAGAAGTTCCTTCAGTCAGTTCTGAGATTACGGTCTTCTTTTTACATTACTTGGTAGGCCAAGGGTGGGCAGAGGCAGGTGTTAGCAGCCGCAGCACACACAAGCCTCCTAAGAGCCGGCCAGTAGTTAACCGGGCATTTTCAGCATCCTGGCATGCCACCGTAACATGCATCCTTCCCAGCGCTTTCGTGGGGAGCGATGCGACAAGCTGGATGGCAAAAACGTTTGAAACACAGACGGACAAGCCCAGGCTTTCAGCGCCCGTCCTTCCCGTTTGAGCATTCTGTTCAGCGCGCAGGCAGCACAGCACCACACCAGCACCCGCTTGTCACCATTATTTTTCTAAAACTGCATCTGACAGCTTACTAGGCAGAAGGCACGAAATTCATAGGAGCCTAATGAAGTTCATTTCCGTGCGTTAAAAAAGCAATCCCCGGGCAAATGAATGCAGCAAAACGAGTCGATGCAGTAGGAGCACGAGGAGCTGTCCTCAGCAGAGCAGGACACAGCGCCGTGCGCCCAAACATGTGACAGCCGCCCGCGGGACCGCCACAAACATCCACAGGGACCACGGGCTGCATGAGGCACCTGGATGACCACACTGTCCTGCACACCCTGTGTGGGGCTCACTCCTCACCTAGTCCCTGAATCTCAGAGTATTTTACAGAACACCGTGAGCAAGTTCAAAGCCGGCCACCACGCTCCTTCCTACCGGCAGCACGTCCGGACCAGGCTCGTTAGAGAAATCAAGAATTGATGGTTAAGCCGGCAGCTTGGCGGGGTTGTGCACGCTTCATGCTGAAATGAAGAGCCGCGGGAACACGCTCAGCAGCACGCTGGAGAAAGCGGCGCGGGGATGGACAGGAGGCAGGCGGGCAGGGCCCGGCAGCCTGGCAGACCCCCATGTCCCCGGCACCCCCGGCAGGTCCCCGCACCCCATCGGGTCCCCGGGTGTCCCGCACCCGGCGGGTCAGCCCACAGCCCGGCGACCCACGCCGCGAGAGCTCAACGGGGCCGGAAAAAAAGGCAAAAAAAGGTGAAAACGCAGAGGGCGGCAGAGCCAGGCGAGCGCTGCCCGGGGCAGGCGGGGCGGGCTCGAGGGCCGGGTGGAAACCGCCCGCCGGCGGCAGCCGCCCCCTCCATCGCCCCCCAGGCCCCGTGTCCGCCCCCGGGGGCGCTGCCCAGGCCTCGCCACGGGCCACGTGCCGGGACGGGACGGGTCGGGGCCGGGCCGCGGCACGGCTGCCCGCGGGCCTTACATAAGGGGAGAGGGCCGGGCCCGCCGCCGGCCTGCAGCCACCGGGGGAGCGCCCGGCACGCGGCCGAACGCCGCCCCCCCCCCCACCCCCGCCTCCCTCCCCGTGTCCCCCCTGCCCCCCGCCCCGGTACGTGCCGGTGAGGCCGGCGGCATCTCCCGCAGCGGTTACCGCGCCCTCCGCCCGCCCGCACCGGGCCGCGATCGCTCCCTGCGCAGCCGCCCGCGCCGCGCTCCGCCCCGCCCCCCCGTCCCCGCGCGCGGCGCCCACCTCGCTCGCTCACCCGCCGGGCGGGGGGGTTGGGGGGACGGAGGTCTCGCGAGACTTGACAGACTCTCGCCGCCGCCGCCGACCGCTGCCGCCGCGGGAATTTTCGAATTGTCGGGATCCTGCCGCCGGCGGACTACGTGTCCCGGCGTGCTCCGCGGCAAGCCGCTTCCGCTTCCGCCTCGCGCTAGTCCGCCGCGGGGCACGCCGGGAGGTGTAGTTTCGGGGGGGTCGGCGCCCGGGCGCGCTCGGGCCTCGGACGGGCACCATTTTGCCTCCGGCCACGGCGGCCGCCACTATGGGCCGGGGGGCGGCGGGAGCGGCCGTGCTAGCGCCCACCCCCCAGCACCACACGGCCGCCGAGCCCCGCAGCGGCTCACCCCGAGGGGCCAGACCTGCCCCGCTCCCTGTATTGTATGTTTTATAAATAAACAGCTTTCCAGGCACACCTGATTCTTGGTTTCTAGTTTATTGCGTTGTTTCTACGTGACTGCAATGGTCTACGCAGCAAGGAAGCAGAACCATAGCTAGGCTTTAATGGAATAATACTGGCAATTAAAAGTATTTCAACATGTATTCATTCTAGACATTACATTAAAATTTTAGTCTAAAAAATACCCAAGTATCAATACAAATTAGCATTTCTCTGCATAGATAGAACACGGCTGTCCCACGCGTTCATCGCTGCAGTGAGGGCAGCTGGAGGTACTTAAATAAAACTATTATTTACAACCATGACAGGGGTAGTGCTTTGTGTTGACTTGTCAAACTGATTTATGATCTTTTTCCCATCTACTTTGCAATGGCAAGCTACATGTCACCATAACCTTGGCAAGATACTTACTCTTTCAGGTTTTGCTTCATGGAGGTAACACATCAGCAACATTAGAAAAGTATCTGTACTTACAAGTTACTGTTCAGCAAATCCTCGTACATAGCTCTTGATGCTCTGGATGTTGTTTCACTTAGGATGAGAAGGTGATAATAAATTGAGGTATCTCTTGTGCAACACTTCCTGTACAAAGAATGAGCAAGCTCCTTCTTTCTTGTACTAAGAATTAGATGACTGAAGATACTTTCAACCCCCTCCCCCCCTTGTAATTACTTCCACAACCCCCCCCCCCCCTTTTTTTTTCAAGGTAGCCAAGCACAATGTTTTGTTCTCTTTTCCATGTGTATTCAAATCTCTGTCAACATGTAGAAGACAGTTTTAATCAGTCTGCACATGCCTGTTCAATATATGGTACTACTTTTATTTCAGCTACTAAAAGAGACCAATTTCTCCTATATTCATGCTAAATAAAAGAAATCTGTTAGCCCTCCCAGCTTCAACAGAGCTTAATGCAGTCACTAGCACACTTAAATAACAACCAGCTAATTTCTTTTATTCAAGTGTTTTGCTGTTGTGGGAATTTAAGTGAAGCTTACTGAACTTACAGAAGTGCCTGTAGCATAATTTCTTTTCATTCCTCAGTTGAAACTAATGGACTAAGTCTTCCGTTTTCAACTATAAAAACAGAAAGATGGAATTTTGATCTTTGCCATTTTAACAGATTTTTCACTTTCAAGCTATTTTTGCTCCAACCCACATAGTAACCTTCACAAAGAGATTCATTGCACATTGCATTCAAGATCATTTCCATTACATTCTACAAATTGTCCAGAAAATACCAGAGCTATTAAGTGTCACTCTAGCAGTTTAATACCCACCTTTTCTCTCATACTCCTACATGCATGTCCTAAAATACCCTAAAAACAATTAGAGTGAAAATCAGGATACGAGTCAGTTCTTGCATTCCAGACCTCCTTAGCACATCTACAATGGATTTTGAAGCAAAGCAGCAAAACCTTGAGATGAATGTTTAAACAGAGCAATACACACTCAGAAAGGTTAGCTGACAAAAACAACCAGGTAACTAACACTGAATAATTCTACCTGAGATTCCAATGTCTTCTTTCAGAAGAAGAGCTTCTTATAAGAACTAATCTGTTTCCCATCACAGCAAAGACTCCCCGTTAGAGTTTCTTTAAGGACAGCACCAAATTCAGTAGAAAAAAACCCTCCCTATAAAACACTTCAACCAAACACTCTCAAAGATGTCTTTGCAACCACCCCAGGCGTGTGATTCAAAGAAGACTTGCAGACACCCACCTCTTTCTTCACCTCCTCTTTTTCAGGAGAGGAAGCACCTGCCAGTTTCCAAAATTGGTCTGTTTACTGCCTCCTCACCCTCAGTCCGTCTGGGCTTTAAAGAAGTAGGCTATTTAGCTGCAGTTCTCCTCTTATTTTTCATACGAGAACATATGCTAAAAAATAAGGTGGTCAACATAAAATTAAGGTTACTTTCATTCACTGACAGGATGGAAAGTAAGTAAGAAGGAAAAAGAGCAAGTCTAATGCTATCCCTTTGAATGTAGGTATTCTATCATGGTCAACACACCATTTTCTTTTAAAAGAAGCATTTTCAGGTACTAATAAACAAATCTGCAGTGCTACCAAGAAGTGGCAGAATCACCAAAGGAGTGTCAAATATGCTCAGTTTCTCTTAGCTTCCCACACTATTAACAGCATCCATTATCTCTAAATTACAGCTGAGCCTCTTAAGGTTAAGACTCATATTTTTTATATTGTCATGCAAATGACTATTTTGACTCTGTGGCTGTTGATGCCATTTTAGATATATTAATTTGTGACACATAAGAGCACAGATCGTGGACAAGGACCTCCCCACGCCAGGCACTGAAGTATCATGGGAGAGTCCAGCTCCTGACACAGCACCGGAGCTTGTGTGAGGCCAGACAGGCAGCATGAGGAACGTGCAGGATACTATGTGCCAGCTAAAAAGCATGACCCTTGTCAAATGTTTTTGTGGGCAGTGAGGAAAAGGAGAATTGGTAGATGCGGTGGTTTTCCAGATGTGTGCAGACAGCTTGTCCCAAACATGCTGGGCATCATGAAGGCTGTACAGCAGTGTATGAGAGCGTACCAAGGTGGTTGTATCACAGCATGATGGGTGATGTTGGGACTGGCTCTTTGTTCTGCATGAGAGGCTATGCATGAGACAGGCAGAGCTGGGATGGACTTGGAAATGAGGAGAAGCAGCTCTCATTTCATTAGGGAGAAATGCAAAGAAAGGTCTGGCAGTACCCAGAAGACCAGCCAGACAAGTGTTCTTTGTAGAAGCGTGATGATGTGCAGGACAAAACTGCATTTGTTCCAGGAAGGAAAAAGCACTTTTGCACTAAGCACAGTTCAAAGTGGTAACAGCTTGGATGAGATGCTCAACTCTATGGATGGAGACAGAGAGGCTTCCTGTCAGAAGTTTTTGCAGAGAACAACCTTGCATGGCCTTACATGGGCCTGAATAAGGTCAAAGGGAGAGGTCTGGAGCAAAGACACCTCCAGCTATAGGCATGTGGGGCTGTTGGCCTTCATGGCTGAGGAGCACCGTGATGGAGAGGTCTGTTGTAACCGAGCCTGGGTTTCGGCTGATGGCAAGGCTCACCTGGACCAGCACCAGAGACGCTGTGTTAAGGAAGGCCTGGGAGTCTTCTTGCCCATCAGCATCAGAGCTACTCCCTTTTTAGGTAGGGGAGGGAAACAGGATTTTCCTGTGTGTCATGCATCTGACCTGCTTTAGGTACCTCCGATAGGGTAAGGTGGTGGTCAGTTGTGGTTTACATGGTCACTTAGCTGTGAAGGGAGTCTGCATGGCTTTTGCAGGTGAAGACACCAGCGCTGTGCCTTTCTGTTTTTGGTGAGATTAATCTCACCTTGAGAGACTGATCTGAACAGAGCTCTGGATTATTAAATTGCTCAGCAGCCGAATTTATGTTTGCAGTTGAGATTACCTGGAGATAAAGTGCAGAAGAAGAAGGGGACAAGTCCTGAGCTGTATACAGCCCACGCTGTGGCCTAGCTTCTGGGACATGCTGACGGAGAGGAGACTGAACGGGAAGGGAGGGCAGAACCATGACAAACAGACAGACAGATTTACGTATTGGGAGGTAAGCATGGTTGCCATGTGGGGAGCACCTGGCAAGAGAAGGGAGGCTCAGGGCAGAGCCGGAGCTGGTGGAGAGGTCGATCATGGTCCAGCACCAGCATCATTAACTGAGCACGGGACAGAGGCAGGGCAAGAGGGAAGGAGCCTCATGATGACTCCAGGCTCCTCTGGCAAACAGGCTTTCTGTCAGCCTGAGAAGGGAGATGCGTGGTGGTTGAAACAAGATGTGTGAAGAGTTGTGGTTGGGGATGGGGGGGAGGCATTTGTAAGCAATAAAGAGGATTAACACATACATTCATTGAAATGCTGAGGAGCCAGAGAGGGGTGAGAGATTAAAGAGAGAAAATGAGAGGGAGGCAATTCAGGAGGTGAAAGAGGGTGGAACCAGGAGCAAGCAGGGGAGGTAAGGACAAAAACAGCCAAGAGAACTCAGCATCTGTGGCAGGAGCAAAGAATTAGAGGCGAAAAATGGGAGTGGATATGAGATGGTGGCAGGGGGAGGGGGGTCCAAAGTCAAAACACTGGAAGAAAGCAGCAGGATCCTTCGTGCAAACGAAGAAGGAAGCTGTATGAAAGAGGGGGAGAAGCAGCAGCTGGAAGTATATGCAGATTGACATTGTTCGGCCAAGCTGGAAAAGCCAGGCTGCATGGCCAGCAAGATGTCATCAGGTAGAGTGCAGTTAAAATTGTTTAAAGCCTATCAGACAAGCTATATTTCAATGATAATCTTATTTAGCTAGGTCAGTTTAGCCAGGCCAAATATAATTGCCAGGGTGGTGTAGGGAACAAGTGGGCCACTCCTGCATCAGCACAGCAGCTCCTGAACAGGGCCCCAACACCCAGAATGGGGCCCCAACTCATGGAATGAGGCCCCAACACCTAGAATGGGGCCCCACAGTGCCCTGAGGCCAGCAGAGCTGGGGAGGAGCAGGCAGGTGAATGGCAGGAGCCAGCCATGGGGCTCGGGCTCCCCGGCGGCAGTGGGGGCCGCACGGCCTTCCCTCCACACCGACTATGGGTGAGGCGGGCGCCCTCGGTCTGCTGCCTGGTGCCCCTCGTTCTCTGTGTTAAATCCCTCTTTGGACTATAAGCATACATCAGGGACTTAAAGGTGAAACGAAAAAGAAAATGCTCTGGAGATGTAGCAATTATTTCCAAACCCAGGATTATTTGTAAACACAGGATGCTCAGAGAGGTGGTTATACTTATCCAAGCATGTAATTACAAGGGTACTAGTTTAAAAACAAGAATTAAATGCAGTTTAAATCTGCCCTTCAGTAATTACATAGGTGGATACTATTTGTAAAATATATCCCCTTCTTTAAGGCCGAATATTAAAATACCTCAGATGTACTTTGTTGATACAGCAGATGGGATTTTTTTTATTTTTATTTTTATTTTTTAAGGAGTTTCATTGTGAACTGAGAATTTCATTGTTTCAGCTGAGACTTTATAGATTGAGTCTGCTTCAGGGTTTTTAAAAGACTAATCTGCATTTAACTTTCTGGGTACAGATTGCCTGGTGTGAGATAATAGCAATTAGCTCTGTACAATTTTTACTCATATATAATATATAGAGCTTCTCAACCTTTAATTGTACTGTATGTTTCATTGGGAGTAAATATTTTATATTTTTCCTTGAAAATGGTATTAATTCAATTGTAGTGCATTGCTACCATTACACATTAAAAGCATTAATTAGTGCTTTTGAATATCAAACCCAAAGTGATTAGAAACTTAATGAACCAAAAATAGTATAACAGCATCTCTTCTGTTCTCCACTGGAGCGGCAGTAATTTAATATAATGAGAGGCACTCCAGAATTTCTGAGGGAAAGGGAAAATTAAATGGGGCTGGAACTGCAGTTGTAAAGCACTGTGTAGCCATTAAAAAAGACAGAGTGAGAGAAGTGTCTACATTTTAGTTCAAGCAGAAAAGCAGACCTTAGGAAACCTTGAAGATTGCTTCCCTCAGCAGCACACTGTACACGGATCGCACTTTGGTTTCTTCTGTAAAAAAATGTTGCCTCCTGATGGCCAGAGGTATTCCTGGCTGCCTCTGGCTGGAGCATGTCGTGAAGTCAGGATTCCCCCCGGGGTTTGCTCTGTGTTGCCCTTGGTACGGGGCAGGCTCCCCGCAGCATGTCACACAGTCTGTGCTGGGGTCTCAGCCTGCCCTTCCCCTCCACCCAGCGTGTGCAGGATGTGGCACGCCGTGCTTGCCCTGACAGCAAGGTGGCTACCAGCCCCAGTGATGCTCCCAGGGCAGGGCATGGCCCGAAAGGGCTTTAATTTAATTTTATTTTTTTTCCATTGGGGGCATTTGTTTGAAGCCCAGTGATAAAATTGTTTGAAGCATAGATATCTTCCTCTTGCTGCTTTAAATATGGCTTTTCTGCCCCTAAATCCAGCCAGGAGAGCAAGGTGCTGTCTGGGCCTGATCCTGTCTCACCCCTCCATGTGCATGGTCACAGGTAAAGGACCGCAGTGAGCCAGTCGTGTGCAAGTGGTGGTGCTGAGCAAACCTGTCTTTGCTGTGTGGCTTGGTGTGCCTCGTGCCACGCCTGAGCAGCAGGGAGGGACCTGTGCTGTGAGCTCTGGCTTCAACCTCTGAGCAACACCGGTAGCTTGACCAGATTTCTTCCCATAACATCTGGACACCGTGTCATTTATTTAAAATTTACATTCACTTATTTACAGTTTACAAAAAGGAGTCACTTGGAAGTGAGGAAATGAGGGATTTTATATATTTTACATTGCCCACACAAAGAGTTTTTTCACCTCAAGTACATGTATTTCTGCACAGGGCAATAAGTAACCTTCATGTTAAGCCAAAATGCATATAGTTCTGTCAATAGTGAGGGCAAGAAGGAAAGCAAATGTACCTGTGAGGGAGACGATTACCCCTAGAAACAACCTGGTCATTATGACAGGATTTATCTCATCCACCTTTAGTCATATGAAGGATGAAAATCTAAGTGCAGGGAAGGGACTTTGCTTGTAGACAATCACCAGAGGCTTGTAGACAGCCACCAGAGCCACCAGAGGCAGGCAGTTGCTTAAACTGTGTCTAAAATGACCAACAGATCAAAACAAACCACAGGTAAGATGTGCCAACATGGCTGCACCTTACCCCAGTTAATTCCCAGCACGTGTTTCTTTCTTTGCAGCTTGCAGTTGGTTGACTGCACAACAAGTTCCCGAGTCCTCCACCAGCTTTTCACTTGCCCAACCCTTTTGCTAAATGATGTCCCTTTTTATGTGGCGTGAAGGTCACACGGTGGAAGGACCCACCTCTCTGCAAAGTGTTCACGTTCCGGCAGCAGCACTGGGTCTGCATTGCACAGCTTGACAGCTTGAAAAAAGTGGGGTTTGTACTTTATGGTGTAAACAATAGATGCTCTTATGCACAGGAAAGGAATAGAAGATCCTGCATAGCATGTGTGCAGTGTGGCTGAATTAATCGTACTGTTCAAGTGTAAGGGGTTTTATGCCCGTGGTTTTGCTGGTAAATCCCAATGGTCATTAGTTCCTAAATCAAGTTCTTCCTGACAAGAGAATTTGTTCAGGTTTGAGATTGCATTTCTGGTCTCTCTTGCAGATCTGTCAAACCCTCATCATCATTCATATTGAAATAAAGCAAGAATGGGGTTGTGTGGAAAAAAAAAAAAAAAAAAAAAAAATCCTTAAAATTTAACTGTGAGACACGTTTTCGTTGTGATTTCCGGTGCAGAGGGATTTTTTTAATTCAGTTTATGCAGCACAATAGCAACAGGCTTTGTGCTGAAACTGAGAAGGGGGCTTCTGTGCTGAGGTGCTGCAAACTAGCCTGCAGATGTTTTCTGAGATCTAAAATAAAAACACTCCAATAATTAAGAGGGGGTTTTGTTCTCTAGTTGGCACCAAAGTCACTCTGCTGTCTACAGTTCATTACCACAGTGCAAATACAGTATGTGTGAGGTTGTTTATAGAGTGTTCAAATTTGGAATGCCCTGATTTAGCACAACTTGAGCTGGGAAGAAATCAATTTGAGATGGCTGATATTACGCATTTTCTTTGGTGGTTGCCATCTCCATGTGCAGCTTTAGGCCAAAATACCAAAAGGTGTAAAACAGAAAACTTGCAAGCAATCAAATCCAAACTTCTGTAGCAAAAATCTGAATGCTGAAAAAGGAAAATAAATCATGCTGGCTGCTTTTCATAGGGAACATGGACATATGTTGAAATGGCTGTCAAGTAGAGATTTTTTTCAAAAGCATGCAATATCCAGCAGTTCCTCCCTCAGCAGACAAAGCAAGTAATAGAAGTTCCTCGTAGCAGCATGCAGGGGAACACAGGATATCCGTGTTTCCTCAAACCATCTGCAACAGGCTGCTTCCTGGAAACGTCTGAGAGTACAAGTGATTTCCCTCTACAGGTAAGCTTTAATGTCAATGTGCCCAGCTGTGTGAACAGCATGGCTGAGTGTGAGCGATGAATACATTTGCCAGCACAGCAACTACAGCATCTAATTTATTGCTGTGTGGGCTGTCTGGGCAGCTCAGCCCTGCAGCCTTTTATTCTGCCAGATGCTGATCATCTCCCAAGAGGTACTCAGACACCTCATTTGTCAATGGGTGCTTGGCGCCTTGCAGCAAGTGATCGGCACCTTGTTGGGTATGACCCACATGTGCTGAAAAATAAAGGTTATCCACCCTCCTGCAAACACAGACAGTGAACACAAAGCCGGTGGTGCCCTTGAGAGAGCCGCTGTGACCTCTGGTGTGAGCAATTTGGAGGAGGAGACATCACTCAGTCTGCTGAATCTGCTCATTAGCTGCTGGAACAAAGATTTACTGTGAATAAATAGTCCTTTCTTCTCTCGCTCCACCATTTCAAAGATAGAAAGTGTGTTTCTGGAAGTGGCGTCGTGGAAATTATCTGTGCCACCACCTGGAGAGTCTCCCCAGGTAGCCCTCAGACATAGGCAATGCCCAGACAGGCTCCAAGGGAGGCTGCAGAGGCCAGCCCCCATGTTTTGCCCTCCTGCCCACATGTGTGGGTTGCTTTGTGCTGTGACCGTGCCCTTGGTATGGCCAGGGCAGCTCCCCATGCTGGCAGAGATAGCAGTGTTGTGCTGGGATTTGCTTCTTCACCTGGGGCTCCTGGGGGCTGCCTGAGGAGGGGGCCTGTGTGTAGAACCCGGTCTGTAAAAAAAACCTGACCCCAGGTTTCTGTGCAGTCTCCCTGTCCCTACAGCATGCCCCTGCCTCTGCTACTGCTGAGGGACAGAGTGCTAAGCCCGTCTTCCTTTTGGATGTACCCAGATAAAAAAATTCAGGGTCAATAATTTTGGCCTAGATGTGCTGGCTGAGAACACAGTCCTGTTTTGTGAGACTTCACACAATGGTAGGATTATACTTAGCCTGTCTCACAGACTGCTTGCAACTTGACAAACTGTAAGAGAAACAGCTGTAATAAGAAATACCATGCTAAAATTCACCCAGCAGACCAAGCGCTGAGCCAGAAGCATTGGCCAGGTACCCCAGTCCCTGCCATCACTGCTTCAAGTAGACTTGTTTAAAAGCAGGTGGCAGGTGGGTCTGTTTGTTCATTGCAGTGACTTCTGCCTCTTAAGAAATGTGCACAAAAATTAGTCTGCTAGATTAAATACGTGTTGGAGGAATTGCTAGCCCGCAGCTGACTAGCACTCTATCCAAGGAACAGCTCCAACAGCAGCTGCTCTTTCTGGATGATCAACATCACCTTCCTTTAATTTTGCAAAGCTAACAATGTACAAGGATCTGTCTAAGGGCCAGATGGCACCATTGACTTCCAGACCAAATTTGCCATTGATTGCAACTGAGAATTATACCTAAAAATAAGCACTGTCACTTGGTCTTCGCTTTGAAAAATAAAATTGCATAGATTTTCAAACTCTAAGAGACAAATTCAGTATTCTAATCCCCCTTTCTGCATGAGAACAAAACTCTGGATTTTACCTAGTCATATCCACATCAAGATCATGACTTTTGGTGGAATGACAGATTACACTGCTATGGTATACATGCTAGTAGAGCTTCTCTCACTTCAGCTGGAATTAAATCACAGGAGTGGGAGTCCTCCTCCCAAGCCTTCCTGCCTTTCTGAGTGAATGTGATCTGTCCCAAAGTAGCACAAAGTGCTTTATTTCTTTGTGTATGTGATAGATCCTAGCTGCTTTGCAGCTTCCCCTTTATGAAATGAAATCAGCTTCCCGTGAAGGAGGATTAGGTCTAGAATTTGCTTTTGACTGCCTTGTCTGTTTTGTCTGCCAGAAAAAAATATGACTGTAATCAAGAAACATAACCCTGGAGATTGATAAACTAGATCCCTCTGAATGTACTTAGGAGTATCTACTTAGGATTTCTGTTGTGGTTAACCTTCTGCATTATTAATAAGGGAATTCAAAGCCCTTTATCACAGTCAATCTCCTTTAAGACTATTTTGCAATGAGCTGATCCAAATTGTTTCACCACAGCCTGCAGCACTTCAGGGCAGGGCCAAGATACAATGCAAAGTACCAGTGAGACAAACCCAGGGACAAAGGTGAGATCTTCAGAAGGAAAAGGAGAGAAACAAGGAACCAAACAGCGGAGCTTACATACATTGTTAAAATCCCATGGTCATCTGAGGGAAGTTGGAGATGCTGCTGAAGAAGGCAACTGAGAAGCTTGGCTCCAAATAATTAAGAAAAATTGGAGCCGGGGGGTTCCCTGTACTCAGAAGGTGACTTTTTCTTGTGATAGATAGTGACGAGGACTGAGTTTGCTCAGCAAAGATTTGGCTGCCCTGTGGGGCTAGCACTGTAGGGGCTGCTGGGTGCTGTCCTACCCAGGCTGCCTTGACAGAGCTTCCAGTGAGAAGACTGCACTCGTGGCAATGACGTTGGACAGTTATGAGTAAAAGCTGTGCTAACCACCAAAATCATGTGTTTTCATCTACTTCTTCAGCTCAGTTGAGGAGATGTTATATTTCTGAAACAGACTGAGGTTGCAAGTGTCTGCCACCAGCAGCCATGCGCAGGACAGCCTTACCATGCTGTTTAGCTGCCACGGGATGGGCATTTTCTCAAATCTAAACATGAAACAAATGAATAAAGTTTCTATCAGGAAAGCGACTTACAGCCAAGGGGGAAAAGAAGTGCAGTTGTTGATACAGCAACAGAAACAATCTTGTAGGAAATCTGAAGCAGCGTCTTGCAAGGTGACCAGCAGTGATCATTTATTTTGTTTTTGCCCTCCCTTGTGAGGTGGGTGGTTATGGCTTCTAGTGGCTAGATTGTGCTTTTTCTTATTTGGGTTTGTGAACTGAGTTCGATTAATTGTCATTTTCACCATTTTTTGTTTTCTTGTTTGGTCTTTTATAAAAATTCTGTATGAGATGAGCATTAATAAGGCAAAAATTACACTTGCCAGAGGCAACAGCTGTTATACTTGTGCTTGAAAAGGAAGAAAGAAAATCTTTTTGTAATGACTGCCAACAACTTCTTCATGCTTTCTGGAGAGAGTGAAACAACAGCTGGTAGAAACACGTGTTCCTCTCTCTCTCTCTCCCTCATCTTGCCTTATTAGCAACTATTGGTGCAAGTCAAATTAACATTAATTTACTGAAAATAAATAAATTTATCTGGAAATAGTTAATTCCCTACATGTGTGAACACATTCTCAAATGGAAAGATACAATTTATTCATGGTAATTTAAAAGAAGATTTTTTTATTATTATTTTTATTTTTTTCCTAAAACGTGCAGCATTTAATGTTTGTGGTTATACCAATAAAACAATCATGATATTTTCAACAGATCATTTGAATGAGAAGTTAGAAGCTTGTAATGCTCAATATGAGAAACTCATGACAACACTTTATGTTAAGCGATTGCAGATTGCAGTTGGTAGGAAATGAGACTGTCAACATCTCCTCAGGCTGAGGGACAGAAACATCACCAAACACACTTTGCTGTGATGGAGAAATCCTCCCTGTGAAGGAAAATAAAATACCAAAGGGATTCAAACCTGACATCAATAGCTGGTAACATGTAGTACTTTACCCAACTTGGCTGTCCTGTTCAGAAAATGTGCTCTTGATGAGATGTTCCTCAGGCTGGCTGCCTTAGTCTGCTCCTCAGAGAGGAACAGGCCCCAAACAATTTTACTTTCCCCTTTTCCACTCAGGTGAAGTATCATGTTTTCTGTTATCACCCTCAACTCAAGGAAGAAGGGGAAAAAAATCTGTGTCCTGTCTCAGGTGCATATACTGGGTGCAGGTCTTTGAGCTCTTCTGTGTGTGTTTCTGAGGACTTTCTGCATTTCCTCTGGTAGCAGCTGGGTGGCATGTTTTCATACAGAAGGACTGTCTCCAGTAGGACGGGGAGGACATTTCACTCGCCTCAGGAGAAGAAGGGTGCGCCTCCCTCTCACAACAGCTTCCCTACAACAGCTCTGGCTGGAGGATGGTACCAAGATCTACTTCTTGTGATGATAAATTGCTAAAGCTGAGCAGTTCTCCAGGCTGGATGAAACCTCCACAACTCCTCAGTCCCATCTTGAGCAAGTGTCATGAGTGGCCACTGCTGCATCCATGCTCAATAGATATCTCCCCTGGCGTGTAGCTGGGGGCTGTGCATCGCTAGCTGTGCCTACCAGTTCACACCCCTTCTCCTGTCCTCTAACTCACCATCCCCTGCACCACCAGGTCTCCATGTCTGGGGCTGAAATTTGATTTTTTTTCAGGAAAAACAGGGGCACATTAATTGATCACAGCACTATGATGAGTCCCCAGTGCAATACAGACATGAAACAAGGTATATATAGTTGTAGGATATGTCAGGCCTGGCATTTTCAGCAGACTCTGGTGCTATCGCATAAAGGCAGAGGTCAGGCCCTCTTCTGCAATCCTGTGAAGAAGCCTGAGCACTCACGCTAAGGGATGATTAAGTCCGACTGAAAAAGGTGAACATTTAGGACTTGTTTGGCAGGGAAAGTGCTAAAAGATGCCAAGAAGTCACTAAATCTTTTTTGCAGTTGCGAGTGAGGAGGGCTTCCTGGGAAACTCTCCAGCTCCAGAGCTGCCTGAGTCGGCTGCACGGGTCCTGTGAGCCAGCTCCACCTCTGAGTCGCCGCCAGGCCTCTGGCACAGCCGTGAGTCATCCCTCCTTGGCTGTTTTTCCTCCCAGAGCTTCAGCATGGCAGAAAACTCCAAACAAAAGTGTGTTGGGTAGGGAAGTGTGCTGCCCTTGTCAGAAACATCCATGTAAAAACTGCCGTCCTGTGTTAGTCAGCCCTGGCGGACCCACTGCTGCTCTTAACATCTGTCTCCCCATATAACACACTAATTACCCAGCGCATCTGGCATAATCAAAACCGTTCTTTTATTTTATTCAGATTCCCATTTACTCAGTTCCCAATCCTGCTTTGCCCAGGGGAGCGGGAATGGCTGGAGAAGGCTCATCATGTTCTCTGAGCAACAGCAGTGACGCAGTGTCAATAGACCTTAGATAAGATGGGCTCAGAGCAAGAAAATCCAAGGAAACACAGTGCTACAGCACCGGCTGCACTGTGAAGCCAGGACTTGGCCAGAAGGTGTGGATTGGATTCAGTCAATATCAGTTACAACTTAATGACTGATTAGTTATATATAACCGGAATATGTTTAGATTGCAAGAACAGTCTTTCAGGGAGATGACCCTTTTGCCCCACAACAAGGGGTACAAGGAAGTTGTCCCATCCTTGTGTTTGCCTCCTCCATGACCTGCTGATGGAGAGCTGTGTGGAGAGACCAAGACACAGGGAGAGAAGAAGTTCTGAAAATACCTGTGAAATGGCATCACAGTCAGCAGCAAGAGAAAACAGAAATCCTACTTTATGAAAAGAAAGCTTGCCTGAGTTGCTGTGGATAACACATGGCTGGATGCTGGATAGGAACAGTGTTGAAAATCACTGGATACAGGCCACTAATATATTTGAAGAGAGAAAATGTGGCTGAAACCAAAGCCTTGCTGAAATCAGGGAGGATTTTGCCATTTGATGTATTGTGCAGCACCAGTTGCCAAGCCTGACTTCAATCCAGTGCCATTACCACAGCTTCAGGGCATCCATTTCAGTTGTGGGATAGTCACCACATTTTGCTGCTTATGGCTTTGTCTGTGATACACTAATAACCACTGGGGTTCTGGCTTGTAGCTTGCTGGCTGTGAAGCCAAAGTTGTATCACACGTAAGAGGGCTGTCTGCCTGACATAGCTCAGTTAACACCCTCAGAAACATTTCTTACTGTGTGAGGCTGCCAGGACGCGTGACGATAAAGTTTCACCCTGCTGCACAGAAGGCAGGATTAGTACGTTCAGTGCTGAAATGCACGCTTCCTACCCACTACCAAAGGGCTAGGTCTGAATTCCCAGCCGAGGAAGCAGAGGGTTTAGATTAGGAGGCTCCATTGATGCAAATGTGTTTTAAAGCAGCTTTTTATCATGAGTGGTGGTTACTGGTATTTTAAAATTGTCTGTTCCATGGGGCTGACAGAGCCAGCTTCCCACATCTCTTGAAATCTACTGTGAACGCTTTCTTGGTTTCCTCTATATAAACACCGTCCAAGTCTGTGACTGCTGAAAGAACAGGCTTTCTGTTCCTGCAGAGGTCTGAAACATGGGTTTTCTGGTCAAATAGCAGTGATGCTGTTTTGACCCAGGCAGGTTCCCAAATCATTTGAAAGCTGCTCTCTTGCTGGGGGGACTGAACTTGTTTCTGGAATTTCCATCAGAGGAAACTGATGCTCTCGGGGCTGCTTGCAGGTACCCAGCCACACTAGGTGAGGGGAGGAAGAGGGGGCTTTGCTCTGGTGTTGCATCCAGAGCTGTGGCTGGGATGTGAGTAGGGAGGATGAGGATGAAGACTCCATGGGGGACACCAGAGAACTGAATTCCCCTTCACAGGTGAGAAACCAAGTGCTCAATGGGAAAGGGAGTCTCACTCCTGAGGGCTGGTGGGCTCAGCATAGGGATGCAGAGGGCTCGTGGAACTGCTCCTTCTCTCAACATCTGAGGCAGGGCAAGGCCCCTCCTCCCAAATTTGGCTCAGGCCTGATTGAGGCTGCTGTGAACCCAGTAAAATTAACCCCTCTGCAAGATGTCCATCTTTTACCATGCATCATGTAATGTGTCCCCATATCATGGTGGGCCTTTCCTCATGGATGCAACTCTGCAGAACAAAAAGAAAAATTCAGCCAAAACAGACACCGTGTGTTTGGTATGGCAAGAAAATATGGCTATGATAGTATTATAAAAATAGTCAGGAAAAGAAAATTACCTACAAGGCAGAGAATTTGGCAGTCTTGGTGGTGGAAGCTGATGAAATGAGCTATGTGGGGGAAATAGGTCGCAAGTTCAGTATGGTCTCCATCCCACATACCTCATTTATCCACATCTAAGGCAGGTGCAGTCTCATACTCTGGAATGCTCCATGCCATATTGTGCTGGCCCCTGATCCTCTCCCTGCCCCAGGCAACCAAGGTATAGCAAGTGCTTGCAAACAGTAATATATTGAAACCTTAGTAAATAACCAGAGCATTGTTTTTTTTTTTTTTTTTTTTCTATGCTGCATATGAATTATAGAAGGTACAACGCAATAGCTGTTTCTCCATTCACCTCATGTGTGTGTGACCTCACATGGAACCTTTGGGAAAATTAGGCCAGTAAATCGGAGAGAAGCCTGGCAGGTGCCTGTGATGCTGGAGGGGATGTGAGAGGTGTTCAGACGGGATAACCCTGGTTCTGGGAATGACACTGCAGATCACACTGCCAAAATAAGCCGTCTCCCATTTGGCCATAAATGAGGCAAATGTCATTAATGAATGTATGCAGTCTCACTGCAGGTACTGCTAGCATCCCTACCTCCTTGGTGGGATCACAGGCTTCCCACTAGGGCGCTGTGAATCACAGTCTGAAGGAGCTGAAGTCTGCACTGACTCTGCAGGAGGCCATTGGCACCCAGAGGAAAGCATGGTGGTGGAATTGTTCCAAATACTGCATCAGTTAAGCTCTGAGTCTGTTCTCCTCTGAATATGCAAAGGAACTCATTTAATACTGCTTTGAAATCTGTGTCCTTTTCCTTTACTTTTCAAGCATACAGTTATGAAAGACAGTGTCATATCTATACTGAAGGCCTTCACAGCACTCTGGCATTGGACAGGCCAGAGTAACTTCTGGTGGTGTAACTTGTAACTTGTGGTAGTACAACCCAGAACCAGCCCTCAATGTGTTACTTTACTCTTTCAGGTGTTACCTTTAGGCATTTTTTGATGCCTGACTTTGGCACCACAGAGCCCAAACCTTCCACCTCTATAGAAAATAACTTCATGAGCAGCTCAGCCATCAATGCCTTTATTCACAGAGTATGGTACAGCTCATGAGAAACATATCTGGCAGGCTCTGGCCCTGAATTAATGTCAGATGTTTGTGTTTCCTAGATCACATTACTCCTGCAGGGACAGCAGTGTTTAGATTTGAGAGAAGTCCCTAGAAAGCCATCTCTGAGACATGAGTCCTATTCAGGAAGATCCCAGAGGTGACAGATGAGAGGATACAAGGCTTCCAGGACTACGCTTAGATTTAAATGAGACCCTATGGTGATTTGTATTAAAAACATTTTTTTAATTAGACAACTGATTCAAATGAAAGCAGGCAATCCCTCTGCTGTCAGCAGATGATCCTGAGGTTCACTGGGTGACGTGTTAGCCTTTTTCCTTATTCGAATATCTCTTTAAGATACATCTCAGTGCACCAGTTGGACATTTATATATCTTCAGAATATTTTGCAATACTATAATAATCCTGTATCCCAAGAATATGCAGCAGGCTGTATGTTATTTGTGCTACATTGGTATCTAATGGCCTCAACTGAGTTTGGGCCTATTTTGCCAAGTGCTATAAAACACATAAAATAGGAATCAATCCTGGCCCTCATGACCATTTCCAGGGACAAGCAATAAAACAACCCAAAAAGTGGTGCGTAACTTTCTGAAGTTCTTCAGTGGATCAGTGACACCGTCAAGAGTACAAACAGATATCTTGAGTCCACGCCATGAGAGCACTCTACCTATCTGTGAGGGTCCCTTGGTATTTGTGATTCCAGGACACCCCACAGCTTGATATTTCTGCAGAAACATGCAGAACTTCTGGCAAAGCCTGAGAGGCTTCGTGTTCCAGGAGAGTAATGGGAGCAGAAGTGCAGCTCCCAGATGCGTGCTTTTCTTAAAGACAATTGTTCAAGGGCCAAAACTGGGGTCTTTGCCTTTTGAGTAAATGTATTATGTAAAGTAAGCACTTCAAAACAATAGCAACAAAAGCTCTATGTTGCCTGTAGCCAGTTTTCTATTGTCTTTGGTGACCTCTCATCTGAAGCGTGGACGGAAGCCAGGCAAAGACTGAAGCGTGTGTGGCACGGGGAGATGGGAATAAGAAATGGCAAGTGCCATTGTTGTCCTCTTTGCCTCCCCGTGAACAGTGTTTCAGTTGTCAGAAGAGATTAGATATCTAAATTATGGTATCAATTAAATGGTCTGTCTGATCACTTGGGTACAGAAAATGTGTTTCACAGGGGAAACTGTCAGATATGTGGTGAAGCCACTTGTGTATTACCAGAGTAGCATCGTGCATGTTTACACAAAGTCAGATTCTGAAGACAGCATTTGAACAATACAAAAATAATTAAATTAACAAGAGTCCTAGGAACAAAGGATTAGTTTTCCCAGCAGTCTGCCAGCATGGATGAAGGCTGGGCGATTGGCTCCGCATACGACAGGTCTGCTCTGCAACACTCAACAGCTGTCCTCGGGAAGGCCCTCTCCAGGGGAGCTGCACTGAAACGGAGTTGTTCCTCAAAGAGAAATGAAAACTTACATATGAATGATGGGAGGAAACCAAACAAAAAAATATTATTGCAAAAGGGGAAGGGAAGGAATGAGCTATTATTGTAAATGCTTACCAGCGGAGGACACTTGTGTTAGCTTTTGGCAGAACAAAACGGCATTGCAAAGAAAGTCAGAAAAGTGCTGCTTTTCAAAACACTTTTCAGTCAACTCTGTAATCAAAATATGTGCACAGAATCTCCAGAGGCTTGAGCAGGGGAATATGAAAATGTCCACAGTGTTTTTCTCCCGGAGACGAGTGAAATGTATTTTTCCTTATAAAAATATGGGATGAAAGAAATGCATGGGGAGCATCGTGCCCCCCACATACGAAGCAGGGCAGGCTGGTGTCCCGACAGCAGCCACTGGCCCCACTGGGGAGCTCCATGTGAGGACAATTCGTCTCTCCTATCACTATTAACACCAACCATTGCTTGTGGGTGGTTTAAAGCACAAATGCATCCCTCCTGCTCTCCAAAAATACTACAGGGTGCTGGGTTCATGGGGACCCCCAGCCCCCAGCCTGGCCACTGGTGGGCCAGCTCCCATTGTGGACCATTGCCAGCCCTCCCGCCTCAGTGGGTATCTGAGCCTGGGGCCAGCAGTGTCAATAGTAATGATCCAACTGGTGGAAATTATTTAAATCCTGTTGAGAAAATGGCCCTTTTATCGACCTTCCCTAGGTATCGATGGGACAAGCTCGTGTAGGTAGAGTAGCAGGGTGAAGTTAACCCTAGGCTGAGTGTTGGACCAGGGTGACAGGAACCCAGCAGGGTGCGGGTGAAGACATTTTAAAGTGATGGTACAGAGCAAGAGAAAATAAATTCAGGGAATAATCCTATTCTAAGAGGAGGGGTAGGTAAGAGGGATGAAGGAGACTGCATAAAACACTGTTCTAGTCCAAAAGGTGAGGCAAAGCTTGATCACGGCTCCTTCTCCAAACTCACAAATAAATGGAGGAGACAGCAGTTAGGGAACTACCCACAGCCCTTTTGCTCTCTCACCATTTTGAGGTTTAGAGGAAAGAAAAAGTGCAAGGAGGAACCATCTGGACACCAAAGCTGGCACAAAAGCCTCAGGGCTGCAGCCCCCTTCCCCTTGCCTTTCCACACAGCGGGTTTAAATAAAGAAACAAAAGGAAAATATGTTTGTGGGACTAATGTGAAATTTGTAGCCACAACAGTTCTGCTTGTTTGTTATTTCATCCTGCCCTCACCTTTGCCTACACAGCTCTTTGGCAGAGGGTCTGGCTCTGCTGTGCACTGTACAGGGACCAGTGCGGTGGGGCCCAGCCTCTGCTGTGGCCTCTTGGGTTGGAAGAGACCCTAAAGATCACCTGCTTCCAATCCCCGGCCATGTGCAGGGACACCTCCCACCAGACCAGGTTGCCCAAAGCCCCATCCAGCCTGGCCGTGAACACCTCCAGGGATGGGGCAATGAGGACAACTAATAATAATAGCAAAGCAGGGATGGTTTGCCCAGAAGGAACCTAATGTGAGCAAGACTGTATAAGCAATGTCAGAGACTTGTTTCTGTAAACAATAAATTACAGACTAGCACAGCTCTGTGTTTTACATAAATTTTATTGTGTTTTGGAGAAAATTGCATACAGTCAATCAGGTTACTCCAGCAGTATGTAATACGTTTAGTATGTGTGGTCTGGTCTTTTTCTTTTCAGCTACTCAGCATAATTCTTAGCAGGATTTTATGCTTTAAAGAGTAACTAAACTATCAGCATCCTCTGGGACATCTGTTCCTATTGACATTTTTTGGAAAATTCCTAACTATATTCTGAAATTATGAAAAGACATACTGTGTCTTTGTGGAAATTCAATAATATCTCTGTATCATTTCCTAATAGAAGTATCTGAAAACTTTCCTCTTAGACAAAATGTACTGCCAGTGTCAGAGAACATTTTCTTCAACCCAGAGCTTTTTATTTGTTGTATTTTTTTTGTCATACATCACCATCTCAAGTTCTTTTTATGAATAAAAATTGAGTGGTTTTGAGTGGACAATTTTTTTATTCTGAAAAGGCCTCTGGATTTGCCAGAGGGGAAACAAAGGTCCTAACGAAGCAAGTGCTTTAACAAAGTACATTTTGAAAAAAATCCCGGTGGCTAAAGATTAATCATCTGGCAGCGAGGAGGATATTGCTTAAGGAAGTAACACAGATGTGCTTGTGAGTGCCAGCTTAAGGTGCTCGCATCTCCGCGTATTTCACGCTGCCTCTGCGCCACGACAGCCTGCTCCCAGCCTCGTGCTGGTGCAGGTGTCCTCTTGTTGCGTCGTGGCTCTGGGAGCTAACCTCACTTTTAGATGCAAAGTAATGGGCTGAGTTATTTTCTTGACAAAGGAGACCCCTGCTCCAGTGTGAAGTGTGGGAACACCGAGGGCAGTGCTGGCAGCACGAGGGCGCGTGCGCTGTGGCATGGGGGCAGGAAGAAGCAGCTGTGGAAGGGCTGAAGTCATGGGCTTACTTTCTACTTTTCTGCATCAGCTTTTAGCCAGTGCTTTCTATCTGATTTCAGTGGAGTCATACCCATTTTCCACAAGTAGAACTCCACTGACAAGCAAGTACATTGCTTGGGAAGTCCCCATGCCCTCAGCTACCTGCAGTTTCCCCTGTAATTAAAACAAGAATTTCAGTTCCAAATGACCTGCTTGCCTGTTACAACCCCAGGTTACCATTTGTACAATTATTTGTATCAGACCTAACTTTAAAACTAGGAAAAAAAAAAAAAAGCCCTATAAAAACAGAACACAGAGTCCATATTTCAGTCATTAAAAAACAAAAGGAATCAAGGCTTTCCTTGATTTTGGATAGTCCGTAAATGTCTTGAGATAGTATCTGAAAGAAAACAAGCAAGAGAGTGAAACTGCATATGTGCAAGAAAACTGGACAGTTTCAATACAGCTCAGCTGAGGAACCTTATAAAACCTCCATACTACTTTGCTTTGCAATCTCTCTGTGTTACTCTGCAAAAGAGTATTCCCAAAAGATTTATACTTGGTTATTTAATTAAGTGAAAGCTGATAATAATGTTAAGATTATAGCAGACTTAAAGTAGAAACTTTACGAATTCAGATCACAGGAGCACGTCTACTCCAAAATATTGCAGAGAGCGAAAGGAACCTTCAGGAAAGGTTCACAGTACCAGACTCGGTGACAAGATGCCTTAATGCAGTGGAAGCAGTGGAAGCAGTGATGCAACTCATGCTATATTAAATGACCGTCAGGCCCATTTGACTCCACAGGTTTTCCAGCACACTGCTGTACCTTCACCTAGTTGTGAAGAGGCCAATATGCTTCTTCTACATAGCATTAAATTCTGATTTTATCTTGAATTCTGGCCCTGCTCCTTTGCCCCTCCCTGGCATTTTGCAAAGCGCATTCCAAGAGCAAGCTGCAGCACACTGCAGGAGGCAGTATGGGTTTTGATACCTGTGATGGTGATAAGCACGTGGCCCAATGCAGCAAAGAGTAAAAAAGGCAAAGGCAAAGGCTGGTAGGGACCAGGTTGCGATGGCAAAACCAAACCACTCCACAATTTCTCCAAAGTAGTTGGCTCCAGAAACATAAGTGAACAGCCCCCCTGCATCAAAAGACAAAATATGCAATTTTAACCCTCCTGGAAAGTTCCATGAAGTCAGCAACAGATACTCTGCCTTCCTTATTCAGAACCCATAACAGAAACCTGAAATGACTTCCCTTAAGCCAGTGGAGCCATGTCAAAGTACAAGGAGGGTCTTGTACAAGTACAAGAATCAGAGGCAGTTCTAAGCCAGAGGTTTCCAGCATTTCACAGTCATTTATTTCCATTTGGAGAAGGGCTTAAGAAAGCCCATTCTTAGAATTATCTAAATTATAATTATTAACATTTATTGAATTCTTTTCTGGCCCTAAAAATATTTTGCAACTCCACTACCTTTGGGGAATGCAAAATCTGGATCTCAGTCTTGCTAATCAAAATATTTACAAGGGGCAGGTCAGTATCGGAGGCAAGAAATGAGGCGGGGGGGAGTGATACCAGCATCCACAGCAAGCCAGCGGGAGTCAACTGCAAAAGCAGGACCTCCTGGATCGCTGTCCATGTTTCTCTACAGAGCCCGGCATTTCCTGGTTCATAGCTCTGACTTTTTTTCCCTGAAGTTTACATTTTGAATCTTCTTTTTGCAGTGTAAGAAATCCTCTGCTTCTTCTTCCTGGACAAGAAGATTTTCTTCTTTGCAGCTGCCTTTTACAAGGCTAAAAATTCAATAAGATGTTCCACTTCAATCTTCTTTAATTTATCCAGCCTATTTCCTACAACCTCTCCTCACAGGCCGTATTTGCTGACACTCTTGTTGCTTCCTGCCGACTGCCTGCAGCCAGCTCATGCTCATCCCTGCTGCTCAGGAAGCGTCTGCAGCAAGTCTAAGCGATACTGGCATTTATGCTTTTATTGGGTTTTGCCACAAATTCAACCTGAAAACATCATCTGTCCTGCTGCACTGCTTTCCCTAATGACAGAAACATACCTTGAGGAATCTTGTAAGTAACTTCCCCAGGTTTCCTCAGCTGGCGCAGCAGGAGATCACTGTGAATATTGATTCCCATCCCCAGCAGAAATAAGAGAAGGCCTAAAAAAGAGGAATGAGAAATGGGTTAGAAACACAGCTTCTGGTCTGTCCCATTATCCCTACCCAAGGAATTCAAGCACATTTGTGAGGTTTATCTTTGGAGCACACAGACGTGAGGCCTAACATGATGTGGGTGGATTCTTTTTCAAGTCAAAAATGTGCTGCTACTGAGAAAGCTACTGAACTGGAGAAGTATGAATGATGGATGACAAAATAACCATGTGTCTCCATGTCAGCTGTGGGATCCCCTACACTGGATACCTTCAGTGTGGAGAGCAATTATGCACAGAAAAATGACCATCCCGAGCAGACTGTTCTGTCAGTCTGACCAGAGCATTGTCAGGTGCTGAGAGAAAAAGCTGAACTTCCCAGGTGGCCGCAGTCACTGAGCAGCATAGTCAGTGCACATTGAGGGGAAGGGCAAATGGTGTGTGCATCGGAGATGTGTGCACGTTCCAAAACCAGAGGGCAGGTCAAGGCTCCATTTTCAAGAAGGACATGAAGAAGATAGCTTTCAAGAAGCTATTACAAGAAGAAAGGCTAAAAAGTCAAGAAACATCCCTGCACACGGGTTTGTGGGCACTGCGATTGCTCCTCAGGCTTTTTGCCATCGTGCTGTGGTGTATCTGTATGTCCCATCCTCAGCCAGAGACATGAGGATAGTCTGCTGCCAATTTTCATCTACTGAACCGTTGACCTTATTGGGTCCCACAAGTACGCACATTAATGATCTGGAAGATCAGTCATTCAGCTCAGTCTCCCCCTGGCTCAGCAGCACCTACGTATTGACAGTCCCCAAGGACATCAGGTGGCCAAGTACTGGGATGGGCTGGGGGGTTGGGAGAAGGGGGAGGCCAGGGATAGAAAGGATCAGAGAGAAGCAGGTGCTGGAGAGAAACTGTGATAACTGACAGGATCCTGACTGCAACTGAACAGAAAGTTAGGGGGGGTAGGAAAAGGACTTGAGGCAGAGGCTTATTTTGGGTTGCTGAGGGACAGAATTTTAGTAGCCAGAATTTTCTGGCTGAGGTAGCCAGAAAGGTTAGCTTGAGGCAAAAAAGGGTCCTCTGCCTGCCAGTCTAAGAGACCCCTGTTGTTGTACTTTCTCCCGACTTGAATCACTCTGTACCACATCCATGCTGATGGCAGCCTGCCACAGCTGTGCACATTACTGCAGAGCTGTAGGCAAGTTTCATTATTCTCATTTTACAGCTGGGGAAAGAAGATCCCAGGGAACACAAATTTATCCAGCACATCACCGGAGCAGGGAAGGGGACCTACATCCCAGGGCAGCTCAGTCTGCCGGCAGTGAGGCCGCTTGGACAGAGCTGTGGGCATGTACACGGAGCAGTCGCTCACTCGCTGAAGGCTGCTGACAGCTTCTGGACAGCATGATTCATTGATCAGACTCCATTTAGCTGAAAAACCAGAGGCATCTGATTGAGGAACTCTGCAGGTGACATGCCCTACATTTCATGCCACATTAGACATTGAGAAAACCATGTCTGACAGGCATGCAATGGAGGTGGTGGGTGCTAAGAAGTATAGCAAAAAGACTAAGTACTGGTAAACCTCAACATTGCCAGGAGCAACAGAAAGTTGGGAAGAATTTGCAGAGTAAGAAAACATCATTTTTTATTTGATATTTTAAGTACTGCTAATAAAGTTTTATCTTTTTTTTCCCCCATTAAATATATTTTAAATTTATTATGCAAATTGAGCAGTGTGGCATTTACTTTGATAGACATAGGAGCTGTTGCTAAACAACATCCAGGATTAACATGAGATGCTCGGACACAAGACTGAACTTTCATCCGCTGCCTGAAACGGCGTATGGAAAGTACCTTGGTTGCTTTGTACTTGTCATATCCAAAACATTTCCTCTGACCTCCATGTTGATTTTCATTTCAAAGTGTGCATCTAAAAATCATCTTCTGTGCAGCACCCAAATGTGCAATGCCACCTAGCTGCTTTTGCTCAGTTATTCTCTCAGGGTTTTTACAGGGCAAAATCCAGCTAGACTCTTAAGTTATGGAACAAATAGGAACCTGATTAACATACAAACAGACTGTGCATGATCACTAATCTTTCCATGTGCCCTACAGGAGAAAAAAGAGCCCTTTGTCTCTAAAGCCTCATTTATGCTGGGGCTTTGCCCTCTGTCAGTCAGAATGGCTGCATCAAGTGCAAACCACCCGGGCAGGGAGAGAAAGACACAGTTTGCCCTTGCACACTCTCTCCACTGCCTGGAGGACATTTCTGGCCAAGCAGGGGTACATCCCTGCTCAGCTGAGGTCTGAGGCAGCATATCCACAGCCCGCAGCAGCAGGAGGCTCTTGGGTGGCGTCAGTAAAACAAGGCTGGTGATTTGAGACTGTGCTCTAAGACCCTCTGTCTTCATCATGCTTCAGAGGTGGCTGCCTAGCAAAAAAAAAAAAAATGTCACTGCACATTCGGTTGTTTTATCTGGGCCAGCAGGCAGGTTTTATGCTGATTTCCATCACAACTGATTTGACTCACATGTCCTGTGAAGATTAGGACGTAATTCAAAATGCTGACAAATTGCTTGGAGATTACATCTTGGGAATCCTGCAGCTGTAATTACCTGATGTAAATCTGATGTCAGTGCACCAATCGTTTGGATATTCAGCGCAGTAAATCAGGTAGTACCCCTGGAGGAAGCCATTATAGATACAGAATAACGTGCCAAAGAAAAGCAATTGCAGTGGGAAAGGTCTGCCTCTAGTGAAGAAGGGGTAAATAAATGTCCTAAGGTAGATAAGAAAACAAAGTCAGCACATTACACGATAACATTGTATTTGCAATTTCTCTGCTGTGGGAAGAAAAACCTTAACAAAACACAAAATATTAAAAAAAAAAAAAAAGTCAGTGAAGATTAAATATTGGGAAACAACTGTAACAAAATAAGACCAACAACAAATGGAAATACTGCCGATACCCACATTTTTCTGGTCCCTCAGGACCGAGCACAGGATGGGAAGCTTGAAATCTCATCCAGAGTCACTGTGGCTTCAGGAATAACTCTCTGCCTTCATTCTTCCTTGTTGGTAACACAAGGAACTCAACCCACAATCAGCACATTCATACTAAGACCTTGGCTGCCCTTTGCTGCCGTACTGCAGAGGGCTGAGCAAAGGAGGCAGTGAAAGCGCACAGGCACATGGATGTTCAAAGTTTCCCAAATGAGCCACAAGCACTCTGGAGGAGCTTCCTTGTGGAGAAGACATTCCTGATCCCACCACTAGGAATGATCCCTGAGGGATTTAGCTGATGGTGGGGGGTGGAGCTGAAGGCAACGTCAAGACCCCCGTGGTTCTCCCATCCCCTGAGGTATGTAACCTGAGGTATAATCGCCTTCCCCAGCTTCTCCTGCTCCACTCCCAGATCTCCGCTCATCTCCGACACACCGCAGCTTTGTCCTGCTCTGCTTGGACACTTCAACCTAGAGACAGAGTGATGTTGTTGGCTGCATGGGAGAGCCACTTTGCACTGGTCTCTGCCTCTCCTCCATGCTTTCATGCTCTTCTCTAAAATAAGAAGAGCTAAAAACTTCAGTTTAATATGCTGAACGCCGAGATTTTAATGCAGCTCCAGCAACCAAAGATTCCTTAGACAAAACTGTGCTAACACTAGCATAAACATTTGTAGGAACAAATAATTTGTGATTGTGTGGTTTTATTTGTCACACATTCTCCACCTGAGGAGGGCATACCCCTCTTGACGCTGTAGGCAATCCATATCACTCTTGAGAGAGTGAAGTGGTGACGTTATATTCAGGGTTGTTAAGTATTTTCTTACCTGCCCAATTAAGTTCTGCACATGATAAAATCTACACTCTCCATTTCTTTCTTTCGGCCTCTCAGGCTTTGGATGGTGCTTATCATCGCAGTATATAAGCTCTAGTGGTGGGTAATCCATAGCCTGGGTTGCCAACACCAACTTCAGCAAGCTGAGGCATAAAATGTCATAACACTATAAATCTAGCTTGAATCTCATTAAGCATGTCTAAAAGTGAGTAAGCTGAGTACAAGCAGCAACATGTTAATGTACTCACTGCTTTCCAGAGCAAGATAAGCCAAATTTCTAGCAATTAAGACAGCTATGATGCAGAAGCACTAAATATTTCTAAATGCAGTGAAAGCTAAGAGGTACAGAAAATATTTTTCAGGCGGTGGTCACACTTGCTAAAGGAATGCTCTTTGGAGTACTGTTACCAACTATTGCTTGTGTCCTACAGGAATAAGGTGCTGGAGTAGGCGAGGTCAGCTTTAGCAATCAGACCTGCTTGCTGAAATAATACTGGCAAACTGGACCTGAGCAGCTATGAGAAGACAGAAACTCACAAGTGGAGACTTGGAGAAAGCAACTTATATAGATACATGAGCTTAGGAGGGGAATTTACACAGCAGATTGGAGTGAGACGCCTGGTCAAAAACAGGTGTGTTTGAGAATCTCCTAGTTTCTCGAGGTGACATGGACAGATGTTCCCACCCTCGCTTCTGTTCCTCATCTCAGCTCCCAGTGAAGCTGATGCTTGCCGTGTGTAGTGGGTTTACATGGCAAGGTTTTGGTAGCAGGGGCGGCCATAGGGGTGGCTTCTGTGAGAAGGATCTAGAAGCTGCCCCATGTTTGGTAAGGGCCCCACTGCTGACCAGAGCTGAGCCAATAAGCGATGTTGTTTTGCGCCTCTGAGAGAGCATATTTAAGACAGGGAAAAAATGCTGCGCCACTCAGCAGCTGGGAGGGTGAGAGGAGTGAGAAACAGCCTTGCAGGCGCCAAGGTCAGTGAAGAAGGAGGGGGAGAGGTGCTCCAGGCGCCGGAGCAGAAGTCCCCTGCGGCCTGTGGTGAGGACCATGGTGAAGCAGGCTGTCTCCCTGCAGCCCATGGAGTACCACGGTGGAGCGGGGTTCCATGCTGCAGCCCGTGGAGGAGACCACGGTGGAGCCTGTGCCCCGAAGGAGACTGCGGCCTGTGGAAGACCCCTGCCGGAGCAGATTCCGGGCCGGACCTGCAGCCCGTGGAGAGGAGACCACGCAGGAGCAGGTGACCCGGCAGGAGCTGCTGCCCGTGGGGGACCCAGGTTGGAGCAGTTTGCTCCCAAGGGATGGACCCCGTGGTACGGACCCATATCTGGAGCAGTTCTTGAAGAGCTGCTGCCTGTGGACAGCCCACGCGGGATCAGTTCGGCAAGGACTGCATCCCGTGGGTGGGACCCCACAGCACAGGGGACAAGAGTGACCGAGAAGGAGCGGCAGAGAAGAAGTGCTGTAGACTGACCATGACCCCCATTCCCCCGTTCCCCTGCGCCGCTCAGGGGGAGGAGGTGGAAGAGGGTGGATGGGGGGGAAGGTGCTTTTCGTTTCTTTTCTGTTTCTTACTTCTCTAGCTTGTTAGTATAAGCAATAAATCTTACTTTCTCTCTATGCTGAGTCTGTTTTGCCCGTCACGATAATTATTGCGCGATCTCCTAGTCCTTATCTCAACCCTTGAGCCCCTTTCATCGTATTTTCTCCTCGCTCCTCTTTGAGGAGGGGGAGTGAGAGAGCGGTTGTGGTGGAACTCGGCCGCCCACCCGAGTAAAACCACCACACCGTGGCACTGCCTGAACCTGCTGTGGCAGTATGAAGGCTACAAGCCATCACAAGATGGTTCATCCAGCAGTAACATGGGGGAAAAATCAGGCATGGAGCTCCCTACCATGGGTGCCGTGGATGCAGGACAGAAGGAAGCTCCGTGCGTGTAAGAACAACCTCAGGGGAGCCAGGAGGTGCCAGCTTGTTGTTGTTGTTGTTGAGGGAATAAAATCTTGGCATCAATGAAATCCTGACTCATAGTGATTTCTGAAAATCCAGCTCAGGATTTCATCCAATAATCCGTGTTGTGGAGCAACTTCTCCGAGGAAATCTGCTTCAGTAAATCCAGAGGCCAGACTCGGTTCCCTGTATCTGAACAATGCCAGAAGCCTTTGTTTTAACACAGGGCTTGTCAGCTTGTGCCACACAGCTACCTGAGGGTGCACAAACTATTCCTGATGGGTTTTGAAAAGGCAGCTGAGATAAAGTGAGGATATTTAATAGGATTAAATAGTACATGGAAGAGCCTGCATCTCTGCTGAAATTTTGTGGTGTGCAAATCAAAAGAGGATCAGAAGCCACCATTTTCGAATAACAGATCAAAAAATGGCCTTTTGGATTTAGACCAATGACAAATTTGACCTTTATCTTTCTGTGCAATATTGATGACTAATCCTTTAGTCCTTTATTATCTTTACTGGCCAAAGGCACTGCATCTGACTAAACTATTGCCAACAGCTTCCTTTTTAAATGAATGAATAATAAATTATTCATCTCCTTTTCCATCATTTATTTTCCAGAAGAACAGGTTTCAAAGATAAAATGACTTGACACTGCATCAAATTTCATCTTACAGGTATTAGTCCAGCTCCCTTGAAAACTATGGAGGCCCCCACTCAAACTGGGGGAAAACAGAGTTCTTCTTTTTTTGGAAGGTAGAAATCTTTTCACCAGTGTTACCATAATCCAGTAAGAGTGGGTTCTCAGACCTCCTCCAACAGCTTGTTAATTGGAGGCATTTATGCTGCTGCTGTCTTTTCCTCTCCAGGGCCCAGGTGCAGTAGCTCAGGCAGTAGCAGCTCATGCTTTTCAGTCTAGAAACCAGAGGTGTTTCCAATGTCCATGAGCTATTTTACACCTGGGGCAACTGCATCAAGCCCCAGGATACACCGTTCAGCCTGGAGAAGAGAAGACTGAGAGGCGATCTGACTGATGTTTATACATATGTAAAGTGTGGGAGGCAAATGGACGGGGCCAGGCTCTTTTCAGGGGTATGCACTGATAGGACAAGAGGCAATGGCCAAAAGCAGGAACACAAGAAATTCCACACAAACATGTATAAGAACTTCTTTACACTGAGGGTGACAGAGCACTGGAACAAGCTGCCCAGAGAGCTTGTGGAGTCTCTTTCTTTGGAGATATTCAAGACCTGCCTGGACGCTTTCCTGCTCAATCTTCTGTAGGGAACCTGCTTTCAGCAGGGGGCGTGGACACAATGATCTCCAGAGGTCCCTTCCAACCCCTGTGATTCTGTGATTCTGTGATCTCAACACTATTTTATTTGCATGGACAACCAACAACATAGGAGTATTTGCTATAGGTTGTCACCTGACCATGTTGGTGGGGAGCTGCTGACCTGACCAGCTGGGTGAAGGCTGAAGACATCCACGATGATGGTCTTCTACCTGGGCAATCTGTGATGCCCTGCAGAAAGCCTCTAATTATTCTGGAGATTCCTGGATGTCAAAGGACACGTTGCAAAGACATCTGCTGCTGAAGGGTCTGTGCTAAAAATCTGCACATACTTTCTCTTTTTGAGACCAATCCTGTAAATTATTTGTGGATTGCTCTCTCAGTCAATTTTTAACTTTTACTATTTTTGAGTTGCATTCACTGTATATTCACTGATTCTCACTGAATATTTGCAGAAGACAGTTGAGTCTATTCTGCATGTATAGTCAACACCAGGGCACAATCTGGTAGCTAATTTTCGTGTGCCACTTCTGTTTTTTTCAGTTATCCCAAATGGGGTTTAAATAAATTTAACGGTTAAAATATCAATGTCAAGCAGTAGGCAATCTTGCTATCAGTTCAAAAGGACAAATACTTTCAAAAGTGAAACAGAAGCACTTTAACCCTCCCTCATTGTGCTGTCTACAGATACCCTGGCATTACAAACAACAGTAGAGCCTCCTCACCTCTTGATTTCTCTCCTCATACATCCCACCCTAAGCTGCTTTGCACTTCCTCCTCATTCCCATGGAGTTTCCAATATACCCGCAAGGTTAATAAGACAGGAATATTTAAGAAATGAAAGCATGCAGGTTATTAGGAGCCAGTTGTATGGCACAGGGTGGACCACGTCCCTTTTGCTAAGGAGGTGTGTGCAGTGAGACATACTCTGGCGCAGCCTTGAGAATAAATGCTGTTGTAGGTGCAGGACAGACGTCAGATCTCCTGACTGCAGTTCTGCAGTTGCACATCATCTCCTGATGTTCGGAAGGCTGTAAAATCAGGAGCTGAGGTCTAGCTGCAGCTGCCTGCAGAGGCTGTGTGTGCCCCTGGGTGACCGCCAGCTGCAGGGCACCTCTTCTTCCTTGCCCCTTCCTGCATCACTGCAAGGGCCTTCAGAGAGCTGGAATCACTTGCTGGTCCAAAGCCCAGTTCTGTAGACTCATCTTAAATCATTGTCCAGTGACTGTGATGGGAACAAGAGCTCCCTTTTTACTTCAGTCATGTAGATTAACAGATAGTTATGACTAACACAAAGCTGGAATTAGCTCTCCTTTCAAAACCACATGTGAAACATCCCATTTCCATGTTCCTCCAAAGATCTTTGGACAAAGTTTTGGCTGCTATAACTTAAGGAACAAGAAAGATATAGGCAGTACTGATAAGCTTACAGTCCAGCTGCAAAAAACAATAGTAAACCTGTCACCTCAGGTTTGTTGCTGAGTGTTCTGTCTAAAAACACATTTGCTCAATCTATAATTGTTGGGTTATTTATGGCCCACTTAGAAAATTCATCCAACCTGAAGCCCGTTCGTAGGAACGCTCTTTGCAGTCTCTTAGAAGCAGGTTCAGGACTGCATGAAGGCTTCTGGCAGGAGCACTCATATTTCCCGGGGAAAAGACATGGGGACATATCTGACTGAGGGATGGGAGAAGGACTGAGGAAACCCTGAGACACAGATGGCACCATGCTTAGGTTTCGGGAGTTCTTGAGAGAAAGGGCGATGCAGCATGGGAAGTCTGGGCAATGCTGACTGAGGGCAAGACAGCAGAAATGGAGAAGGATTCAGAGTGGCAAAATAAGAAGAGGCCTAGAGATTCCTATACTAGACCATTGGAGCTGCTGAACTTGGACTGGAGATTAAAACATGAAGTTATATTAGAGATAAAAAAAATCATAAAATATTAGAAAATAATAAATCTGGGGGAACTGAATATCTGTGTGCAGAATTTCTCATGATATGAAAAGAAGCAAGTTCAAACTCAATCAATATATACGTACCAACATAGTACACAAACAACAATGAAGCAAAGAGCTCAGTAGGACTGGAAGAAGGGGGATAATCACAGGTTACAGACACAGGCAGGTCCTTTAATAAAGAGGAGAAAAAGTCTAAGGTTTTGGAATGCATATTCTTTTTTCTGTCAGGGGATAAATCATATTCCAATTCAGAAAGGCAGAGGGTAACATCTCCCCTGGGTGATCAACCACCATTTAATGCACTTTCTTTTGAAAGACTTTTACCAAGACAGGGCACTGAGTGGGACGGACCTCTGCTCTAAGCAGTATGGTAACTTGAGGGCTTTATAGTGTCTCACGTCTCATCTAAGAAAATCACACACAAACCGAGCAGGTTAAAAACGTTGGAGTTAACTCCCTAGAACAGAAAAGCAATTGCTTAACACTGGCATTTATGAAAGCTCCAGAGCGATACTCGCTATTCCAGAAAGGCTGACACCATGGATGGCAGCACTTGCAGAAGCCAACTCCGTCAAAGATTGACAGTCAAAGGGAATCAGCAACTGTGCTTGACTTCTTGCCCATGGTTTGATACAGACTTCAGGTTGAATTCTTGGTACTGGATCAGAACAGATCAGCTGCTTACAACTGCATTTGAATAAAGTGGGATTTTAGGAAAAGATCTACAATAATTTGCAGAAGCATGTGTATCTGATGTGAATGGCTAAAAAATAAAACACTGCTTCTACACTACTGTCAATCATTGCTGAAAAAAATAATGCATTGAGGTTTTTTCCTTAGATAAATCTGAGGAATGAGAGCTATGTAATGTTCAATTCCAGCACTATAAACACCTAAAGTCAGTCATTCTGACAATCTAGTACTAGTCGGAAGCACCTGATTAATGGTTACAAATTTTAGGCATGCTATATGGTTAGAAAAGTAAGGACATATACAACGTAGGGATGAAATTGAGTCCTCTTCACATCAGTGCATGCAGGAATGGTCAGATGTGCTACATTTAATAAAATAAATGTGGTTGGAAAAAAAAAAAAAAAAAAAAAAGGAAGAAAAGGAAGGAAAAGAACAGGACCTAATAATGGGTATTTGTTTTTAATTAGTAAGGAAACACTGTGTAGGCTTGGCTCCAAGGAACACATTTCTGCTTTTCTAAATCCATTACAACAGCAGCCAGGTTTCAAAAGCATTTTGCAAGTCTGCCTATGAATTACTTCCTTGCTCCTCTTGTTATTCTGCCATTATTTCTGAAACTGTCGCTGGAAAAATCTGGTATCTCCCAGTGACTACCAGCACCCAGTTAGAACCAACAAAGGAGAATTCTTCCTTTTCACTGTTTAGAAAAGGCATTGAATTGTGAAAAACATTGAATCATTGTGATCTTTTCTACCGGCTTTAGCAGGTAACAAGTGCCACACTTCAATTATTATGCATTTTCTAAAGGGAAACCAAGAACAAAATTCTTGGGCTTGGTGCATTAGCAAGCTGTGCCAGTGAGTCACAGTCCATCAGCAAGCTACAATCAGTATACATTTATTTATATTGATATATTTGTTTTTCACGTTTCCATTTTGGAGTAGAAGTCCCAAATAGGTTTTAAATACCTGTAATTATGAAATATTATTTTATTTATATTTGCTCTTAGCTAAGCAAATTTTTATGAAGTCTTCTGCTTTGCAGAAAGGAGATCTGAAAGAAAGCTGGACTAAAAATTGGGGAAAATGGATTGAACGTCTATAACCAAAAGTGACTGGAGCAAGATCCTAGAAGCAGCTGTCTCTATCTATCTCTTCTGCCAAACTGGAAAAATTCACTGGAAAGACTGGGATTTGTTTTCAAAATATTTTGCTCTTTAATAACCAAAGAAGGTAAAGTGAGGCTAATAATGCAAAGGAATGATTTCCTGTGTACAGATCCCTGCTGGAATCAAGACCATCCCACACAGGCCCACAGTTTGCCCACAAAACCGTACAGCAAAGTACTGGAGTCCACGATGTATGGCATGATGGTCCTTTTGCGTAAAAAGCCAAACTCTAGTATTTGGAACAGCCTCCACATCCAGCAGTGCTATATACCTACAATAGCAGGAGGCAGGATTTATTTCTATATTTAATTTAGGTAATCCTATCTTCTTAAAATAGGTTTGTTTAGTGAAGGAATTAACACAAATTGCATGTATCATGGGAGAGGGAGGGTAGCAGCAGCAGTTGTTCCATGTCTTGATCTTAGCAAGACTTTTTATGCTGTCTCACATGTCTATCTTACAAGTTTCTCAGAGTTTCCTGATTTAGATGTTATTTTAAGTGGCAGTGAAATTGATTGTTAAATTGTAGCAAGGGATCATTAACAGTTGTTCACTATCAAAGTAAAAGTGTATTTTGAGAGAGGTTCTGCAAAAGACTTTTCTGGTATTATTCAATTGTGTTCATGAATGATATGCCTCTGGGAAAAAAATGAGTATTCTTAATATGTTTATGACTAGCACAACTCTGGGAGATGCCAAGCGCACCAAGAGTGAGAAACAGAGTTAACAATCCTGAAATATTGGCTTCGTATTTTTAAAACAGTAGGTTTGATTCAGTAAAGACAATGATAAAATAAAACACTTGGGTAAGCCTAACCAGATGTAAAAGACAAGCTGGAACACTCTCTGGATAGTAGAGGGAGTGCTGGTAAGTCACAAACGGCGTGAGCTGAGGAAGTCAGTCTGTGTTAAAGAAGGCAAATGTTAAAATGTAATGTGGAAACAGGAGGGCTGGTGGAGACACTCAGAGTGATCTTTCCCCTTCGCATGGTGTCAGTAGGAACTTAAAGTATATTGTGTCCAGCTACTCTGCACTTTGCAACAGGCAGGGAGAAATCAGAAGCAGTCCAGAGAAAAACAGCTGTGGTTTAGGAACATGGAAAGACTGAAGCACTCCGGGTTGTTTCACCTGACAGAAAACCTGTGGAGGACATTTTAACAACTTACAACTTCATAAAAAGTTGCTGCGGAAAAAAGAAAGAAGTATTAGCTGAAGGGTTGGAAGATCATCCATCACTGGTGGTTTTTAAGGACAAGTCAGACAAATGCCCATCAGGAATGATACTTAGACTGATCATCTTCCCTTATTCTCTGTAATTTACCCTGCAATTGCAATTCTGGGCTGTTGTAGGCTTGGTCATTACAGGACACTGGAGCTCGTGGAGGCCTCTCCTGTGCTAATTTTGTCCTTACAGGTCAAAGCACTGAGAAGAAAATTCAAGGACTATACGTGGCCGGGAGCTGTCCGAGAATGGGAACTTGGAGCTATCTTGGTGAGAGGGAGCTGGGGAGGAGTGATAAGATCTGGAATTAGCTGAAAAACAACAACCATAAAAAAATCTAGCACAAGCAAAACCTTACTCAGGCTGCAGACTGAACCCAACGCCAGGCCAGCTATCTCAGTTGAAACCCTTAAAATTTGGTCCAGATTTAAAATTGTATGAGTGGCAGAAGACAGGACTTGGGTCAGCATGAAAAGACGGACTGCGGTGTAGACAAACATGCGGATACCAACCACAGTGCTTCATGCTTGCCTCCACTAATTGCAGGTATCTAAAGGACAGCAGTACATAATGATTAAGAGAGTGTTTGTTGTTTCATCTAAGTGATGGCGTGTCAAAGGCTCAGCCAGCTAAAGCATATATTTCAGCAAGGTATCTCACTCTTCTCCAGAAATAACCACTTGATATTTATGAAGACAGATCACTTTGTTCCTATTGCTAAACTATGGGTGCCTGCCAAAGGCATGAAACATGTGCCAGAGTAACTTAACCAGACACTGTGCTATGCACTTCAAAAAAACTCACTGCTCCACTGGAGCGGAGAGCTCAAAGAGTTCACAGAGGCTCAGAGTGTGAGCAGAACAAAAGGACACATCTACATGAAAAATGGTACACAATCCAAGGATGCACAAATCTGTGCTCTTACAACTGCACTTACCACAGAAAGTGTAATTATTTCCGACAAGTGGCCCACATAGGGCTGAGAAATGATCAAAGAAAAACAGACATTTGGTGAGCTATCCCTCTCCAAAGTTACATCTTGGTCAGAATGTGTCCTACCAACATACACTAGCCTTTATATCTGTTCAGAAAGCCCCTGGAGAGTTGCAAGACACACTGCTAGTAGTACTTAAAATATTCTTAACTTGCTTTTTCCTGTCCAGTAAGAAACTTTTTGTCATCTTTTAAGCCTAAATTCCTGCTCTTTCTCCATTTTGCTCTTCCAGCTTTCCTGACTTTGTATTTTCTTTGTTCTTCCTTCTTCAGATTCTTGCCTCCCTTATGGTTCCTCATGTTTGTTTTTCCTCTAGTCAAGATTTGTCTCTCTTGCTACCCAAAAACTGCACTCTGCCTCTCTTGTAGTTCTTTCATCTTTGTCCCTCTTCCTTTGCAATTATGGCTGAATATCTTTAGCAACAGGATTGCTTCTCTTGGGCTCCCAAACAGGTATTTGTCCCCTCTACAACAGATTTTCCAGATCCTGCAGCTGGAAATGACTCAACCATGACACAGTATTAGTACAGTTTATGTTGACTTGTCCATGAAAATGTGTCATGCTTCCTAAATTATTTAATTCTAAATTCCATTTGGCTTTGCACTGCCTCCATAGGATCAGTTTTTGATGAACTATGAACTTCTGCATAATTTAGACATATAAGAGCATTGATCTACACAGTTACTATGGTACCAGCAGAGACTGGCTGAGCACCTGTGAATGTGAGGACCAGGTGAGGACCTCCTGGGTTTCTCTCCCCCTCTCCTAAGTGCCGATGCAATTGATTTGTGTGAAGGGTGAACAGGCCAGGAACCTGGTGGAGGATGCTTTCCAGTGCCAGTCTCTAGCTGGGGAGCGCATCCACACTTGGGGCCCTGTGAGCGTGTGTTCAGAGGCAGCGTGCTCACTGCTCCCACACAAGGCAAGCAGGCTCCCAGCTGCCTTGCTGATCAGCCCGAGCAGCTGTGTTTGTCACAGGGGTCACAGAGCAGGAGGGACACCTGGGGACTACGGGAGAGTGAGATACAGACTTAAGGTCACAGCAGCTACCTGGGAGTATCACCCCAAGTCTGGAGACTTGACACATCTATGTTGTTTATTCAGCTACAGTTTGCTGGAAGTTTACAGGAAGCAGTTTGAGATTGAGAGCTATGTGTTGCTGGGAAAATAATAATAATAATAATAATTAAAAGGATCTGTGAGAAAACTGAGGTTATAAATTAAAGCAGTTTAAGGCCCTATCTCTGCTGAGAGTGCTTCTGCTTTTCAACATGCAGCAGGCTAACGGTAGAAGGATTTCTGACTTACACCACAGCCCACAAGGTTCAGAAGTGCAGCACTGGGTCATCTTCTTCCTTGTTTCTTAATATGCAATGACATGCTCTAAGAAACTGAAAGACTCGACAATAAACCTCTGCAGCAGTTTGGGCTTGTCTCATGTTGGGAAAGTTTTTTTCATAACCATAACGACCAGAAACACTACATACATTTTTTGTCCAAGTTTAGAGCCTAATTCCTTCATAAGAAAATTTCAGGCCTTTTTAACAGACTTGTTCCCTGCACACATTCAAAAACACATTTAACTGAACAATTACAACATTTCAAATTATTTTTCATCTCTGACAGCTTTGCACAGTCAGCTTAGTTAAAACAAATGTCTTGCATTAGTCTGATTAAAAACATGGTGCGTCATTAAATTCCATGTGTCAGACCAAGCTCTGTCCTCAGCTGAGTCTGTATTTCAAACTAATTCAAAAGCAATAAGGATGAGCTTTCTGAGATTTTTGAAGGAAGACAAAAATTCAAAGGCCAAAATGTATCGTTATGATGACAAAGCAGGAAAGCTGCTTATTGCAACACTTAAACTCTTGGAGCCCATGCTGTATTTGAAGGGCTGTTGATTAGTATAATCATTTTAACCAGTAGACTAGAGAAACAGAAAATGGAAATCACAGACAAAAAATATGGAACTCCAACCTGCATGTCTAAAAATTAGAGGAAGTCAGGTCCATGCCGAAATGTCTTGGAGACTCACATTTGCATAGACGTGTCCTAGGTCTTGAGGAGTACTGAGCATGTTTAATTTGTTTAATTTTCAATACCTCCCACACCTCCGCTCCTGTAATTGGCAGTATCCTGCCATTATAAGCCAGAATCTCAGGCACAGCCTTCTGTCAGTATTTTAATCTGATCAATGTCTACAGCCAATACCCAAGAAGTTGTTCTACTTCTAAAACAGTAAAAAATGTTGAAGTTAGAAATTATCATTTCTAAATCCTTAGGTTCACATTTTGAAGAGCATTGGTTGAATGTCTTTCATTTGGAAAGGTAGTAATCCAAATTACTTTTGAACCTGTATGACCCCATGGCATCCAGGGCAGTACAGACACAGAGAGGAACAGAATCTGAGATGTCCAGGTGAGGTCCTGAGTCTCTGTTCACACTAAAATGGTTAGAAGACTTAATATAATCTTCTTTTCTTTTCTTTTCTTTTCTCTTTGGTAATGAAAAGAGCTATCATGGGCTGGCACTAAGTCACAGCCAGCTTTGCTCCCTTCCAAACTACATACTACATCAAAAGATTTCCTAACTCATAAAATTGTTAAACAAAACACTCAGTTCTAGAAAATGTCAGTATTATTGTACTTTGTTCCCCAGATTTACCCCAATACTGTCCTCTTGCAAATTTTCCCTTCCATTTCTTCTCCGTCCTTGCTGTTTCTAACATTTCTCCTACTAGCCCTTTCCTGTTCTGCTCTTTCACCTGACCTTTTTATCTCTTGCCATCTATCCCTGACCATAAGCCTCACAGTATTTTTCATTTCTCTGTGTTCAAGACAAGTTGTTGTTTCCTATTCCTCACTGACAGGACTCCAGACAGGGCACCCTTTCCCCCCTGTTGAGTACCCTACCAGCCTGAAATGCATGAGAAGTGCTGCTCTGCCCCTGCAGTGCTGGCCTGGACAATACTTGGCTGGATTGCAGGCTCACACACTTTGGTCCTGCTTATAGCCTCAGATGAACCAGAACTGCTCAGCACAAGTAGACTCTAAAGATGTTAGTTGACAAACTTTATGTCCCTGAACAAATACAAATGCATTTCCCAGACACAACTCCGCCAAGTTTAAATTGCTTTTGCTGGGAACAGCCAGAGACACATCTCTACACTTTTGTAATCTTAACCCAGGCCAAGTTTGAAAATACGAACGCTTTGATGATTTTTTTTATTTTTATTTTTTAAGGTTATAAAGAGAAGCAAACACACAAAAAGAACTCAATAGCATAATGTAAACACAACTTTTTTTTCCTCTCCTTCATTGTTTTCAGGAGCAGCAAAAGTTTTATAGATGCACATGCCTTTTTCTGCCCCAGGTGTGTGACAGGAGTCACTGAAAGGTCTGCTTAGGACAACACTCTCCAGAGGTACTTGGCATCACTTAGTGAGGCACTGAGAATCACAGAATCTTTCAGGCTGGGGAAGACCTTCAAGATCATCAAGTCCTGCCCTCACCAAACACTACCAAGTTCTGTCACCAAACCATGTCCCTAAGCACCACGTCCACTCGCCTCTTCAACACCTCCAGGGATGGCCACTCCACCACCTCTCTGGGCAGCTTGTTCTGATGCTTGAACACCTTTTAGGTTAAGAAATTCTTCCTTATATCCAACCTACACATCCCCTGGCACAACTCGAGGCCCTTTCCTCATGTCCCGTCACTTGAGATAAAAGGGACCAAGCCACTCCTTGCTGCAAGCTCGTTTCAGGCAGCCGTAGAGCACAACAAGGCCTCTCCTCAGCCTCCTTCTCTCCAGACTGAACAGCCCCAGCTCCCTTTGCTGCCCCTCACAAGCCTGGTTTGCCAGTCCCTTCACCAGCATGGTCGCTCTTCTCTGCCCAAGCTCCTGCACCTCGATGTCCATCAGGTAGTGAGAGGTCCAGCACTGAACACAGGACTCAAGGTGCAGCCTCACCAGTAGTGCTGAGTACAGAGGGTCAGTCACTGCCCTGCTCCTGCTGGCCACACTACTTCAATGTGCATACCTACCAGGAGACCACACTTATGCGACTAGACTACTTTGAGTAGCCCAGCTAGCTATTTGGATGGTGGCATGAAGGCCTAGTTTAAAGGGATTTGGTTTTTAACAAGACAATCCAAGCCTTTTTCACCAGTATGTCAAAGTGACACAAGTCCTCACTAGGCCTTGGGATCTGCTCCAGTGTAGTTCTGCCAGGGAAGTGATCTGCTCCTTAACATCACAGATAGGCAAACCCAATTCCTCTGGTAGACAACACATCTCTTTGCAGACAACATTTATACAGGGACATTTTCCAAAGACTTTTCTGGGTGGCAGCCTCCTAGCATGAAAAGTGTTGGATTAGGTTGGTGAAATTTAGCACAGTTGTAAGCAAAATGGTATTATATACAGCAAATGTCAACTGTGGGTGACTACCGATCAATTCACCTGCCACATTTAAATTAACATCTAGAAGAGAACGGCACTTCAAGGTGTGTAACATAAGAATGGTTATTTGATTAATATTTTGAAAATATTTATTTAGTATAATTCCACTTGACCAAAATGACTTTAATTTTGAAGGAGATAGAATGAATATAACCACAGGCAGTCCAATAGATGCAGTGTCTGGAATGTGTATATATTTATAATCAGAATAGTACAAGGTTGTTTCACAGGTTTTTATTCTTACCTGAGATCCCCAGAACTAGGAAATTACCTAAGTGTATAGGCTTTTCAATACATGAAGGGGCTTGTGAAAATTTTGCCTTTTGTCAATCTGTATTTATTGGCTCTTTAAAAAGTACTACCTCTCCTATAAAGGCTGCCTTTCTTATGATAAGAAATCTGGAGAATAGATTTGTGGACCTGGAAAGAGCAAGGTCCTCAACAAATTTTCTGCTGCACGTATGGCATGAACCTTAGCTCCTCTCCCATGCTTTTTATTTTCTACTTAAAAGAGCAGCCCTAATAAGGGAATACCGCAGACTTGCCATGATCAAAACAAGTGATTTCCTTGTTTGGTAGAAGGAATATTATTTTAAAGTAAAAACATTTACTAAGACTCTTGCATATAATGTAGTCTTTTTTCTCTTAGTTTTACTTCTTTACAATTCTGCTTTTCACATATCAACAGCAGGAATCTGGTAACGCAGATACAAATCTTTACATTCTCATCAGTCTAACTGAAGCTCAGTAGAGTCCAGTGCTTAGCATGTGTCTTTCCACAAGGCTTTAAACTCCCAGGGTACAAGTGTTGTAACTTCCTCAAGGTGAGGAAGCCCACCTGGGTGAGATCAGAGGGACCTACTTGTGCCTTGGTGACTGCCTCATGGCTGGGACTTCAGGGCTCTGCAATTTGAACAGCTCTCTCCAGAGTGGCTGGGACTGAGCACCCACAGAGCCTTTATTTATCAGTGACAGGCAAACAAGAGTGACTGACTGAGGTGCTTCAGAGGAAGCACAAATACTGCTTTAGTTATGGCTCTGCTCCAGGTAGCAGAGATGGAACAAGGAGAAAAAACTTCTCTGATCTGCTCTGCACGTAACATACTTTCCTTTCCTTCCAGAGGACAGAATAGACACTTGGTATATGAAGCCATCTGACTGACTGTGAGACAACAGGTATAGTCTGGAGTGTTAAATTGTAATGAATGATGGGCAGCACACACACACACACACAGAAAAAAAAAAAAAAAAAAAATCTTGAACAATCAGATTTGGGAATTACTACCTTAGATGGCACAGCAGGAGTGGTGGGTATGATGGGGAATGGAGAGCAAAAGAATGGCACACAGTGATGCCTATCTGGGAAGAAAACCTGAATTATACACTTAAAAAATAAAAAAAAAATGTAATGCTGCCTGGTAATACAAAATATCACAGATTAGTTGGCATCACTATACTGATAATGTACATGCTGTTTTGAAATGATGTGAAGAAAGATAAAAGTCTAAGTCACCTAAGGGATCTGGGGGTTTTGGTCGACAGCAAGCTGAACATGAGCCAGCAGTGTGCCTTGGTGTCCAGGAGGGCCAACCGTACCCTGGGGTGCATCAGGCACGGCACTGCCTGATGCATCTGGGTGAGGGAAGGGATTGTCCTACTCTGCTCTGCACTGGTGTGGCCTCACTTCAAGTACTGGGTGCAATTTGGGGCACCACAATATAAAAAGGACATAAAACTATTAGAGAGTGCCCAAAGGAGGGCTACAAAGATGATGAAGCTCTGGAGGGGAAGACGTATGAGGAGCAGCTGAGGTCCCTTGGTTTGTCCAACCCAGAGCAGAGCAGGCTGAGGGGAGGCCTCATGGCGGCCTGCAGCTCCCTCACGGGGGGAGCGGAGAGGCAGGCGCTGAGCTCTGCTCTCTGGGGACAGCGACAGGGCCCGAGGGAACAGCATGGAGCTGGGACAGGGGAGGGGCAGGCTGGGTGTTAGGGAAAGGTTCTGCACCCAGAGGTGGTCGGGCACTGGGACAGGCTCCCCAGGGCAGTGGTCATGGCACCGAGCCTGCCGGAGTTCAAAAAGTGTTTGGACAATGCTCTCAGACACACGGTCTGATTTTTGGGTGGTCCTGTGTGGAGCCTGTGTTGGATTGGATGATCCTTGTGTGTCCCTTCCAACTCAGGATATTCTACGATTCTACAATACCTCTGCAGAAATTCTTCCAGTCCAAGGGATAAAAGGAAAAAATATTTTGGTACACTTTAGGCTGGGCAACAAATGCAGGTGTCTGTAATGTTAGGCCATTTTCCAATGGAAAAGGGATATACAGACGAGACTATTTATACTAACAGTGAGTAAGGCAACCAGCTGGTATTCAATTATAAGGGAATAATTATGAGGGTATTTGATAATCTTAGAGGAGGCTGCAGGGAAGCAAACTCAGTCCCAGCACTAGATATGTGAACATTTTACATTTCCGTGGCGAAGCACACTGAGATATTTTGCTTGACTATTTACACATTAATTTGAGGTACCTGGGTAGGAACAGCAAGGAATCTAACATTTTCACTGATGAGATGAAACTGGATATGGTTGGCATTACTGAAACTCACTGGGATGAATTGCAAAATGTTAAACTCATTGACTGGGCAGCAAAGAATGCATGAAAGAGGCAGAGTGAATGGCCAGCCTCCTCTAGGGATATCACTACCAGATCGAGAGTTAAGCCTAAACAGAAGAGGGAATGCAAATGTGTTACTGAGTAGCTGGTGAAGGCCAAAAGGTATGTGGTTAAGGTCTACTGCAAAGAATCAAGGTGAAGCAAAATAGAGAATTTACTTGTTACTTGTCAAATACCTGCATGTTGTGTGCTGGGAGATGAATGGTAGAGGTTTCAAGAGGCCGCTATTGAAATATTAGTTCTTGACAATTAACAATGATGACTTTCTAAGAACAAAGGATATAATAGGTATTTATTTGAGGAAAAATATTTTCTGGATTGAAGCTGGTGGCTATTATATGGTCTGATTGTATCTACTATTAGCCAGTTAGAAAAACACGGTTTAAACTTAGTCTAATCTGTGCTTATCTACTTTGTGTTTCAAAAAACATAATAAAACCCCATTATAAACCAGTACAAAATACCTGTAAAAATTATGAGCCAATTTTCTCACTGTTCATGAGTAGGCACACCTACAGGACAAAAAGAAAAGCGTGTCCAGGTGAATGCTGCACCTGCCTGACCAACCAGGCAGTACAAGCAGGCTGAAGGCGACTGGATGAGCCTGTTCTGCAGAGCTTGGGGAGAGGAAGTAGCTTTTTATGTCTAACCCCAATTTGGTTTTGGAGGGAGGAGTACTGGCCAAGAGAAAAAAAAAAAAAAAAAAAAAAAAAAAAAAAGGTTTCAAATGCTCCCGGTTTCCCATTCTTTAGCCATGAAAGTCAATTTTCCCTGATTTTTTAGAATGATCTCGATTTGTAGAAAACTAAGTACAGGCACACCAAATGGGTCACCTGTAACCAAAGGGGGCTGAGGATTCAGATGTCTCTGATAGAGCAGCCTGCCTAATGCCTGTCAGACCACTAGAGCACACTTCAAAATGAAAACAGTACATTTATTATTTTATATATATATACTAACAGAGTAAAAGATTATGTTTGTAGCTCAGCGAGACAAGACTTTCTCCCTGACTGCTGAAGTTGGCATCTTCTCTGCTCCCCCACCACTCTGTCTTTCTCTTTTCTTGCCTGGTCTGAGTTCTAAGAGAAATGTAGCCTTAAGGTTTATATGGAATTTGATTGTGGTAGCTCCCTCTCATCCTTTTATATTCTGTTTCCCCCTCCTTTGGTTCTTGAAAGGGATGCAAAATGGAAATGCAGTGAACAGGCTCCCCCCCCACACACACACAAACACACTCCACCTGAGGACTTCAGCTGGCATCCTCGCTGCATTCCTGAACCAGCACAGCCCCTCTCCCCTCTCACAGGAAAGGCTGTATTACAAACTATATTTCAAACCACAATCCTTTGTAAGTCACTTATGACAAGAACTATTCCTGTACATACATCTCATGCCATTCATCATTTTCTGTTCACAGACAGCTTTTCCTAGAGACTGCAGATACAGATGGCAGACTTGGCATTCAGTGCTTCTCTCACTTGCTTCCTCTTCTTCTCTGCCTTCCCAGCCCATCAGTTTTGGAGGCCCTGCTGTCGCAGACCCTTCCGTATGAAAGTGAAGAAGCTGCGAGCTTACCTAAACCAGATGTGATAAGTTCAAATTTTTACGGGATGTTTTCTTTAGCACCGTAGGGCCTCTGGGTTTGATTAAAGTCACACCACACTGCGGTAACACAGCGCACACGGAGAGAAGAGCTGGCCAACTACAGACAGCAGACAAAGGTGTGTGGGGAAACATTTGGGATTCCCCCGTTTCCCCCCCCAGCCCCAAACCAGCCTTTAGCACAGGGAAGGCAGCGCCTTGTGCTCGCCGCGAAGAGAGCGGCTGCTGCCTAGCGGTGGCCGAGAAGCCTGGAGAGCGCCCCGCTTCCCCTGGCGGCTGCCGGGCGAGGAGGGAAGGCGGGGGAGGTCTCCTGGCATCCCCCGGCGGCGGCGGGGTCGGAGGGGGACTCGGCAGGCTCCTCGGACACATCCCCGTCCCCTCCCGGTACTCGCCCCGGGACTTTCCAGGAAAGGGTTGTGGGGTCCCTGCCACGCTCCACCCTGTTCCTCAACGACCTGGCAGCAGATGTAAAAGCAGCGCCCAAAATGCTGGCGGATGGCACGAGTTCTAGGCGAGCGGGAAACATCAGTGCGGGTCGGCCAGCTGCACCGAGCGCTGAGCCCATTCAGAAAATTGCTTCCCGAGCACGGAGAACACACACAAACCATCCCCAACGGGGACTGCAACCTTCACCGGCTCCGGGGTGCTCAAAGGAGCCTGGAAACGCAGGGCTTCCCGGTGTCACTCCAAAGCGGAAGGCATTCTCTGGTCTGTAAGCAGGGGAAGAGCCTGCGGGAATGGGAAGGCGGTGCTGTCTGTAGATACAACACTACAACTCTGATATTATGTGCCACAGCCAACACTGAGCTCTTCAGGACGTAGGAAAGGAGGTGAGGAAAAAAAGTTTCCAGGGAGGGAAAAACTACGTTGCATTGATGGCCTTCAGCCGTGGTTCAGTGCCCTGATAAATCTGGTTTAGGTATGATACCTCAGATCAAATCAAAAATGTTGCGGCTACGTGACACCACATGCAAAAGCAGGACAAAATCATTATGCTCATTTAAACCTGTTCCTAAATTTATGAAAAGGTAACTTTATCCTGGCAAACCTCATGCTGGATGAGGTACCATGTGTCTGCACCCCTCTGTGTCAAATCAGGTAATGTCCATTCCCCTGGAGCTGGCAGAAAGCCACCATAAAAACATAAATCTTTCATAAGCACCATATCATGTGCATTAGCCAATTCATCAGAAATATGATCATATGCTCCCCTACTAACTGGATCACACCAGTGCAGACACAGGACCTGAGGGCTCTGTAACAAGCAGGTTGAAAGATGATCTGATTACTGTATAAGTGATATCATGGTCAGAAAATACTAAAGGATACTACAGAGTGCTTTAAATTAGCATGGAGCAAGAAGCAACAAGCAACACTGGGAAGAAATCGAGAGTAGTCCTATTCAAGCACATTTTAAACAAGTTAAGTGATAGTGAAAGAATTCACAAGGCTAAACTACCAAACAGCCGGTTCCCCATAGAAAGTGATGGATTCTCCATCTCCCGGGGTCTTCAGATCAAAACCTGAAGATATTCTGAACTACGTGCTTCAGTCAAACACAACCTGCTGGGGCAGCACAGCGGGTCCCTAGCACAGAGGAAGGCAGAACAGCTATTATAGTGGTCCTTAAAAATCTGTGGTTCTCTAATAGTCTACATCGGCCTTCTGGGCATACCTCTATTTAAAACTTCTCTTCCACATGCATGTTTGGTGTAAGAGATCTGACAAAATTAGCATCAATGAAAGCTTTCCTGTGGAGACAAAGCTGTCTGTAAAATATGCAACAATACATGAAGAAACTTCTATTTACAAAGAGGATATGTTCATACAAACATAAAGTAATGCTTAAATACAGATATCAGATGACCGGTAGCAATAGTAGGAACAGATTAGTAAGATATTTTTATAACTAAAATCAGAACATCTTTATTCACTTCAAAATTTTAAAGTCAGAAAAACTGCAGTAGACTACATCCACCAAGTAAATGTAATTTTATTAATGATCAATTTCATATTTAACTTATCATATTTGCAGTCGAGTTTAAACATGAAATTATTTAAAACTGTTGTTAGTTCATTTCTAGTAAAAATATTTTTTTAAAAATTAGATAAACTCTGGATATTATATCAAAGTGCTGAACCTCTTCTCAAATGCCATAAACCAGCAAAATGTCTGTCTGTAACCAGACAAACTCCTTGTTTTCTCTTGTTGTTGCTCTTCTATGTAGCAACAGAGCACTAGCACGTAATGCAATATTTTTAATATTAATTGGTTTAAAAGAATCTGCGAATGGCTTATATGAGAAGAGGCTGCACACTGCAAGAATAAGACTGCAATAACATGTAATGCTAGAAACAAAATAGGTGGTTATGTAGACTTGGCTAAATGAGAGCTTTTAATTTTACAAGGGAAAAAAGTATAATCTGGCCACAGATGAGAAGAATCTCCAAAATGCTTGAGAAAAAAAAAAAAATAGTATGAAAGCACAGGGCTTCTGTTTAAGTCTAGCAGTAATGTTGGGAAAGAAGGCACTGGCTCAGATGCATGCACACCGGTAGGGCAACGTCTCCTGCAGTTGTCTAGTGGTGCTCATTGATTTCCTTTTCTGAAACGATCAGAAATCCATGAGAAGAGCAGAATGCATTAAATTAAATTTAGTATCACTACATACATCTAACACATCTAGCTTGCTGGGAGCGTAATGTCTCACAGGTAGTGTCCTCCAGCTGATTTAGAATAGCAAAGACCACCTTAGTGATAATGAATACATCTGTAAAATACGTGTTTTAGTCATTAAAACCATTTTCCGGGTTATTTTCAACACCCTAGGGTCTGCATCCCTAAGCTGTCTGTTGAGAGACTGCTGCTGGATTTTCAACACATTGATTGTGGCTGCGTTGCAAATAATCGATTCTGATCAACTGCTACATGCATGCTTTGTATTTCTGGGAAGGAAAATAAACAGAAACAAGATTGGGGATAAAAGAAACAGAGAGGTTTTGCTTCAGAAGTTACATCTCTCTTTATTAGAGAATGACTTAATGCTTTTGCATGCCCTCTCCATTTGCGAAGTCAGTTTTTCCACGAGCAAAAACAAACAAACAAACAAAAAACATTCGAACTCCTCATGAGACCCCACAGAAAATGGCAGGGCAGCAGCGGGCAAGGCCCGCTCGGCTCAGCCCACGAGGAGCGGAGCCCTGCGGCACCCTCCAGCACCAGGTCCCACCGCGGGGCTGCGGCGCCAGGTGACGGCTGCAGGGCTGCGCCGCCTCGGCCGCCCCGCAGGGCGCTCACCCGCGGAGCGGCTCTCGCTCGCCTTGAGCTCCGGCTTAGGGAGCACCGAGTGCATCGCGGCGAGCTCGGGGCCGGGGCTGGCGACCCTCGCAGCAGCCAGCCCTTCCTTCCACCTGCTCCTTCCCGCGGCCACCCCCGCGGCCGCCCCGCTCCCCGGGGGTACCTGTAGAAGTAGTGCCAGCAGAAGAGGCAGCAGAGGAGGCGGCAGCCCAGCGGCTCGAGGCGGGGCGGGCTGCGCAGCGCCAGCAGCAGCGCGGGCACCAGGAACGAGGGCAGCTCCTGCACGAACCAGGCGCAGCGAGCCGGCAGCCGGCCCCGCGGCCGGCACAGCCGCTCCTCGTGCTTCCCGTAGCGGGACGGCACCCGCAGGTACAGCGACAGCTGCAGCAGCGCCAGGGCGCCCAGCAGCGAGCTGAGCGCCGGCACCAGCCCGGGCAGGCAGTGCATGCTCGGCGACGGGGAGGGGGGGGGGCGCGGGGCACGGCGGCGAACGGCCGGCGGCCGCCGCCAGCCCCGGCCTTATTAGAGCGGCGGCGGCCGTCACCCCGCCCCGCCGCGCTGCCTCCCATCGCCCGGGCTCGTCAGAGGGCGCAGCCCCCCGCTCGCCGGTGCCCCAGCCCGCCCCGAGGGGAGCTGCGCCCCGCGGGGGGCTCCGCCGCCCCCTCAGCCCGCCGCCCGCAGCCCGGCCCCCCTCGGCCCGGCCCCCCTCAGCCCGGCCCCCGTCGGCCCGATCCCCCCAGGCCGCCGCCGGGCACGCTGAGGCGACGAGAAGGGGCGGGCGCCCCGCGAGGGGCTGCGGGTGGAAGCGGGGCGGTGAGGGACGTGTCCCGGCACGGCCCCGGGAACGCGGCGCAGCGCCCACGCCCGGAGGGACCACAGCGTGCCGGGGCTCCTGAAGTGGCCCAGGGTGGTGTGGCGGTGTCACGGCGTGCCCCGAGGCGCGCTCCGTGGCGTGCTCCGAAACCTGTCCCAACAGCAGTTTTGCCAGCAGCGTGCCTAAAGGCGTACCTCGGGAATGAGGCTTTTTTGTTTGTTTCTTCGCTTTGGTCAGGATTTTCAAGACATTGAACTACCACAGGAGGGCTAGCAGAGCATGAAACTGTGTCATTACAGACCACTGTGGCATATCAACTCAAGGCCATGAGTTCTAGCTGCATCCATGTCGTTTTGAAGCCTCACTGAGAAAGCAGTCAGATCCAGCTTAGCAAGATCCAACCGCTTTCTTGGTGAGGCTTCAACACACAAAATGCTGGAGAAGACACCCTCATGGAGCAGGAGTGGCAGTAGTTCGCTTTTTATTTGGTGTCTGAGTGGTGAATGTGCGAACCTAGGATGCGGGAGGCTGGGGCTCGAGTGCCTCCTCTGCTTAAGGGGGTGCTCTCCCCGCAGAGGCCGAGCAAACCGCCAGGCTTGCCTCTGAGCTACCTGCTGGAGCTGGTCTCTGGCACTTGCCATCTCCCAGCTGTGTATAAAAAGGAGAGCTGGTCTGGACCAGAGCTGTGCCAGGTATGTTCACCACAAAACAGTGTAGATCACTGTAAAACAGTGATTAGTGGCATAGGCACCTGTGTTCAAGAAGCAGTTCCCAGCTGTGAATCACCAGTGGAGGAAAGTATCTGTGGGAGAGATTTTAGAAATTCAAGGCTATGTCTGAATTAGGAAGAAGTGCAGTCCAAAAGAAATGGATCTGTAGTAAAAGCGCTAGCGATGAGGACCCAGGATCCATAACACACAAGTTTCAGGGGGAATTACTTCAAGCTACCTCTAGTCTGATCCCCGTGCCTTGGAGACACAGTAGCGACAGAAGCACATTAGGCACACTCACGGCATGTATCTTCTGAACGAAGCCTAGCTTCATTCAAAAGAAAACCAATGTTGGATGCAGAGGCTATTTCATGAAGCAAATCAAAGCTCAGTAGCTGGAGATGTTTGTGGAATTCACTTTGAAAATACAGTTTGGATTCAAACTAAAACTAATGGGGAGATGGTGTAAGAACTAGAGGGCTCTTTGATCTGAAACAAAGTGCTGGTAGCTCCCCCCCTAGCCTAGCTGGCTGGGTTCAAGGTGAATGAGCCTAGTTCTCCTCATTTACCGTGGAGGACAAATGGGGTGGGAATTCATCTAATGTTTAGAAAGCAAGCTAGTCAGATCAAAACCCTTTCCAGTTCATGGAGAAAAAGGATGATATCTAGACAAATGTGTCAGAACTAAATCCCACTTTTGCTATGTCAGAGCTCTGAAGTCGCTTTTATGGACAGACACTCCCCTAAGTACCAGCGTTTGAAATAAACACTGCACGATCATCCACGTCATTTGACTGCTGGATGGATCTTCCCCCCAGAATTCCTCCTTCTTGCCTAAGTATCCCATCATGGATTGTGATGAGAAGGTGAAAGCAGTGCTGCCAAAGAAGTTTTCTTTGTATACATCAATGAGTTTTGAGAAGTCAAGGTGCATGTGGTATGGGTGTGTGTTGTATAACATCACTAAATCTTAATTTTAAATAAAACTTTATGCTTCCTATGAGTGCCTATGCAGATGGTGGTTTCACCAGCCCAAAGGAGCACCAGGCAGTAATGAATCTTGCCCTGAAATTATCTCGAGCCAGCACAATCAAGTTATAAAGCGCAGTTCATTGAATTCAGATGTTTTCTCCTCCAGTAAATTACAGATATTCAGAATGCTTTTTATGTCTCAGCAGTAAATACTTCACGGGGAGTATTTGTTGAAAAAAAAATACTTGAACAGGGGGAAGATGTACACTCTAAGCCCTGTTTGCACATCTGATAAAACTTCAGAACTCTTGGCTTGTTTTGTCTTCAAAAGGAGAAATCCAACTCTTCCGAAGAACCAAATTGTAAGATGTACCAAATGAGGTGTGTCAGAAGTAGAAATTTATAAATAGGGATCATCTGAGGAAAATAAATGTGCCATTTATAAATCTAAAGGTTCGTTGATTTAGGATTTGTACTACTACACATCTCCTCCCTGAGTTCAGGAGGCCGCCAAGAATCATTACGGCCCACTGCAGAGCCCCAGAAGAGCTGGAGGGTGGTGTTCCCAAAGCCCAGCCTGCCTTCTGACGTAGCCGCGCCTCCTGACCACGTCGTGTATGTCCCTGCTCTGACAATGCGGGGTAAGAACAGCATCGTTCCGCTTGATTGCCTCTCTGCCCTCCGGAGAAGCTTCTCACCTGCGGGAGCTCCTGCAGGCCAGGGTCAGAGCACAGCAGAAGTAAGAGATGGGCTGTCTCTTGCAGCAAGACGACGCGGAGCTTGGGTGTGGTGCACCACTAGGTGTGCGGTCCTTGCAGTGGCTCATACCTGGTCTCTACCAAGGATTAAGTTTGGAATGAGAATATGAGAATACACAGTAATATAAAGAGTTGCCTGAGGAAGCTCCTTAGATCTCCCGGAAGTTTTCTGTGCACTGGTGCAATTTTGAAAAAGCCTCTTTCCAGCGCTGCCAAGAATTCAGCTGGGCTGGAGTTGAGAGATATTGGGACCCATCAGCCACTGTTGCCGCTTTGCTTTACATCATACGTAACCTGTGCTGAATTAGAAATAAGAAATAAGAAACTTTTCGTTTCCTCATGGTCCTTTCTATTGCACTATCCTTGCATTATTTTGAATGCTGCAAGAAAACAGAATTCATAATCTGATACAGACATCTCGGTCACAAGCACTCTTTCACTATGCAGCAGGAATTGCCATCTTTTGACACAAGAGGCTGGATTACTGCCACTTTGCATCGCATGTTTATTCCATTGGGTGAAATTGCAAGCACAAAAAAGAGAGAAAAAAATATATTCATTTTCCTTCCGTCACAGATGGTACAGTGAAAGAGCAGGAACCAAACTACATGTGGTTAATAAAAACTACATTTCTAAAGGCCTGTTCTGTGACTTGTGCAAGCAAGCATAGAAAAACAATTAGAACTGCAGAAGCATGCATTAACTTGGCTTGTGAAGTTTAATAAATAAGCCACTGCTATTGTTTGTACTCCTAACACTGATGGAAGTGTGAGAATCTCAGAAAACTATAAAATTGTCACCTAATCCTGGCAGAAGTAAATCAGTATCCAGTTTTATGTTTTCCTACATGGAAGAGTCAGTGCTTGCAACTTGCAAAGAAAGCTCCACTGGCAAACCTTCACTCTATAAAATCTGTGGTCTGCTACTGATTAATGCTCTTCATTATGTATGCTTACTTGGCATCAAACAAATGCAGAGAAATACTCACTTAAGCAAATACAGTTTGAGTGAAGAGGCAGTAAAGGTAGGGTTTGAGGAAGAGAGGTCAGATTGCCCCAGCAGATGTGAACAAGGAGGAAGGAATCTCTGGGAGGATTAACTTCATTCTAGTGCACACAGGGTTTTGCAGCAAATTATTTTTAATACTGTGTTTGCGTCATTACTGAGATAAATATAAAAACTGTGGCAAACAAAAGGCTGCAAACAGGAGGGAGAAACATAATATTCTGAGACTGGTTTTCCTTTAATTTCAGTTTTTCATGAACAGCATTGATATAAATCTGCCAGAAGATCAGAGTCTGACCACCAGTTCTCTCCTTTAACTGCTCTTTTTTTATCAGGTGGCATTCTTACCTTGTTGGCTGGTTTTCAGATGCTGTTCCCTGAGAACACAGGTCTTGCAGCAGAGAGGGAAGATACCTTTACACCCACACTGCCCCACCTACTCCAGTTTGTTAGCATTAAAACATCCTAGCCACTGAAAGCTACAAGAAGGTGAGGAAACATGCTCAGCTTAACTGTCTCACTCATGGATGTTGAGACAAAATCACAGAATGAAAAGCAGGGGGAGCTTGAGGAGCACAAGAGAATCATCCTCATCTGGTATCTGGTGCTAGTGCTGAGTCCCCACGGCACTGAACTGCAGTTTCTCTGCTCACCAGAAGTTGGGTCATCATCGTTGCAGCCTGTCTCTCCTGGGAAATCACTTACAATCTCCAACATGTTTCTCCTGATCACCATAAACCAAGTATTTTCAAAGACTTCTCACTTGGCATGTCCCACATGTGAAGGCCACCTCCTGTCAAACGCCATGTGAGTGCTCCAGAGCTTGGGGGTGCTAGAACAGCTCAAAGAAAATGTCACATTTTTTTTTTTTTTTTTAACGTGGTTAGCTATTTTCTTTCAGAAACAGTTGAATCGTTGGCTGACATTTTCCAAAAAGTATGAGCACACACCAAACTTGGAAAACAGCAGACTGTATGGTTAGAGCCGGCAAAGCTATAAGCAACAAAAGATGGGGCGTAACAATGGGAAATGCCAGGCATTGTTAACAATTTTGGGTATTTTTTTCCCCTAGTGGCCATGCAGCATGTCGTGGTCATGCAGCGAGGCACAGCAGCCCCTACCTACGCTGCCGCGTTTTCATGCCTGCAGCTCAGCAGCAGTGGTTGCCACCAGCTGGTGGTTGTTGCCATCCCAGCATGGCTCCTGGGTGGCTTGCACCAGCAGCGCTCCCCACAGAAATTTGGCTCAGGCTGGCTTGTTCTGTTAAAATTGGGAACTTGCCTGCGGTGTGCCACAGCTCCAGTTGATGCCACTGAGTTTCTTCTCCATGGAAATGGGGAGTGCAGGGAGGGGCAGGACCTGGACAGAGGAGGGTGGTGTCCTGGGGGCTCTGCGTAGAGTGCATTACCTAGCCAACAGAGCATCCAGGTCCTGCAGTGACATGTTTATGCCTCGGTTGCCTGTGCAGGGTCTGTTTCCAACAATGTCGGTTAGAGGGGTTTTGATTTCTGAGCTCTTACAATGGTCAACAAGTTCAGAAACAGGAAGTTTGTTGAATATTTTAGGTTTGTGGCTTGCCGAACATCTAGCAATTGTTTTGTATATCTGGGAGGCACGGAAAGTTTTCTTTTCTCACCAAGAACCCATCTTCCTAGCTGTCTTGCTGTTTCACTCTGTTGGCTCTGCACTGAGATTGCAGTCCCACTTCGGCTTCTCCGAGCCACTCCACTATCCAAACTATCTCCTGAAGGCTCTCCATATCTGAGGAGAATCTACAGGTAGAATTTGAGCCACAGCAGCTCTCCGATGCTAGAAGTCCACAGATAGCCTGGGACAAACCAGGGTAGCCCAAGGTAGCCCCCTTATTCCCAGGAAGGGTGTGGGCTGCTTGGAGTAATTCAGAGTGATGGACAAGACAGTTGTCTTTCTTGGATATTGTAATATGGACATCTGTGTTACACAGTATCTTAAACACTCAGAATTGTGCTAGTAGTGTTCTGACAATCCATACTTTATGGTAAACCAGCTCTAAATTGTACCTGTGTGATAAAGAAGAGCAATGGTATCCTGGGCTGTGTGAGGAGAGCTGCCAGTGGGCTGAGGGAGGGGACCCTCCCTCTCTTGTCTGCACTGGTGGGGCCACGCCAGGGCTACTGTGTCCGGGCCTGGGCTACCCAGTACAAGAGAGACATGGACGTGCTGGAGGGAGGCCAGTGAAAGGCCACAAACATGACGAGGGGTCTGGAACATCCCCCCTACAGAGGAAAAGAGAGAACTGGGCCTGTTGGAGGGATCTCATCAATGAACAGACATCCCTGAAGGGAAGGTGCAAAGAGGTCAGAGCCAGGCTCTTTTCTGTGGTGCCCAGGGACAGGACAAGAGGCAATGGGCACAAACATCAGGAATTTTTTTCACTGTGCAGGTGATGGAGCACTGGCACCAGTTGCCCAAAAAGGCTGTGGGGTCTGCCTCCTTGGAGATCTTCAGAAGCCTCCTGGACGTGGTCCTGGGCAGCCACCTCCAGGGAAGTGGACCAGATGAGTTCCAGAGGGCCCCTCCAACCTCAGCCATGCTGTGAGTCTCTGAAATTCTGTGGCTGTTTCTTTTAAATTGAGGTAGGGAAGCTACCAAGTGACCATTTGTTATTTGAACATTACTAACACATGTGTTTCAGTAACTGGATGGAATTCTTCATGCTTTCTGTGCATTTTCATTTTACCAGATTTTGTGATTATAATCACAGTATATACAATCACATTTCTATATAAAAATTGCTGGTCTTTCAAGTTATTTTGTTTTCCATTTCCAGTTGTTTATTCTGCCACGATTACAAGACTTGAATGAAGCTAAAGACCTCCTATAATTTCTTGATCCTCATATTTAGGGCATTATGACAAACCACAATTAAAGTAAAAGTTGCAATTAAATTAAGATGATAATGCTGTATCACTGATGTAAGTTGTTTAGTCTGGACAAGTGCTTAAGCCTCATCTAAATCAGGGCCGAAACAAACATTAGTGAAGCAGCTGAGAATAGGGGCATGTGGATTGCAGTCCCAAACCTAATCTGTTATTTAGATTAATGTGATCAATAGATCCTCTACTGAGAGGAATAGGACAGCTCATATCTTTCAGTGAAGATACTCCAGGCAGTCTGCAGACTCCTAAACCTATTCCTGCACTGGTATGCCCTCAGCAAATATTCAAAGGTTAGTTGTAAGCTGTATTGCAAAATTTACCATGCTCTGGACTGTCTTCCAGCACAGAGATCAACTGGCATGAAATTGCCTATATTGGTACAATTAAACTTTCCTAACCTCCAAAACAGGGCGGAGGCATGCCTGTTGTCTATGAGGAAGAGACCCTTGCCAACACTAGCTGCCAAAACGTGCTTTATAATCCCAGTTGAGAATTATTTGGTTTAGTCCATGCCAAGGATCACTCCACCAATTTAACAGTTGCCCTCTAATGCACCTAGGAGCAATTTAGGGCATTATCCAACTTAGTAAATGTGGCCAAGTGTTGTCAGAACACTTTATTTTTAAAGAAAGACTATGTTCCTCTGCACCATTCTGAAGCCCTTAACAGTTTCTGAAACAGATTTGATACTCATGAAATCAACATGTTATAGTTAGTTATATTTTTAAAGAGATAACCTAGTGAGTGCAAACAGTGAAGGGCAAATGTCTCCTTGAACCATGTATCAGAGCACAAAGAATGTGTCTAACTATGCATACTAACTAGTCTACTAACTATGCATCTGTCATTCCAACCCCAACTTCTGCAGAGCTACTGAGCCCCCATCTGTTAAGCTGACTCTTGGCCCCTGGGCATCCTCCCTGTTACCTGGCAGGAAAGCCCCTTGCTGATTTTTGGCTTCCTATTGTCTTTTGCAAGCTTGGCTTTCACAAATTCGGTAAGAACAGCACTCACTTCTCTAAAGCAACTGTTTCAAATAAATTTGCTTTCACTTGGTGAGACCTAGCGGGAGGCACTGTAAGATGAGGACCTTCACTTCCTGACCACATGAAAAAGAAAAGAGTTCTGGTTTCACACTCTCAACTCTTTTCTCCCTCCTCTGAGTTACTTTGGGCACTTTTAAAGCCATATGGTATTTACAAGTGACGGTGCCAGTTACAGGGGGAATTCTGTTTCCAAACCTGCCAATCATGTTTTTGTAAAGAATGTTTTTTAGAAGTGCAGAAATGAGCTATAATATGATCCTTGGTCTGGAAAATAATAATAATAATTTTGAAAAAAATCCCATAGCAATATTTTAAAGTTACTTGTTTGTTTAAGATTGAGAAGTGGCTTTATACATATGAAAGTACCTGGTGCTAAATGACTCTTCAGCTTATAAGAAAAATGTGTAACAAAAAACAGTATCTGGAATTCATAACCAGAAAACTTAAAAAAAAAAAAAAAAAAATCATATTTTTAAAACTGGAGGCAACTGTCATAAAATACATTTTCAAAGAGAAGCAGTTGATTCTCCATTGCTTAATGCTTTCCAGTTAAGAATGGCTGCATTTCCAGAAGGCATACTTCAGGTCAGTGTAATTATCAAGCTCAATACATGAGTACTTGGATAAAATAAAGTGGCCTCAGTTAGGAGCCCAGATAAAATGAATTAGGTTCTTTCTGGCCTTGAAATGCATGGGTCTATGAAAAACATGAGGAAGCCATTGCTGGATCTATTAAATCTACTTCTGTTCTAGTTATAAGCACTAGCTTATGCAGCTGTACTGCTCATACCAGAAGGACTGGTCACTTCTTCGGTTATTGAAGAAGTTGGGACTAAACCTATAAATAAAGTGCTCTCCAGAACAGCATGAGACAGTAAAAACACCCAGCCACCTCCACCTGTCACATGGAGCAGAAGACAGAGAAAGTCAGTGCAGGCACGAAGCCACCAATGCAACCACCAACACTTACCAGCCCAGCCTCTCAAGCTCAGCTTTTCACATACTCCATTGAATGGTTCAACCAGATTTGATCTCTGCAGCAACAGTAAAGATCGTATGGTATTAGATTATTTGAGAAAGGTTATGTGATCAAGTAATCAGGCTGATTGGTGCCTGCAAATGGTATCTTACAGGTACGAACCTACACGTAAATAACAGTGTATTTAATTTAAATAGGGCAGTGATTACAGAAAAGTTTGTGCGATGTACATGTTGGGAAAGCACAGTCTTGTTTTACGTGGTGCTCTGGAAGCTGCTTTCCTTGATTACATAATTCCTTGTCAGTGTGTTTTGTCATCCTCATAGTTTGCTTTAATTTTGGCTCATTTACAATATTGGCACTGATCTAGTAACAAGATGCCACATCTTTCTGTGCTGTGACTTCTAAACACCTGGCTGGAGAATCACTCTTTGCCATTTCTACTGACTTTCTGGCAATCTAATAAGCAGTAGGCAGACCCTTATGAAAGCATCGTCCAGAATGAGAACAAGTTGTGCCTGGCAGTTACAGTAAGTCTGGGTAATAAAACGTACCCAGACCAATGTGTTACCTTTACACTAAAATCTGAAAAAGACAATGTAGATTGTTGTCATTACAGCTAAAAATCTACAGCCCACCACCTAAGTGCCCGCAGGAACTGGAGGGGAGACGCAGGGAGGGTTGGTCATGGACTGCACGGGCAGCAGTGGCTGCTACATCCACAAGGGCAAGATGTGAGGAAGGAAAAGTGCGTGATGTGAGGCCAGAGCACCAGTGTAATGAACATGTGATTTAAAATGTTTGTGGATTAGACCAAAAATGACCTGGTGCTCTCTACAGGGATACCAGATGACATACATGTGTACAAAAGGGCTGTCTGTTGAACTGTAAGCTAACACCAGACACTATGGCCTTTTTCCACATACATGTCTGTAGTTTTCATACTTCAATCAGTCACCCTATCATCTCTTTTACATACTCCTAACCTCTGTTTGCTGCCTGCCTCTCCCCTCCTCCCATGAATTCATTGTAAATTCATTGAGATTGCTTGTAAAGCCTTCTAGGACATAGGAAAGATATAGGACTTGGAAGTCCTATGGACTTCTGCAAGGTTCATATGGCCTTTTCTTAGATTTCAAGCCAGTGTTATACTGGTCACTGGCTACCCTTTTGTACTGGATTTCATCAGTACCATTTGAGAGGATACCCTGGGGACATGCATTTTCTCACATTGTTTCTTCATGCTTTGCTCTTGTCCTAAGCATATACTCAAGCAGACAATAGAAATTTAGCAAGAGAAGGAATGGTTCAACATTTTACCCAGCACTTGGGACATCTGCACTGACTTCTCAGGTCTGCCTGAAACTCCACAGGTAGTTTTGAGCAAGTTACTCAGGCATTTTTTTCTTCCATCCCCAGTTTGGGAAATGGCAAACACAGCACCCCACTGAGTCACGATTCCCTGGTCGGCAAGGAAGCTAGTGAGTTCAGGATTATGAGCGTCTCAGACACTCCAGTACTATGAGCTACTTGTTTAAAATAGAAGACAAGGGACTAAAATGGAGGAAGTGTGCATCACCAACCCTGCAAGACCAACCATCACCAACCTTGTCATTGGCAGCAGTGCTTCATGGCTCTGCCCATACATATGCCTTGGTGCACAAAGCAAGGAAACAAAGTTGGCTGTACTGGTGATGGAGCATTTCTGACTGCACAGTTTGTGAGGCTGACACATTCCTGGCATGATCTTAGACAGCATGAGCCACACTCTTTTTTTTATGACTTCACTATTGAAACATAATTTTTTATTTTCCCCATGGCAGTATTCTTTTAGGAATAGTTTGCCATTGTTCTTACTTATGTTTTAAGCATCTTTGTTTTTTCTTCTATTTCAGCATTTCCCTTTTGTGTGCTTGCGAGCTGGTATACAAGCAGTGGTAATGGAGGGGCCATAACACAATTTATCTCCATTTTGCCAGGATGCTCTGACTGTTGCACAGGAAGTAGAAATCTTTACGTTTTGTACTTGAAGCACTTGATTGCTTTCTGGTTGTTGCCTTCACAGAGAAGCTGAGCATGCCTACCTAAAAGATTGACTGTAGCTAAGGGATATGTCAAACTTACACTGTTTTTGTTGTTTTTGTTAATGTGCTCCTGGCACGTTTCATAAGGGTGCACAGAAGCACCATTCCTCCTGCTGTCTCTTTGGGAAGCACAAACTGCCCCAGCCCTCCCCAGGGCCCCTTCCACCTCATGCTGACATCAGCCCTGCTGCATCCTATGCCCCCTGCAGCCGCACTGCAAAGCCTGGGTAAGGTTCTCTGCCTGATTCCTTTCACCAGCCCCAAAGGGCCTGGAGCAAATTGGGGTGAGTGGAAAGGAACAGGAAGGAGAAAGCTTGTGAACCGAATGTTGGACCTCGGGAGTAGTAGAGTAGTAGTGGAGTAGTAGTAGAGTAGTAGATTTGCTTACTCTGTCCCCTGTAAGCAGATTTCCTCCTGTGTAAAATGGCATTACCAGAGGCTTAGCCTCCTTGAACACCTGAGCAGGGCAGAGCTCTTCCCAAGCCTTCTGCTGGGTCACAGTGCTGGGACCTATGGCTTTCCTCCATCATCTCCCTGTCAGCTGCACACTTACAGGCCTGGTCCAAAACCATCACAGCTCAACAACACACTGAGGCTTGGCATGGGCCGCTGGAAAAGGAGACTCGACCTCTACTTAGGGTATTAGGGCAACATTTTCTGTAATTTGTATCTCCCCCATGTTTAGAGACTGAGATCTGCAGTTTAGGCATACTTTGGATCTGGGCTGTCTTTCAGAAATGTGGCATTTGCCATTCTCTCCAAGATCCACATAGGTTAGCTCAAGTTAGAAGTATCGTTATCATTATCTACAGTTAAAGTCAAAATTGATGGCTATTATTAAGAGAATTCAAGAAAAATCAACAGGATTCTGGCAGAATTAGAGGACAACTATAGCTGACATGCTGATCCATAAAGAATGAGAGCAAACCGAGAACCTTTTCACTAGGTGTCAGCGACAGGAGGGAAGCAACCTTGCCTGCGCAGAGCCATGTGCCAGGGCCAGTAATTTAGAAGTTCTGCATACTGGCAAGCATTCAGGACTCGTGCACTTTGAAAACTTAGCAAATGCCTACTTACTGCTTCATGGAAAATCCAAAAATGTCTAACTGTAATAAGAACTGGGATATGTATTCCAGTGGACCAAAATTAAATTTCTGGAACTAGAACCTGCACTTAAACAAGTGCATATGCAGGAAAGATTTGGGGGGAAAAAATAGTTTCTGACAAAAACATTCTGAATTTGTACATTAAATATCAAAGTAGCATGTGCTTTTACAAATACACAGGCATTTCAACAGATATGTAATTATAAATATGTTTCTACATGATGATTTTAATATAACTTCTATCTGTCCCACTGAATGTATCCAACTGTTCGCTGTTACTGAGTGAGCAGTTGACTGACCTGCACTGACTCAGCATGAGCCTTTCTGTAAGACAGAGCTGGATACAGAAACTTCTACTTTTCTTGGACAGCCATAGACACAGAGCGGCTGTTCAGTCCCCAGCCAGATGTCTGACTACACACGTCAGCTGTAGTTTGGTTACTACGCGTAGCTACCAGATAGCTAGCTTCTGGTTGCACTGGGAAGTAAGTGAGAAGTGATCTGTGCACAGGATAAATAGGAACTGGAACCAATTCATTACTCTGGAATTAAAACACTGTAACTGGAAGCGTTGGGGGGGGGAATATCTGATTTAAACATCCCATGCTAACTTGAATGAAGAAAAAGACAAGACTGCAGTGACAGCAGTCGGCACAGCCAGGATCTCCAGAGCCACACGAACTGAAGGTGCCCTTGTTGCTGAGCTAATGAACCCATGTTGCAAGTAGCAGGTTTTTTTCCGTGTTGACCAACTGCCTGCTGTGGAGGGATGAAGACAGCCACACTGCTCTCACAAACAAAGATGTTTGTGAAAACCCATGAGAATGGTGAGAATGATCCTACTGCATTTGCAGGCGTGGGATGGGGGCTGTTCACCCAGCTGATGGAGATGTTCAGCCTGCTGGGAGGGCCTAGGCTGTGCTCGTTACAGACAGGTGTTTGGAGAAGTAGCTGGCAAATTTCAAGAAGTTTCTAAAGAGTATACAAGACATCTAACACTTGAAATTTGGACACGTTTCAGTGTATTTCAGTGGGGATTGTCACCAGGATAAATTGCTGCCTAGTGCAAACTCGTAGATCTAAAACATGGAGGCTTTTTCTCACTTTAACAAGATGTGAGAATTTTCTGTCGGGGAAATACATTAATTTTCCTTGCAACTCATTTTCAGAAAGACTGATATCTTTCTTAGAATGAATTTTTGAATTATTTTGCTATGACCAACTGTATTTTAACTAAAATATTTTGATTTTCCTAAAATCAGAGGGGAATTTATTGTGTTGTCCTCAAAACTGCCAAACATTTCACCTTTCTTTTAATCAGTCTTAGGCTGATAACAGGTATGGAAAATAGAGAAAGGAAGAAAACAGGGAAGTGTCAGCAACATTAAGCAGAGGCTTTATTGTTGGCACTGCTTATAGCAGCTTCTGGAATAGCAGAAACAAGATGGGACTTTTCCACTGTGCTTATTTTATTTTATTTATGCAAATTCATTTTTTTTCTTCAAATATGTTATAACAAGAACATTTGAATAGGGAAGAAGAAACCTTATAGGCAACTTAAAAGACACACACTAGCAGCTGTGGATTGGTTTTCTTTCTTTCTTTCTTTCTTTCTTTCTTTCTTTCTTTCTTTCTTTCTTTCTTTCTTTCTTTCTTTCTTT
>CM021767.1:22096460-22112862 GCA_011076525.1 Nettapus auritus
TTGCCACTCAGCTATCACCAGGCCTTTATCCTGAGGCTTATGCAGAAGAAGAAGAACCCTTGGGGGATGAAGCTATAAAGAGTTTTGTCCCCTCTCTGGATGTCATCGTTAGGTGAAAAATTTGGCAAATAGACTGCAAACTGCATGTGGTTTGGCTGGGAACACTCATCATTCCTCCTTTGATCTCAGTTGGGCTTTCTCTCTGAAATATGCAACTTTTGCCTAAAACACATGTGGCTCTTCCACCAGGTTGACGTCTGTTGATGGAGAATGTATTTTGATTGTGGACTGAGGGTCCTTGGTCTCTGTTCCAGGTGTTTTTGGAGTAAAGGCTGCATTTATCTCCTGTGTTCAGTTATTGTATAATGCTTAGGAAATGAGACAGGTCATTTGTCTTGTTGATCCCCATAACTCGTTATTACAGCCTCTTTTAACTGAGTCTTGTTTAGGAAAATTGTGAAACTGCCTTTCTGACCTTTTCATTTTGCTTATTTTAGGCTGCATGTGAGTAAGCAAAAGCTTCATTTTGTAGAGCGTGCAAACAGGATTGTTTCTCATAAGTGTGCTGTCTCCATCTCCCCTGCTCACAGTGCTCTCCTGGGCACCCTTTCCAGTGTGAATCTCATCCTGGGAGGAGAATATGTTGGTGATTGCTTGGCTTCTTCCCCATTTCACCTTCCCTAGCTTAGCATTTCTTCTCACCTACATTTTTTTTGTGTGCTTTTCCTTGTTATGTAGAGGGTTTGGCCAGAAACTTTGTTTCAGGGGCTGAGGTTTAAGCAGGTTTTCTGAAAGCACTTTGAAAGAGTTTCCAATCCTTAAACATATGAAAGAAGCATGTAGAAAGTGGACAGTGGGTCAGACTACTGAGGGTGAGTATAAACCAGTAGCACAAAGTTATATTGATAAAATTAGAAAGGTGAAAGGTAAAAATGAGATGCAACTAGCAAGAGGCATCAAGGAAAGCAGATATGTATTAATAGAAAGATAAAGACCAAGCAAAGCATCAGTCTGCTAAAGGAGGCAGAAAGCTGTTGTAAGACAACATTAAGAAAGTCACAATATTAAAGGTCTTTTAAAATTAACTACCAAATGTTAAGTATAAGCAGGTACCTAAATAAATCAATATCAACTGCAAAGGAGAAAGTTTTAATTCTAAAACAGGCAAAGAATGAGTTAGAAATTATTCAGATATTTAGAAGTTTTCAAATGGGCTGGGACTGAGAGACTTCAGGCTGTGATCCTGAAGACCTGGCTAAAGTAACCTCAGAACAATGCAATCACTGCAAACGTTAAAAAGGCAAACGAGGTGGCCTGAAGATAAGAAAATGGAAAATGTGATGGCTAACTTTAAAAAGTGTAGAATGAAGACGGGAAATTATCAAATCACAGAATCACAGAGCAGGCAAAGGAAATTGCCCCTGAAAAAACTCTTGATGGAAATAGTTGAACAAACTGCAGGTATCTGCAAGACAAAGAAGATGAGTATCAGCCAAGATGGATTTGCCAAGCATAAATAATGTTAAACCAGTTTTATTTCCCTCTACAATAGGGATAATAGGCCTCGTGGAAGGACAAAAGCAGGAGTTTCCACATACCATGTTTCTAGCCACAACTTCCTTGTCTTTGTTTTATTTGATATTCTCATTATAAATTAGTGAAGCATGACTTGAATGTTTTCACTCTTTTCTAACGTAGATCCATGAGGAAGCTCAGAGCGCTCCGTAGTAAATTGTAACTACTGAAAATATGCCTACTTCTCTTTGCTACACTTCAGAAACCACCTAAAGGTATCCCCTATCAAAGCCTAAAGACAATAATTTCAAAATCACTGGTTCACACAAAGCTACCACAGGGCCAATAAAAAACTGGTTACACATATGTGCCCACAAAGTAGCCACTGGTGGTCTGCTGTTAAAATGTAAAATATACAGACGTGATTTCTTTGGAATCTATTCTAGATTTGCTGTGTTACTAGCTAATGAATAAAAAGTGCATGGGTCTCTAGCAACAGAAAGGTATGAAGCGCTCTCCAGAAAACAATGTGAGAGGATTAATTAAATAACTTACTATGCTGAACTCTATCAACAGTGCTGTTTTGGTGGCGAGAGAGCAAATTCTGTTCTTGTAAAAGCGAGACTTTTTGTCTTGATTGTAAGACATAAGAAAAGACCACCCCATTCTACTCTGTGCTTGCTAACAGCTCAGCTGGAGTACTGCCTGAGCTGCCCTAGTCTATGTCCTTGCAGACAGAGAAGGTCAAAGGAAGAGCAACACAAATTACTAGTGATCTAGAAAATACAGCTTATGAAGAAAGATTGGTTCTCTGGCCAAAGGAAAAGAAGACCAAAGGAGTGAGGAAGAACTTTTGTGTCCTTATATACATATAAGGTTGCTGTATGAAGGAAAGGAATAAGCAGTTTCCTATATTCACAACGAAATTATAGTAAATAGTAGGATTAAGTTACTGCAAAGGTTATTTGAGATAAACATTTAAAAACACATTACAATACTGAGGGTTACAAAGTGGAGTCTGTGGGCTCCCCAGTGCTGTAGGTCTTTGAAGAAAGATCTTGCATCTGTGAAGAAAGGTGCAAATGCACTTGAGGCAACCTTAGGGTGATGGATTGGTCTCAGACGCCCCTTTTACAGCCTCTATTTCTAGGAGCTTGTGAAGTTGTCCAGATTAAATGTCTATGAAGATAACTTCTGGCAGTGGATTCCAGCCAGCCAAAGTGGCCAGCTCTTTGCAGTTTAAAAGGCAGAATAATTTACAATAGGCATTTTTTATAGCACTGCTTTATAGTACTACAAGCAGGTTTATGTATTATTTTACTTGAAAATGACATAGACGGGACTATTTATGAATCCAGGTTGTAGCTGCTATTTGTTTTGCACCTGGGTTACATTTCAGTTATATCTTGAACTTTTTATGACTTTGTTCATTTTTACTGTTAGCGATTTACTTACAAATCATCATGTCTTGAAAGTCTTGACTGAAATCAGATAGGCATAGTCTGTCTGAATAGCTTTGTAGTCAATGGAGTTTATTGCTTCACTGTTCATGTACTTCTGATCGTACATGTACATGCTGAAGGGCCTGGTCCCCAGCACTGATTCCCAAGAGACTCCACTGGTCTTACAACCATCAAACTGTAAAATGGTTTGGGTTGGAAGGGACCTTGAAGATCACCTGGTTCCAACCAGGGACACCTCCCACCAGACCAGGTTGCCCAAAGCCCCATCCAGCCTGGCCTTGAACACCTCTAGGTGTGGGGCGTCCACAGCTTCTCTGGGCAACCTCTGCCAGTACCTCACCACCCTCTGAGTGAAGAATTTCTTCTTTACATTTAATCTAAACCTACCCTCTTTTATCTTGAAGCCCAAGCTTCTTGTCCTATCACTATGCTCCCTGGCAGAGTCCCTCCCTAGCCTTCCTGTAGGTCCCTTTTAAATATTGAAAGGCCACTATAAGGTCTCCTCAGATGTCCCCTCTCTGTTGAGAAAACCTTGTTTTCTATTATTCAACCAGTTATTAATACACACGATACTCCTTCTAACCCCCTTGCAATTTAATTCTTTTTCAAACACTTCCAAGAAACAGCATGGCTTTACTCTGCACAGTATGGGACCTTTACCAACACACCATGTTTGTCCATGACTGCATATATTCTCTGTCGTGTCCCTGAGTGGAAGTCGGGACTGCTGATCTGTTTCCTGGTTTAAAAATTAGTACCGCATCTGTCATCTTCCATTCCTGTGGCACCACAGCTGAGGTGCTACGGATGGATGGATTATGTATCACAGCAGTAGTTTGAAGACTTTATATCTGGGTTCCAGCTATATTCAGAACTCCTGTGTGAATACCTCTGGGCCCTGCCAGCTAGCCGTGATCCGTATTATCAGCTGTGCTGAAGTCTCATTTATTCACTCTAGCTTTAGGAAGCTCCTTGCCCTAAAAAAAGGTGAATGCAGTGCACATGGAAAATTTACTACTAACTTTGTTCCCGTGGCCTTTTGCCTGTCTTGCTCACTTCTTTTACTGTTTGGTATCATATCAGTCCCACAGACTTCTGGCTGATGGCCCTTAGAGCAAAATGTGCTGTGACAGACTGAGAGAGGCGAGGTTGCTCTGCCATTCCCCAGTACAAACCCATTGCAGGGCTGACCATGCATTCCCAGGGCACAGCTTCCTTTAGGTTCTTTTCAAGAAACCTCTTCTTTTTTTATGAATCACATTAAAAATAATAATAATAATAATAATGCAAAGAACACCATCATTATTGCAGGTTTTGTGCATGCATGTGTGCCTTTTTGGCTCCTGCAGGATGGCTGAACTTAACACACTACAATCCCTTGTGTGGAGCACTCCCCAGATGCACAGAGACCTACCGAACGGCGTGTGCTGCCGAGCAGCGAGCAGAGAGCTGTGCCCTGCTCCAGGCCCCATGAGATGGCAGCCGCAGGGCAGCTTCAGCCAGGGGAGCTGCTCTGGGCCGCCCCTGGGGAGGGAGGCCCTGCGCCTTGCCCCGCAGCAGGATGCGGAGCCGTGACCGTGCCTGTGCCATGCTGCATGATGCCGGCCCGGCCACCCGCGAGCTGAGGCCATTGGCTCTAGGAGGGTCCAAGACACCCAGGGCCCAGGCCCAGATCCTTTTTGGGTCCAGCTGAGGCTGGGAGTGCTGTTGACAACAAAACCTTAAAGTCAGGACTGGGGTTCCCGGCCTAGCGGGTGCCATGTCCTTTGGCCTGCCACTTGTGCCCATGACCGGCTCGCAGCAAAGCAGGGCAGGTTTGTGGGGAAGGGGCTCGGCACCCGGCGGGGAGCAGCCTCCTGCACACTTCTGCAGTTCTCAGAGAAAGGCTTTGGTCTCTGCAGCTGGTAATTTTATTGCAAAGATAGAAAACATCACACTTACTGGCTTTGCCAAAAGCACTTGAAAACAACTTCAAAGAGGACACGGCTCCGCGCCCCTCGCTCAGAGGGCAAAACATCCCTTTATAGAGAGTTAAACCAGACCTATCGCATGGTGGGGGGGGGACACACACATCTTCTCAGACCTTTTGTTGCTCAGACAAACTCCTCAGTAACCCTTTAGACGTTAAATGTGACTTTGTGCTGACAACGGCTGAGCTTGCGTTCAAGCCTCAGAATTGGTTTCTGTGGCTGAGAGCTTGAGCTTTACGCTGTTAGTCCCAGCGTAAGACACGGTCCTTCCAGTTAAATTTCACACAGACATAGCAGCAAACAGCAAGGTACAAGACCTACCTTCCTGTCTTGAGCTCTCCTTGTGGTGGAATGAGCTTTGCTTACCAGAGAATCGGTTGTTTTCTCATTTCTTGTCAAGAATGCATACCTCTCCAAATCCGTGGCTTTCTTTAGGGGAAGGAAAAATGCACTCAGTTTTTATGAATTTTCTTTTTTTACTTCAGCTGGTCCATGATCAGATTGGGTCAGTCAACTCACTTTCTCTACATGAAGGAGGAAATGGGCAGGGAAAAGAAAACCAGTCTCACCTATTCCCTTTATGCTGAGGAGTAAGATTAATGAGTGGGTAATGTACAGAGGGCTCTGGTGGCTCTGTTAATTTCCCATTGCTCTCCCATGTGTCTGTCTGTATGTCCCACGTATGTCAAGTCTTGCGATGCTTGTTGATAGCACAAAAATCCTGCTGTCATGGAAAACCACTATTTCTGTGAAGCGCTACCTGCAGTCTGACTGAAAAAGTTCCTGCCACGGGGGAAAGCTCAGGGCAGAAGTTCAGCTCTTCCTCGGCAGCCGCTCCTGTACCTGTACCTTGCTCTGGACAGTGGCTCCAAAGGCTTCAAAAGGCTTCAAATAAAGGAATGAGCTGACCTTTAAAATACTCTGTGGCATTATGAGCATCGAGGCCTGACAGAGCTTGCTGCCCCTGGGAAAGCATTTCTTGCCTTAGGGACACCACCGGGAGCACAAATACTGACTAATGCCCGGCAGCATCTCCACAGCAGGCCCAACGCAGCCACACCTGTGGGTTTCAATGGAAAATGGACCTCAGGGTCTTAATTTCTAAAATGTGCATATGGCAAAGCACACAATAACCCAGCTAGCATACACAGATCTTGTTCTAGAGCAGTCCTATTCACAGCACTGCCAACTGCACATGTCCAAAAATCACAAATCCAAAAATCACTCCCTTTATAGAAAGGGACTAGTTTTATAGTAACGGGATTAGGAAAGAAAATAACAGTGACCTTTTGCTTTGCTTGAACCCTTTAATCAAAACCAAGTAACAATTTCCAACTTCTCTCTAGCTCCTGACAGCTAGAAACTGAATTATTGCTTTTAATCAAGCCTGGGGTTGCCCTGTGTTCCCTGGGCTGTGGGCACCGGGGCTCTGGGAGCCCACCGGTACTGTGATAGCTGCAGAAAAGCTCCTTGGTTCCCCAGAGCACACCTGCAGCAGCAGAAGAGCATCTCTGCATATGGATTTCATTCTCAATAGCTATGGGATGAGCTTGTCTTCTCTTTGCAGCCCTTTTGAGCTGATTTTTCCAGTGGTAAGAACTGTAAGCCAGCTTCTGTATCAGTGTGTGGTGAACAAACACAACCAGCTGTGTATTTACACAGAGCTGCTGAGCTCAGCACAGCTACCTCGGTGAGGCAAACTGCCTGTAGTTTTTACCATAAAGGCGGCAGACAAAGGCACAATAAAGGCCGTGATATATAAATACGTGTGGCCAGCCTTCATGCTTGCTCATGAAGCCACAGTGCCTTGTCCGCACCTGGTTTCTACCAGGGCAATTTTATTCCATGGCGGCAGCTTGCAGCATGTGCTGCAGGGACAGGAGCCACCTCCCTCAGGCAGAGGCCATACACAGCTCTCCAAAGCACAAACAAGGAGGCCAGGTAGGAGGATGCGAGACTCAGAAGGTCTTCAAGGTTCTGGTCTGTGTTCCCAAAATTATTTTCACTTTTTATCCAAAGACTGGAGTGCAATGCATAAGCAGACCTGCCCTCCGTGCCCCAAGCACAGCCGCTCATCCCTCAGCCACACAGCCAGGCTCTTTCTTGCTGATTCTCTCTGATGTGGGTTTGAACATCCTCCAGCTGAGAAAGCCTTAAAACCCTTGTGTCTCATTTCCTGAGCACATGTTCAAACCACTAACTTAAAATTGAGGCATTAACCCCGATGGCTGCCTACCTCTGCTGTGCCAAGCGTACGGCACCCAGCTCCGGGTCCCAGATTCCACCTCAGTAGCCCTGCGACTGCGAGCTGAGTGTGGAAGCCCCATGGCCCTGCAACTCACCAAGGGCTTCAGAGGAAATCGTGCAGGCAGGGAGCGGTGGGCAGGGGCCCACCTGCAGGCCGCTGGCCTGCCAGCTTTCCCTCAACGCCCGCCGCACAGGGAGGCTTCACGCCGAGTGTGGTAGCCCCCAGCTATTACCTCAGTCTGGTAGAAAATAGACGCAGAGCATTTAAAAGGAAATAAAATGTGTTCTCCAGATTTTAAAATATCCCTGTGAATTTCAGTAGAGACTGTGCTTCTTCTGTCAGGTGCTCCATGCTTAAAATACCACCAGAAAATACATTTAGTGAAATTATACCTTTTAAAATAATTCTACGCATAGCAAGAGCCTGATTAGTTTCCTTTTTAATAAAGCATCTAAGACATCTCCATATGGATTTAAGAGGCTAACCCAACTTGGAAGTGTCCAAAAAGAAAGCACTTTTTTATGTGAGCTGTCTTGTCCAAGAATTTAATTTTAGCCCATGTTTTTGTAGAAGATTTACCATTGCTGAGAAAACCTTGTGCATTGTCACTCTAAATATAGATCCGCATGCTGCAGGAATACTGAATAGTTTGTTCTGATCTTCAGGACAAAATAATATTTTTACTTCAGCATGAAACAGTGCTCAATCTTCATCCCCTTTGTGATTCCAGATAAGACAGTCTGGCCCACTGCAGACAGAAAAAGCTTTTTCTGCACTGACATGGAACAATGCTTTCTTATTCCAGTACGAATTTAAAAACCATACTGCTTTTCAGGGTGAGTGTTTTATGATGCCGAAAGAGGAAAAAATAACAGATAAACATTTATTTTGTCATAGAGAAGGAGTTGCTTAGAGCTGTCCTTCATCTTCTAGGCATGAGATCACAAACAAACGAGATTTCAGGTCCCCAAAGCGATGCAGCAGCCCAGCCAAGTACCCCAAAATCCGAGGGGATTCATCACATCGTCCCTCAGGCCACCGTGGGACTGGGATCCCCGTGCCGGTGCCCAGCTCAGCTTCCCCCACTGCTGCCCCAAGTGATGCCCTTGGCACCCCAAGCTGCTGGGGGCCGGCAAGAGCTTCAGCCCCTTACATCAGGCTGGATGAATGCAAAACGGCGTGCCTGGGGGCTGCCAGCGACGGTGGTCCCCGCTGATCCTTCAGGTGTTGTGCCGGGAGCCCTCTCACCAGGGACACCCGGCCTCCTGCCCGCCACCAAGGCTGACGCCCTCCGCCAGCACAAGCCCAGCCCCTGCCGATCTGCCCGCAAGGGATTCTGTGCTTTGTTCATGGGTTTTGGTTGTGTTTTTTTCCCCCTTTTTTTGTTTCCCATAGAAATATTTCACAACTATAGAAGGAGGAAAATGGCTCACGCCGTCAGCTCTGTCTGCAAACTCTCTCCCACTTCTTGGCAGAGGAATTTATTGGTGGTGCTCTGGCACCATCGTGCACTCCCAGGCTGAAGAGATTAGTTGTTTTAGTTGTTTCTAATTAATATAGAATTTTAAATAAGTTTTCCACATAAATTAGACTCTTGCACTCTTCAGTAGTGCCAGATGGACAGAGTCATCTGTCAGAGATTAACAGTCATTAAAGGACCACTTAGTATTAAAAAGAAATAACAATTCTGTAGAATTCCAAGAAAATTTTTGCTTTGTACAGGGGCTGAACTAAACAATCGCATGTGAAGCTGCTCTTGTTTTCAGAGATCAGCATTTATGACTGCTTGTATAATGCTTTGCTGAACTTGAAACAAGGGATGGCTGCCTGATTAACCCATTTGTACCGCTCGGGGACATTTCTGAGAGCCGCTCGTCTGGGATGACGCTGCAAATGCTGCAGAAAAATTTGGAGAGTGGGAGACAGCGCAGCTGGCACGCATCCATGGGCAAGTGACGAGCAAATCAGGGATTGTTGCAGGAAAGGGTTAAGCCCTGGATAAGGTGCCTTTCCCTTTGACTTCAGAAGACGGCCCTGGGTATGGTCAGCAATGGCACTGCTCAGCTGATGGGTGCAGCTCTTACCTGCAGGCTTCCCCCCAGAGCCATCAGCACACACGCAGCCCCAAATAGCACAGAAATAAAGAATGTAAGCTCCCAGCTCTCCAAAGGCTCAGCCTGCCCTTTGCGTACCGGCAGCATGGGGTGGGAGCCTCACAACAGGAGCTCGCTGTGGCGCGAGGTGCAGAAAGACATTCGTGCAGCCTCTGGGCTCAGGTTGTACCTGACAGCCACTGGAGATGGGGCTCGCTGGACAAGGGGGCCCTTCGCCTTCTCCTGTTTCTGTCACTTAAATCTATCAATGCCAACAAGGACAGTGCTTAACAGGTCATTTTCTGCTTCCACTGGAAGAGTCAGGTGTGGTCTGCCACCAACAGATTTCAGGGTGCTAAAAAGAAGAGGAAGTTATCTCAATTTATCTTAAAGGACCATCTCGATAAACCAAAAGTTTTCAAACTGGTTGTGCCTCGCACAATTCACCGTAGGTATTTCTACCACTGGTAGAGGCTAGCTCAGAGCAGGCTGAGGTTACCTGAGAATTTGGGGAGGGCGACCAAGGTCATGCAGCACTGACTGGGGCAGATGTAGTGCCTTGCTTTATGAAGGGGGGACAGATGAGCAAGACAACCAGAGATCAGCTGGCTTAGCTTCAGCGCCCAGAAAAACACTAAGAGAACAAACCTGTTGACAAGAAAGATGCCAAGCTGATGAGTGATGGCAAACACAGATTAACAAGGAACAAATGAAACCCATTTCAGGTTCCTCCTGCCAGAGGATAAAAGTGGAAGCTGCCATTTGACATGAGCAACAGATGTGCTCTGACTGCAGGAAAGCTCTGGTATTTCCTCACGTGGCGTGCTTGCAAGGGGAAGTGACTGAACCAACGGGACACTGCTGTAAGGTACATTCAGAGCTAGCCAGAAAGCTAGTCCAAATAGCCAGGAAATGTGTGGTCAGACTGGAAGGGTGCATCAAGCATGGTTCCTGTTGAAGCCAGCCCATGTTACTATACATTGTCTTCATTAATGCTTTGGACACTGAGAGCCTGGAGTACAATTATTAATTTTGCCGGTGATGACTAGGGTGGAAGGACTACCAGTACACAGGAGACAGCTGAGGCATTCAAAACAATCTTTGTTTTGAATCTTGCCAAACTGGTGAAACTATCTAAAAACAGAAGGTGGTTTGATAAGGACAGGAGAAAGTGCAAGCCTCTCAAGGGCTTCTGGATGAACAGACACTTGACGAGGCAACACCTGGCTGCTTTTCTGCTGAATGTAGGTGTTAGCATGTGTCACGGCACCTCACTGCTGTGGGGAGGGCGAGCGTCACACGGGGTGGCACCACACAGCGCTGAGATGTGCGAGACCATGAGGTGATGCTCCCCACTTTCACACCAGTCTGACCTCAGCAGAAATACCACATCACTTGGGATGCTGTGCTTCAGGGAAGCGTTGATAGCCTGGAGGAAAGCAGCAAGTGCAACAAGTCACAGTGCAGGAAAGGAGGGAGGGAAGTAGGGCTGCTCTTGGAAGGAAGAGAAAACTGAGCAGAGATACAATAAAGGTTTTTGTATTGCAAAAATGGTCGGTGCAAAAGAGGTAAGAGACTTGGACAAGCCTGCTGGGGCAGGAAGACAGCACAGGGGATTAATTTGCAGAGTGGAGATCCCAACTCAGGAAGGGCAGGAAAGCCCCTACAGGACCATGCCAGGGACTGCAGATCACCATGCCAAAGGCTTTCTGTGGACACATGGGAGAAACTGCCAAGGGTAATTCAAGTGTGTGCACTCTGAACCAGAGGTGGCATGGAGGACGTCCTGACTGTCACACTACGTGACACTGCCATCTCTCCAAATGCCTGCAAGCCAGAAAAATACCCTGGTAGCTGTGGTGGAGGTCACTGATGTTACTCTGTTGCTGCTATCTAAGGGAAGTCAAGTACCACTGCTTCTGTTTTTAAAGATGAGTAAAACTGAGGCATGTATCCCTGCTTGGGTGAAAGCTTGGTGTTTGACCAAGCTTGCCACAGAAGTGGGCAAGAAGGCTGGTGTGCTCTCCTCCAGACTGTGCACCCCCACTGACAGAGATCTGGGGGAGCAGACGCCCAGCTGGAATCTGCTTTTTGATAAAATCAAGATTAGGCTCAGTTTTGTGTCTATGTTATGTTGCTCAGGGAAATCATTAGGAAAAATGTTGTGTTTCATTTATATAACAGCTTAGAAGAACTTTAATCCCTTCTGTGAACCGTATGTGTAAGAGAAACCTGAAGGTTTCATTACACTTCATTTATCTATTAAATCAATGCACATCCCCCCATCTCCGAGGGGGTCCTTTCTCTCCTGTAAATTTCTTTTTAGAGTCACACGCTGCAGGAGGTGATGTATTTGTCTGTTAGGCCAAAAGGAAAAGGGCAGATAAACAATAGACTTAATCCTTCTGATCTGATGGGAGAGCTGAAGAAGCTTCAACCTCTTTTGAAAAATCCCAGGAGGGCAGAGACTGAGAGCTGTTCCTAAGCCATCCTTACAAAGCATTGCGAAATCCCTTGGTGAAAAATACCCCACAGCAGTGACTACATAACTACCCAGCTGTGCTGTACCAGCAGTAGTGCAGCCAGTAGAGGAAGGGCTGCAGTTATTCCTCATCTCACCTGGGCCCTGTGTCCCCTTTTTATCCCCCACATTCAAGAGGGACACTAAAAAACTGGGGCACACCAAGATGGTTATGGGTTTGGAGACCTTGTCATGTGAAGGAAGGCTGAAGGAACCAGGGTCATGCCAGTCTTTCGGTATTTGAAATGTATTGGTGGGGATGACGATGGCACTTCCTTCACAATAATGTGCCATAGTGGGATGGGTGAGGTTGCTTCAGGACAAATTTTGTCACTGGTTAGGAGAAAAAGTTCTCCACCATGACACCAACCAAAGGTTGGGATATGTTGCCAAAGACAGCAGCATTTCCCTTGATGGAAATCTGCCAGGCTTGGCATGACAAGGCCTCAGATGGCCAAGCGTACAGCCCGCTGCCAGGGCACGCTGACCCAGCTGCGCTCTCTCACCCTGACCAATCTGGGCTTTGCCCTGGATTTTGCTTTTCTCAGCACAGTGAGCTGCTGGAGACCTTCGCCAGGCTGGCTATTGCCCCATGTCACCTCTGCTCCTACAGAGATGCAGCTGTGTGGTAGCACCAACAGGGCCCGAGCCTCCCTTGTGCTGGAGGCAGAGCTTCGCCCGAGGTCAGGCTGCAGCGGTGTGTGTCTGGAAAGGGCCAGGGAGGGCACAAGGCACCAGGGCCGGGGGGCGGCCGCTCGCCAGCAGAAAGAGCTACTGAGCCATGGGAAGGGAAGGACAGGGATTTCGAAATGTCTTCACTGACACAACGCTGCTCCAGCTGAAGTCAGCTGGAAAAAACGCGGACACGGTCTTTCTTGCTTCTCTTCCAGGCCGTGTCTTTAGTCCCTCACCTTCTGACTTCATTTTGGAGCACTGCTTGGTTATAAACTGAGCTGGATCCAGCCTGCAATTTCTCTCTCAGATAAGATGAGTTTAGCAGCTAAAAGAACCTCCAGTAATAGAAAAGCTCAAAGCTTATCTGTCAAGAAAATGGAACCTAGCAGTGTTTAAACAACAACAACAACAACAACAACAAAAGCAGCTTGGCTCCTCGTCCTTTTTAACAAACAAAATAATCTTGTAAAATCAACTAGCAGATTGGATAAATGAAACGCCTGCCTGGGGTCAGATGGCATGCACTTATCTCCAGATGCACTGGAAGCACCTTCTCATTGTCCCCAGCTCTGTCCAGCTGCAGGAGCTGTCAGCAGCACCCACCCACATCTCCGCCCAACAGGCAGCATCTGCCATCTGGCTCCTATCAGCCTCGTAAGAACACAGGGCTTAATCCATCTCCTGTCGACACTGATGGCAGCTTGGTTGGACTCAGAGGTATTTTTCCAAGCATTGTAGAAGTCAACACCCGTGCAGAACTAAATGCACTCACAGGCCCAGCCTGCACTGCACACTAGGAGCCAGGCTGTCACAAGGATTTCACAAACCGCCTCTTGCACTGAGCTCACAGGAAGCCTTCGCATTTCCTCATAAAACTCAGAGGGCAAGGGTAGCTCTAACCTTTAGCAAACTCCCACCTAGGCCCTAACTGAAGAACAGCCTTCATGAAATACCAGACAAACCAAAGCATTTGTGCATGACTTGCTAAACACACGAGGGGCCATGCCCATAGACCCAGCCGACGGTGCACTATCACCACACTTTGAACGAATGTTTATGAACTTTGTCAATTAAAATCTTTGTAATAGATGCTGTTGCCATTATGTTCGTTGTGGTTTGGGACAAAGCTAACTCAGTAGGTAAAGATCTCAAATTGCATTTTATTCTTTCTTTTTTTTTTTTTTTTAAATACAGTATTGTAATGTGACAGCTTGAAGATGTGCTTTTAGACATGCCCAGAAAGCGCAGGACAAACTGGAAAATTAAACACTGATATATTACAAATAATTTATTTGTAAATAGTTTGTACATTTATATACATATATATATTTGTATAATATATTTGTAAATATATTGTACAAATAGTTTATTATTTTACAAATAATAAACTGCTATTGACTAGCAGGGACAAAAAAGTACTGCCAGCTTCTGTCAGGACACAGCACACATTTCTCCACCAGAAGCCCCTGCTCTTCCCCAGACACAGAAGCCCAGAGAAGCACGACACTGACACCTAGTGTTAACCAGGCCTCCCCTCCCCCAAGTAAAATTTAATGTAATTTAATATTTGGTAACTGTCTTCCAAGAACGGCACTGGGCACCCAAGCCTCCCTTTGTGGTCTGCATCAGTTAGATCACTGAAGTGCTCAAGTGTAGGCCAAGTGCTATTATTTTTTGAGATTTCTCCCACATTCTTGCATTAAACAGCAGAAGCAACGCTGTTTTGACCAGCGACCTTATTCTGCTGGTCAAAATGGACTGCTTCCCGCCCACCAGGTCTCTGCGAGGTGACAGTGGGGCAATTTCTTGCATTCACTTGAAACTGCAAATTACTGTAACACTCCTCAGAGACAGACATGGCAGCACAACCCTTTCCACACACTGAGCCACCGAAGGGACAGCTCTACTGTGAGCAAAAGCAGGTTTTTGGAGGACTTGCTGTCACCTTCATTGAGCAGAGAAGGCCTGGGCCTGGCCAGTGGAGCACCCGCCCGCTTCCCATGGTCCTGGGCAGCTCCTGCTGCAGGCCTGAGGGCACGGCCTCCACCCCAGCCTCGTCCAGGCCCTCCTCAGGAGACGAGCATGGTTGGAGTCATACCTACCCTGCAGAAAGCTGCTAACATATCTTTTTGATTTACATATATACCTACACACATTCTTTAAGTGAACACAAAAATACCCTTTAAGTTTCCATGAAGTACATGTTTGTCGGTTGCAATCCATGTTATCCACTTCACTGGAATTATTTTTCTGCACAACCTCAGTGTTTTGGATAGTGGATTGGCTTGGAAATGCGTGAGACACACAGGTGGTGCATTGTGTTGCTCTGCCTCCACAGCAATTTTCCAGATGGACAAATGCTAAACACTACCAGCACTAGGTACTCATATGCAATAACCAAGATCATTTATTCCAGAACTGGGTGAAAGCAGTACTGTCAGCTCACAGTCCCACAAACTGAGAATATTCTTCCCAGTGCAGAAAGCATCATTTCTCCCTGAATGTATCGTGACACCAGCTGGCATTTCCCAGCCATCCATTTACAGCAGACATCATACTGACAGGACTGTCTCCTTCAATCGTGATCATGAAGGGAAGAAATAAAAATAATAAAAAAAATGTAGCATTAAAAAAGACACAGGAACTCAATAGCAACTCACCCCAGCTGAGCTTAGAGGCTCACTGTCCAAACCTTTGTAACAATTTCTGGATATAAAGGGAAAGTAATTGAGTCAGCAGTTGAGCATCAGCCAACATATCCAAAGGGCCTGCCCCCAGGGATGTGCCCCAGAGATCAGCAGGAAAAAAAAAAAAAAAAAAAAAAAAAAAAAAGCCACCTGAACTTTTTACCCAAGCAGAGACTTGATGCAACAGCACTGCTTTATCATTCTTTTACAATTTGCCACAGAGAAGATCCGAGAAGTTAAGGGTGGGAGAGTTCCTATTTTATTAACACCGTTATACTTCTCTTTCCATTTAGGACTTCGCCATATGCAGAGCAGATACGTTACCAGGGAAGTCTGAAGTTGCACTGCTGGCTTTGCTCACAGATTTGTGGCCCTGGGTCAGTTTTTCTTTCTCTTTTTTTTTTTTTTTTTCCCCCCAGGAGGGAAAATACAGGAGGAGAGGTTGAGATTTTTATTTGTTTGAAAAGAGTAATTACGTAATTTTGCTTTCACAAGCTTTGAAAAACATGTATAGAACTGTTTGTTGGGAATACATATTTACCACCAATGGCTGAAATGGTTATTTTCATCTCTTAAATCTACCATACACAGCCACCATCAACTTAGAAACTTGCGCGTTGTGGGGTGATGTCCACCAGTCACCTTCGCACAAAGGCCCAGGCACCTTTACTTACCTGTAATTTGAAGGTATCACTGTAGGGTTCTCACCTTGGAGCTTCAATTTGTTGAATCCAATGCTGCTTCTCCTCTTCGATGCAGCAGTTAACAGACTGCCCACCACTGCAGCAGGGTGGGCAATACTGCAGCATGTCAGCTGCTGCACAGGACAGTAAACCAGCTGACATTAAAGACAAACTGCAACCATTTTCTTCCCACCTAAGCCTATTCTCATCTTTCTCTGCTCTCCTCAAACAGATAAAAGTCTCTAAAAAAAGCAAGCAAGCTAGCTGATAATTGCATCTAAATTTAGTAATATCACCACCGTATCATTTTCGTTCCTGAGGTGGAACTAACGGGAGAGGGATCTCAAACCTTGCATCAGGGAGCACTTCAACTGAACAGGCACCCAGAAACGACAGGAAGAAGCAAACACTAAGTTCACAGCTCATGCTGGAATAAGATAACCCCAAATGACACAGGCACCTGGAAGTTGTCTGCAGCATGCACAGACAAATTGTTTCCAGAACTGGATAAAATCAAATAAGGAAAAAAAAAAAAAAAAAAAAAAAA
>CM021767.1:22112962-22142603 GCA_011076525.1 Nettapus auritus
AAAAAAAAAAAAAAAAAAAAAAAAAAAAAAAAAAAAAGACACCAACACCCCACAACCTTGAAAGAAAAAAAGTTCTAGAGAGTTAGAATAGAGGTAATAGATTTTGCATTACATTTTGCAGGGCAGAAAGACTGCAGCCAGCTCATCCCTACAGACCAATTCCAAGCTATAAGGTTTTGCAGTCATCTACTGATTAGACTACCTGGCTGCACTGTAGGCCCAAAACATCTCACATTTTTGAGGTGTACTGAACTGGATACCAAAATTCAGTTTCCCATCACGAAGATCTTTCCATAGGCTAGATTCAGGCTCAACTTCAGGAAGTTTCTCACAGAATTAGGATGGCAAAAGGTCACTAGACAAGCAACTTCAGCTATTTCACCGTGAACGTATTGGTTTGGGCAATTTTTTGAGAGCAGATCAGATACTAGTTAGCATACTGAATTCAGCCTGAGAAAATAACAACTGCAAATAATGTGATGTTATTCGAAAGCACAGCTTCCCTTCATGCAGCGGAGAATTTTTTATTTTTGTCAGAGAATAAGGGGAGGAAACAAATCCATTAAATGGGGGGGAGGAAAGGGGGGAGATTAACAACCAACCTGGCACCAGCCACTGAAACCAAGTGCTGAAGTACTGTGGGGCTGCATGTGCAAACATCAAATGACAAGTTCCCAATGCCTTTGTTGCCCATCGTGCTCATGCCGGCACTTCCTCATGCTTCTGCTGAGCTAAAACCTAGGCCAGGGAAGAACTACTGCTTCATTTCACTGCCAACAACAAGAAGCTGAAGAATTATTTTTAAAACTCCTTTTAAAGACAGTATGTAAAAAAAAGTCCAGGAGGCCCTTTTGTAAAACAACATGAGAACAGGAAAAACAAAGTGTGTTTTGATCAACATTTTCACATATTGAACGTTTTTCTAAAACGCCAACATTTGAAAACAATCACTTTCCTGGATGGATTCATCACACCACCAGCACAGTCAAATCCCAGTAATCCTATGCACAGAAAAAGCCTCCCCAGAAGTGAACAGGACTGTGAAGACTGACTATTGTATAAAGCAGATACTGTTCATCCCAAAATGCTACCTTCAAACGTGGATTTGAGTGAAAACAAAATCTGTAGTGAAGGCAATAGAAGAAACTGGAGTCTTCAGTGAAGATCTTTTCAGGAGCTCGTTATTCTTATTGCTTTTCCTTCTGGCATTTTAAACTGAGACACCAGGAAACTGAGTGCTGAATTCAGCTCCCTCCAACCCCACCACAGAGTCAAGATCCCCAAAATTGAGTTCTTTACAAAAAAATTATTGAAGTTCGAGCATTTTATCACAACACTTTAACTTTCTCGAGTGAGCTTCTGAACTGTCATTGCTGGTATTATTAGTAGGCACAGAAATTCCCATTTTAATTAAAGACTTTATTTTGAAATACATTACACAGTTTACATGTGAAGTGCTTTCACTGTAAGGTATTTCGTAACATTGCACTGAGCAAAATGGCTGACCATTTTCCTTGAAGCTCTTCCAGTTATGTTTTGTTCTTATTAACAGGATCTTGGAGAACTAAGATGCAACTTTGATATTTGTATTCAGAAGCTATTACTACGTTTACCTTAGGGAGAAAGCATACATTTAACTCTTCCAATTAACTGTGTGCTTTGGTAACAAAGTTAAGCATTCAGCATTAAGACTGAAAGAAATCCGAGTCCTAATTAAATTTGTATCCACCAAAGATTAAAAAAAACAACTTTCATCACCAAATTATTTTTAATAAGGCACAGTCAGACGAATATTAATGAAGACTGGCTACCAACTCAGTTTTACTTGCACAGTCTTCCTGCTGGTCTGTCAAAAACAATCTGAAGTTGTTTTTCCTGTCTGCTGCTGGGAATCTTCAGGAAGAAGACCAAGCAATAAGGCAACTAAAAGAAAACATGCAAGGAGGTTGGGCATTCGCGACAGATTCTGAACATCTGCAGAGTATGTCATCCTGTAAGCGGTGTTCACCTCTTGTTATTGAAATTGTGGCCAACTGCGATAGGGAAGACAGAAGTGGTGTAAGCAGGGCCTGTTTGCAACAAAGGCTGTTGCAAAGGGTTGGGGGTTTTTTGTTTGTTTTTAACAGAAGAAAATCAAAATGTTGGGTATGCTTTCAGGTGAAGACATTGTATACAGCAATTCCCACAGCTTTCAAAGATAATCTAAATTGAATTCTGAAATTCCCCTCTGCTCCTCAGAAAAGCTGAATGTAACAGGAGGTTGCCTGACAACAGGTCAAATATCAGGGAATGAAATCTCCATTTAGATAATGAGCCAGTACTGCCATCCTATTTAGCATTTCTTATTAGAACGAAAGGACGTTCTGGGAATGATAATAGCTCAGACAACCACACCAATATAATATTTTGGCAGGAAGAAAGTTCAAGAACTCCCAAGATGAGATGATGTTTGAAGAACATGAAACAATTCAATCCCCAGTCAAAGAATTAAAAACACAAAAAAGGGTGGGGAGGGGAGATGGGGGGACAGGGACAAGACACAGGAGAGAAGCCTTCCCCTCTCAATTAAATCTTAAAGGACTAATTGCTTGAGCGTAGCACTGTATGGCTTCTGTGGACTACGAATACTTCATAGACACTCGTAAGAACTGTCATTTCAAGATGTTTAAGTCATTTCAAATAAAAATACTGCATCCATTCCCCTTCAATAACCAAACTGAGCATAAGAATCATTAAAAGTATTCCTGATACAAGTGCGTATCACATACTAAAAGATATTTTATAGATAATACTGTAAACCAAAATTAAAACATACAAAAGAATTTAAAAAACCTTTTGCACAGCTGAACTCACAGTGCAGGTTTAAGATAAATCTGTAAATGAAGTAGTCATAACAAACGTTGAATATAAAATACATTCTGAAGTATTTTACAGAATGGCTGAATTATCAAGTCTAAGAACTGAAGATAAAGGATGTTAATGACAAGCAGCCACATACAGAACACAAAGCAATAAGTTTAAAACAGACTATTTTGGTTTGTGTAGCCCTTTATTAGCAACTAAAATAGAAGATATCTGTTGTACATCACGGGTAGTAACTGACTATACTGGAGTTTTATTATATTCTAATACAGGATCATTTATAAATGCGTTGTTTTCCTTTTTTCTTTTATTAAAAAGCTTCCACCCCTTTTTCCATTTACAACTTGCAAAACTATTCTGAAAGCTGAGTACATGTGCACAGGTCTGCAAAGAGTGCAAATTTAGGATATGGTAAATGCTTTACATGTTGCATTTGTAAGGACTGTCTGCCACCATACCTTCATAGCCATTACCTTTTCTAAAAAAAAAAAAAAAAAGAAAAAAAACACAATGTTTTGATACCAGCCTTCCTTCCATTGTCCTAAACAAGAAAGCATTTTTAAATGAGTTGAAACTAAGGAAGGACTACACCTACTAGAAAAGAAGAAAGTTCTATTAGTTTGAGGTTTCAGTATACCCAAAGACCAGGGACTGTATCTTTGTAAGGGCTAGGCCGGGACCCCGTATACAGAGTGTGTGCAGGTGCCATCCCTGAGCATTCAGAGGTTCAATGGACCATAAGTGCTCCAGCTGCGTAACTCACTGAGCTGTCTTGCCAGTTTCGACACTGGCTTGACTGAGCATAATTCAAAAATGAAAAGCTCATATTCATTCCATTCTTCTGGAGCTCGTTGATAGCCTGAGGAGTGTAAAAAAAAATTTAAAAAAATCAGTGAAATAATTCACGACATTTTCTAGATCTCAGTCCTCCCACTAGCCCCCTGGGAGTTCTTGCACACCCCCTTCATAAAACAAGTACCTCTGAGTAATTTGTGGACCTAATCCATTTCTGTGCTGTTTCATCCACTGATGCTCCATATACCACACTAGGTATATGCATGCAGCTCTCTTAAACAACATTAAACAACTGTTCAAAACAGAACTATAAGCATGGTTTCCAAAGCATCTATGGGGAATTTACACAGAAACAGACATAACCAGAAAAAATGCCACTATTAACACTTCTTAGGCAGCATTTTTTTCCATTAAGGAAAAAGAACGTATCAAGTATATTCCGTGTGAAAACGGACAGAAATGAACAGTTTAGATGAGATTAATTGCAAAACTCATCATTATTTGAGGTTAAGAATTGGATATGTATGCAGAGTTACGCCATAGTACTGAATTTTGCTACATGCCTCCCCAATATTGATATTGCTCATATAAACTTTTATAGACCTCACTTTAAAAGATTCCTCTTGACATTCTTCATAGATTTCCAGTGAATTAAGTTTTCCCTCATAAACAGGTTAACATGCCTCATAGCTTAGATATAAATTACATTAAAAATATAGTGAGACTCACTCAAGCAATATGATAAATCTGCAGCACTCCATCAGTAAAGCAGCTGTGACCCAATTTAAACAACTAAGTTAAGCCAGGTTTATGCCTGCACTGCATCACCAAAGTAGAATATGGGAGCTAGAAAGTACCAGTTAATCTGAGCTCTAATTGCCATAAATTTGTGTGTTAACAGTGCACTGCACTCAGGGAGAAAACTTCTCATCATATTTGCAGAAACTCAGAAATGCTGTCAGACATCACAAGGCATTCACAATAGCTAGCTAATAGCAATACTGAAAAAATATATACATAAAGTATGCTTGTAAGTATTGACTCATGCAAGTATGTAATACTGCATGGAGATGGATTTTGTTTGAAGTGTCAAGAGAAAGTGAATGACTATTTCACTGAAATTCAACACGAACACAGTACCTCATCTCCCTCAGGCAACTGAAAACCTTTGCCCTTGTAAGAACATTATTCTATGTGCAAGACAAGGAAATTAGAAACCAAACTGAGAACACTTGAGAAAAATAAATTCAAGACTTGCCATTTTAGGGCTAAGAAATATTCCAGAAATACTACATTTAAAACAAATGCATACATTTTGCTAGAAGTTGTACTTTGTAGTAGATCAAAAATTACTTACATTTAATAATACACCAATAGGATGTCTTCCACATATTGTATTATGGTATTTCTTCAAGTAATTGCTAAAAGATACAGGATCTAGTTGCTCTATAATGTTCATACCCTGAAAAAGAATTGATAGCCATGATTACTTCACACATTCATAAGCAGCTGTTTATGCATCACCTACTTATAACACAGGGTACTTGAGAAGTAAAACCCCTCTACGTTCTAACAAGGTTATCAAGGGAATCTCAGCATGTGAGGGTCTAGCTTGTAGTCTTCTTGTTGCCATCTCCTAACCAGCAAAAAGTGCAGGAGCTCTTCCCAAGCTGTCAATGATCCAAAGATCTGTGAAGCTATCCTTGTAGACATCCATGAAGCTCATGTTTAAAAAGCTCCTCCCACAGACTAATGACCCCCACCTCCACGGACGCCCTGCTTTCATAGGGTTTTGCACTGCAATAACAAGTCTACTAAAAGAGCAAAGCAGAAAGAAGCTTTCCTCCATCTCCCTGTTAGCAGCATTTGTGACAGAGCACTTGCCTCAGACTTAGGGATATCCAAACACCCTAGACAAACCATCAATATACACGTGTGGTTCAAGCACACAGCAAGTGCAATGTGTCCCAGACACATCAAGCACTCAAGGCAGTTGATCTGGGCACAGGCGGGTCACCTGCTCAGAGCATAAAAAGCAGATCCAGAACATCTCTGAACGCAATGTGCACAGCAGAACCCTACGAGCCAGGAGACGATGCCTCCACATTCCGTGAGGCAGTCACATCTAGACATGCCTTTTTTTTTTTTCCCTCCCACCTTAGCGAGACCCATGGTCCCACAGAGTCAGTTATACGGTCAAAGCTAACACTTGTATACAACAGCAAGCTTTCCACGCATACAAACATTTGTATTCTCAAAAGGCAAAAAGAAACCTGCAACTGCAGATACAGACTATTCTTGCTCTAACCCCATCTAGCAAATCAAATACGATTAAAGTAGTTTAAAGCAGGTCTAACTTAATTATCGTCTGGGTTTCATCATGGCTTCGCTCTTTCAGCTTTAATAGCCTCCATTCTCTGCTGTTTTTCCTCCCTCTGAAGATGATTAATTCCCTTCACCGGGTAAATGAGCCCCAGACACTTACTAATTCAGTACGACACATAGCTGTGCCTCTCGCACGCAGTTGAAGAGACGGAGGTTTTCCTCAGAGACCAGAAAAAAACCCATACATTTTGCATGGGAACAATAGGAAGTCTGTATTAGAAACCAAGATAAGAGAGAATCTCTCTGAAGATTTCTCCTGTTTCTCTGATTGTCCCAACCCCTTCCCTTGCTTTTAGGGAAGCGTAGGTGATAAAAGGAGAAATCATGATGCAGGAAGCAGTCAGTCCATCTGAAGTCTCCACCTCAGGAGTGAAATCTCTCAAATACTGTGCAAGGGCGTTGGCTGATCTGGCAGATACGTCAATTATTCAGACTGGATCACAGCTTAGTATGGAGGAGCTAGACACTCCCAAGAGTCAGGGAGGATTAGGTAACAACAGCCATAACCACCACCTTTGTGTAGTTTTAAATAAAAACAGACATCAGGTGATTTCATAAAGAGATCGATTTTATGGAAAAAATAAAACCAAACTCTGCTGACCAACTGCTGGCAAGAGTTCGGTTCTTCCAGGGTCGTGGAGAGGGCGTTTGGACCCCTGGCTGGTAGGTACAGCTGTTACTCACTCCAGACCTACAGAACCTGAATGAGTGCCAAAAAATAGAGGTAGCTATTCTCTGACTAGCAGTGATGACACAGACATCATTGCATTTCTAAGACGTTTAAGCAGCATGGCTTTGAACCAACCATTTACTTGTAAACAGTACGTGTCAATACACAGCTAGAGGAAGCAGAACCAAAAGCTTCTCTGTATTCTCAAGTGAGAGCAAACATGCATAAGGCACTCAGTCAGATACTGAACAGCTCCTAAGAATGTATTTTATCCATTAGTAAACACTCTTGCGACTTTTTAAAGAAAAGAATGGCTGCTCAATTGAGGGGCTTATATTACAGCCATAAGTCACCGGAACACACTGTGCGTATGGCATTTGAGCATTTGCCTCAAGTGAATGGACATGGATTTATCAGAATGCCCTGTAAGCTTATTTCAATGCACAAATCAGCACTGCAAAACATTTGGAGCTGCACGGTTCATCCCAACAAATATCCAAACTCCATACACCGCAGATTTGAGAAAAGCCATAGGGAATTGGTATTATTCTACCAGCATTCAGCTGTACTGAACTACCAGACATGTCAAATTTTAAAATTGTGGCACTGGAGCAAAGATTCCCAAGGTTGTTTCTCAGCCTCAAATGATTTTGAGAGCAAAGGAAATACTTCTGTCACATCGTGTTTTGTTTATTCCAGAAACAAGTATGAAGCTAGTCAGAAATGACCTGCATTCAACGTTAACTGTTCTGAATCACGTCCAGCTGTATTAAAATACATGACAAAAATCACATGATAAAGATGCAAACTATCACGCAGTTCTGTAGCTTACCACACGGGTATTACAGCACCCCATAGCAACAGCATATCTCAGTTAACCAGACATAAACGGCATCTGCAATATCCTAGCATATTGCATGTAATATGATTAAATGCATTTACAGTCTACAAAATGATCCCTATAGGACTAAGTATCTACCAGTTTACAAAACATACATGAAAGACACCCTGCAGGTTTATTTTATACTATAAACCAGTCAAAGGATTATAGAAGCTTAAGTTTGCAACCAGTTACCTCAGCTGCCTCTTCACACTTAAAAACCAAAGCCCTAGTAGCACGCTTATGGAACTGGGAACAAACTTGGGTTTAGCACTGGTCAGTCCAACTCTCCTTGCATGTATGAATCACTCGGACCAGGAAATAAGCAAGCAAAGGAAGATCACTGGTTGGACACAGTAAAGAATGGAAGGCACGAAGTCATGGTCTTGCATTATGCCCAAGCTAAAATTTCCTCCTGGGCTGGAGCACCGTGGAAGGTGCTAACACGCCTGAGTAGCACCGCAGAAACCTGCAGAGTTCAGCATTTCAAGCCAGTGAGGCTGCGCAGGGCATCTGCACAAAGCCTGCCGGCTGCTTCTGCACAACTCTTTGCCTTATCCCCCCCCCGTGTCCCTTCCCCTTTCAGTGTTCAGGGAAAGAGAACCCTCCCATTGACCTGAGCGAGGTATAAGGTTTCACAAACAGTTATAACATGAGCAATCTGGCAGAGCAGACTGAAGTGCACAGCCTGCGCTTTCTGGCTAGCCATAATCAACGAGTAATTCCTCTTTGGTGATCTATTAAAGAATATTACTAGCTCTTCTTTAAGAAGTTGGCAGGTATCAGGCTGTGATTTACAAAGAGTATTGTACATCAGCTGCCTAATTGCAGCTTCATTTAAGGGTTCTTCCCCAAGGTCCCCCAGTTAATCAGGAGGACGTGTGCTCCTGGCAGTGGTCACACTGCAGGGGGCACTGAGGCACCTCCAGGGCAGCAGCATGGTCACAGTAAGAGTTGCCATGGAGAATCTCATGTTTCCCCAGCAATATTTACAACTCCGTATATTTTATGCTTGAGTCTAAGGGCTCTAAATAAAACTACAGCAAATGAAATTCCTCACAGTGATAACAGATTACTCAATCTTCAATGCCCAGAACATGTTGTGTTGCTTTAGTGTTGCTTAAGCACAAGCTAGAAAAATCACACATAAGCACTTAAGGTCTGGTCTAAGTAAGAGACCATTGTCCCCTCATAAGGGCATTTCCATTACTTTCCCTTTGGAGAAGCCTGGTGGTTATAACAATACAAGTCTTTAGCATGCCAAATCACATTAGAAAAATGTAACATTCATCTAAGGGAACAGGAGGCAGCTGAGCACGGCACATGAAATGGAATGAACTCCTCCAAAAAGCTGGCAGAACATTACAGGGAGATCTTTGTGGCATCGTGCCTGATGTCCCAGTGATCACACAATACTGCTAGAAAGAAATTTCCAAAATCCACCACAAGCCTAACCTGCTCTACACAAGGTTTGGATGTGGAATCATATATTCACATATGCATGATATTAACCAACAGGGAAAAAAAGTATACTGCCATGCAACATGTTTAGTTTTTGAATTAAACTCAAGACTGAAAAAAAAAAGTACTTTTACAGTTAGTAAACCATGTACAGTAGGCATCGTTTTCAGCAGTGTTACAAAAACTGACATTTCCTGTTGGCTGACTAACTACAAAAGGTAAGAATTAGCACAAAGCGATGTATTCACCAAGAGTAATTAAATGCCAAAGTCCAGTCCTCCTACAAGCTTTCAGTGCAGAAATTAGCAAGAGGAAACCAATGTTTGCTAATGCACCTTAATCTGCTCTCCTACAAAACAAGCAGAGCTCCAAATTCTGGGACTCTGCAAAAACACAAGTCTTCGAAACAAAGAGAAACCTCTCAACTGAGAATGGGAATTATTAAAAATGGCCTAAGTAGAACAAAGGCACATTATTCTGCTTCCATTCCAGCAATGACTGGTGAAAACCGAAGATGTTAACATGGATACAGAAAGCAAAAAATTCCAGAGATTTCTCCAACAGATTTATTATTTTACTCCTTCAAGACAAGTGGGGGGAGAGGGAGAAGAAGAGATAATAAATAAACATGCCCTAAATAACAACAGCTGTCTCTTCCAAAGAGATTTACAAAAATTGCAGACATTATCTGATAGTTTTTAGTTGAATTTTAAAGCTATTTGTTTCCAGAAGAATTGCTTCTCTTCTGTAGCTTAAATACGGTTTTGAAAATTAATCATTCTTTTTTCATTGAAAAAAGAATCCTTGGCTCCTGTGTTAGGGAAGACAATGCAACAAAATTGGCATCATGCTCTTTTGTGTACTTAGCATTCCCTCCAGCCCTCTGCCAAACCTAGAACAAAGTACAGTCTAACACTTTTCCCCACCATCTACTACAGAGTAGAAGGGGGTAGGACTACTCCCAGAGAAACAGGGACTTCCATTTTTCTAACGAGCACAATTCCCTACAGCGTTCCTCTTCACAATGAACAATGCTGAAACCACTGACGTAAAGACAATGCTATTTCAATATGCAGGTATCGTAGCTACAGAGTCTGAACTACCACAGCACTCAGTAATTCTCATTGCTTCCCACAAACATAAGAAGTGTGGACAGGAATTCAGTTACACCAGGGGATTTTAAGTAGGTGAACATGCATTTATTCTCAAGTTATGCTTACTACATTATACCCACAACAGACTGTGCACGCTCGTAAAACAGAAGATATTAGCTAAAAACAACAGCTAGGTTCTTTTTCTGGTAAGCAAAGGAAAAGTATACATTTGATAAAATCGCTGAGCTGCAATACTTCGTTAGAGAAATTTCTAAAGTGTTCAAAGTAACGTAAAGTACAGGAGAAATTTGTTAGTTAGTTCCACCAAATCTGAAAACTTACCATTTTATCTAGGTGCTCAATGGATCTATAAATTTCTCCTTGGGATTCATCATAGTAACTGTAACGGAACCTCTGACCTTGAAACAAAAATCACGTATAAAATAAAAAAGGGAAAAATTGTAGCTAAAACACTCCCTAGTACTTACAAAGTAACTGAAACTATAACATCTGTAAGTAGTAATCTTTATTTTTATTTTTATTTTTTTTTAAGCTCCACTGAGGAAATTCTAGGGCAATCATCAAAGTAGCAGCCCAGAAGCGAAGTAAAAAAACTACACGGGAAGGGCAGCCACACTTGAAAAGAAAAACCTGCTCTGTAGAACTGACACTGCAGTACCAGGTATTAATTGCCTGTTAATGCCTTGGTCTCCAATTCTGTAAGTTAACAAGTAAAGCAATATTGCTTTTTACTGTCCCTCTTTAGACAAAAGTCAACCCTGGAGTCAAGTTACTTGTGCTTGCACAACAATACCCACTGTAAATAAAGGTTAAAGGAAAAAGTTCATGATAATTCAATTAACAGTTCTGGATGGTTCATTAGCCACAACAGAGCACAGGTCATTCTTATACAGCTCCAGCTATTCTACAGTTCAAAGATGAGTAAAATATGAACTTAATTACATAAGGTGACCAAAGATGACCATGAAAAAAGAGAAGAAGGTCTGTTGTGTAACATCAAACATGTTTCTGAAGCAGTTCCTTTTCCAGTTATTGTCATACTTAAAAGGAAAACAAAGCATTAAAGCAGAAGGACAGAAGTCAAAGCTTCTGGAAGTTCTGCCACCAAGATGAAGTGGGATAACTCTGGTGATAAATACTCCAGTTGCTATCTTACCCAGCAAGAAAACATACAAAACTTATTTCCACCAAAGGGGAACGTTGCCATGTGCAGTGACTTTTTACCTAGTTAGTTTTGCAAATTCCTTTAAGAAGGTCAAGGGTAAAAAGAAAAAAAGAAAAAGACCAAGAAACTTCAGACACATATTACTGCAACAGTGAAGAGATGCTTATAAACCATACACCTTCACCACTTCTTTCCTCCACTATACTGAATATACATTGCATTCATTTTTTTCAATCTATTGTTCCAAATTTAAAAAGATTTTTTTTTTTTTTAGCTTTACAAAGGTGCTTAAGTTTCAAAGATACATTTACAAGAAGTTAAAATACTTTTTACAGAAGACATTCTTTAAAAGTAACTACAAAACATTCATCGTACTACTATAATGAAGAGATGTGAAACTTACCCCAATGGCAAAAGTCAGAAGAAACCACAAAGAGGTTACTAGGATCAGCTAGGTATTTACTGAAGAGTTTTCCAAATTCCTGCTCTTTTGTCTCACTCAGTGCTCCGACCAACACAGGAATAATAGTAAACTCATCCTTATGGCTTACAAGCAAAAGAAAAAAAGGTTGTAATTTAACTGACATCTTAAGTTTTTTTAGGGCTTGCTAATGAATGGCAGAATGATTTAAAAGGACACTACTGAACTAAAGATAATTTGGTAAGATCACAATACGAAGTTGTTTTAAAGCCTGAAACTACTTCAATTTCACAAAACAACTCCCTCCCCAAAACAGCATCTATTTTTGCTGCAAAGTGAAAACACCAGGTCAACAAAAAAGAGAAGATGCAGTGAAGCCAATTAATAAAGTGCATAAGTGCTGCACAGATGTTGGGTACGTTTCCAAGATCTGTGAAAATGCTCAAGATAGCACCCAGATATATATTGATACTCCAGTGGAAATTTAAAATGCCATAGAAGGAAAGAAAAATAATAAAGTAAAATAATACAGGAAAAAAGAAAGATTGATAAAAACTATTACTTTTAATGATCTTTTTTTTTTTTTTCCAAAGTACTCATCTGAAATAGCAGTTGTAGACAGACCCCTGATGTCAATGTTCCAAACAAATTGAAACTTGCACAGAAAACACCCATTAGCATTTGAAATTTTCAGAAATGCCTTGCAAAAAAAGAAAAAAAATCAGCTATTCAGAAGGAGTCCTGTAAGAATGTCTAACGCTAACTCTATTAAGTCAATATAAACGTATAAATTCTTTTATAATGGGTGTTCCAATTTCATTATTCAGGCGTTTGTTCCACTCACAGTTTCTATTACTGCAACAAATCCTCATCTCTGAGCCTTCCTCCCCAAACTTTTTACTGGGGGATGAGGGACTGCAGTAAGAAAATCCCTATGAAGGGAATTATTTCTTCCTATTGTACCCTCAATGTTTCATCTGCACTTTAGTGCACCTAATGCTCATTCTTGGACAAGTAGTAATTAGCCCTAGTACCTTTCCATGGCTTTAGCAGTGTAAGGCAAATGCATTTCAATACTGTGTTCATCTTCATCTGTCTGTAGAGACATACGCTCAAACATTCCAGTCTTCCACAATTCTCCATAAACTGAAATGAATCAAAACAATTATTTTTAGCCCCAAACATAAAAGCAAAATAAAGTGCATCATTATCAAAACCAAGTCCATTAAATCAAATTACCTGCCACCAACAGTTGTCAACATAAACCATGTTTGTTTTTATAATCAGTTTAGGGATAAGATTACTTTCAAGTCGGAGACGCAAACATAGCTTACTCAATTCACAAGGAAAGTGTGTTAAATCAGTGGCCTTGTTAGCATACAGGATGTTTTTCAGTTATGATACAAAATCCAAACAACAAAATAAAACATTTGAAGATACGCAGGCATTGGCCTAATCACTGAATTCTTATTTTCCCAAACTACATCATAATGTTTCACAAAGAGTTGACCAGCTGAGTCATTGCTGGACGTATTGCTATTTAATCAAATTTGCCATTAACTGAACTATGAGGTCTACAGACAGCAAAAACTGACTAAGTAATCCACACCTATAGGTTATCTTAAGTGCACTTGGTGAAATGCAAAGTGATCTCTGCATTGGAGAACAGTCCACTTGATGAGCAGTTTGATGTAGGGCTCTGCTTTGTTCTCCATTCCATTAAGAAGTTCTACAAAAACTGAACCATTTGTTACCTAAGGTCATTTCTGCAGGCACTATGCAGAAGGCCTGAACTAGCTGGGTTCACCACAGGCATAATAAAATAGCAACACAAATTTGGCTAATTAGCTCTTCTGAAAAAGCTAGTATATTATTTAAGTGTGCCTTGAAATACGTGTGTATTAAAACATCAAGATATCTTCATTGCAGCTTTAAGCTCCATCTGAGAGACTGGTATTTCATGCACTAACAGTTTTATCTCTAGATACTCTGCTACTTTTAAAAAAGGCATGTGCAATAGTGCATCCAAACACAGCCAGCTTGTTCCGTTACCAGAAATAAACTCAAACCAACTCAAGTGCTATCTTTGCAGATGGAGTACTGTGCAGAATGGTGGAGCAGGTGTGTAGGGGGCTACTACTCAAAAGGTAACACTTTTTAATTCTGAGATCCGTTCTCAATATCATTAGTGAACAGGCGCACACTCGTAACAGGAAAGATAAGCGGAGACTGATAATTCTTTACATGCAGGAGCAAAAGACACAAGAAGATTTTAATATAGTAATGCCTGCAACCACCAGGATCTTCCAGAAGTTAGCTTTCATTGGAGTAAAAAGTTTTACATTTGTATGCCACATAAAAGCAATGACGTGCCCAACAATGCGAGGGTCCTCGGCACTGCACTGCCACAGTTAGTACTAAAGCCTCAGCAGTCTACAACACGTAAGCTTTATCAGGCACTTACTCTTTTGGTCAATTCGGAGATCATACAGAGGTGTTCTATAAATGTCCACACTGGAAAGTGCACATCGGGAAAGGGGCACGTGATGGGAAGGCCCAAGAATGAAAATTTTTCGGCTACAACGATTAACAAAAAAGCCCAGAATTTAGACAACAGCAATTGCACAGAGACCTGGTTTAGAGTAACAAATTTAAGAACGCTGACGTACACAGTGATACTTCCAGCAGTTACCTGGTGGTTAATGGTAGAATTTCTCTCTACTATGCATGAGACCACGGATCAGTCAATGACCCAGCCTTGCTAAGAATTGATTTGCGATCACTTCAATAATGCTTCACGTAGCCTTACACCTCTTAAACAGGTTGTATGTCAGAGGGTGCTAATCCACTAGCAATTGAGTGGACTCGTTTGAAGGCTGAATTGTAGCCCCTTACAACAGATTTTTGGTTTCTTGCCATGGACCATCTCAACCTCCAGTTACACATCACTGTCAACAACTACACGCATGCCCCCCAGAATGAGGATTATAAATTTATCATCCTTATACAGCCTTTCACTTATTTATTTGATTGGCTTCAATTGGAATTTGGTAAAACTTTGGTAAGGCTATTCTCAAATGCTGTATTTACCCAACTGTTGCCTTACTAACAGGGATTTGGACCCACACTTCCATAGCGTTAGCTGATACTGCAGGCTTTCACCCATCATCATCATATCATTTCATCAAGTCATCAGTTCAAGGCTCTTGATTAGATGTTAGAGTTCCCTTGCCACAAGACTTTAAAAAAAATCTATAGGAAATTTAACTTCTTTTGAATCAGGATCCTAAGATGTTGTTTCTGGACTGAATTGAAGTGATGGGATACATTCAAAGATTGATATTAAAATACTAAAGCTGTTGACAGTGCTCATACAAACAAAATATCCAAGTGTTCAAAACTTTGGCTGAAAGATTAATTATACTCTGCCAAATTCTAAACATTCAAGGCAATAAACCTGCAAATGATCCAGAATGTTCAATCAACTCACTGTGTCACTGAACCTGGGGAATGCAACTCGGTCTGAAAGCTTTAGAGAAACCAGTCTCTGTCACACTGTAAGTTATCTTCGCTTTGTTTACAATAGTGTAGAATGTATACAAAATACTGTCTTTGGGAGTATTACATGTTATCTCAAACAACTGATAAACACAGCCAGTTTTTATGATAACGCTGCCAAACACAAACTCCAAGTAAACACTGGAGACATTTTTTTAAAAATACTGCAGTCCAAATATGTAAGAATTCTATTTCTTTCTAGAAAAAATGACTTCATATTTTCAGAGGCAGGCACAAACTACAGTGGGTTTTTTTTTGTTTTAATTTGGGGGTTTTATTGTTATACTGTGGTGCTATTAGTAACAGAAGTCCGTTTAAAATTATTACAACAAGTAACTTTCACTGACTTTAAATATTATATACACACAATGGTCACTTTTTCTCCACAGCAGAAGAGAATCCTGGTAGCATTCAGCCCATAATCCTGCACTGAAAAACCAATGCAGAATTGTGATCAAATATTTTTATACTTAAAAACAAACAAACCTCCCACAAAAACAAACAAACCACAAAATAGAAACAAAGACACCCTGCAACAAGTTAAATAAAATAAAGGCTCAGGCTTTCATAAAAGCAATGGAGCATCAAAGTAAGTTTACTGTGTGCTGTTATTTGCTAAAACAACACCTTTAACCCCTCCCTTCCAGAGTAGTGTTGCCAACAATTCTCAAGAATTTTTGAAAATATCACTTTACATTTTCTTCTTCAAAAATGTTACACAAATTTTTGCTTTTGTAAGATCCAATCAAACTAAGCATATACAATGTTAAAAAGGAGTAATGGATGTACGAAAGATTAAAAAGACTAAAAAAATAGTACTTCGAGGGATAAAAACAAAGAACAAAAGAATTGCTTTAAGAATCATCTTAAGCTTTCTAAAGAAAATTGTAATACTTACGTGATATTAGGATCCACTTGTTTGTAAGCATGGGCTGCACAAGATCCACAATAGGTATATCCTGCATGGCTGCAAATCAATATTTAATGTGTTAACATTTTGTACAACACATATAATATTTAAACTAGTATTAGATGTTAACATCTTTATCCCCAAACAACTAGAAATAACAAGAATGATTGAAAAAGCAATTCATGGAAGAGCTGGAGAGCACTGTTCCAGTCCTGTCCATGGGATACATATGTTAAATAACTGGCAGTGATTAGTATGTTAGCTTCCGGATCAAAGTACCTTTCATTAATTGTAAAAGATACTATACAATTGCATACTAGCAGAAGCTCATAGCAATCCTAAGAGCGCAGCCATAAGACATGTTAACAGCAAGCTGTTGGAGAAAGCTCTCCTAACCATGCTCTGGTGACTGAATAAAGACAGCAAAAAGGGTCTGGCAAAAACAAACCACATGTTACAACAGGTAAATGGAGTACAGAAATGTTCTGTCAACAAACCTCAGCAACAGAATAAATGGGCACATGGGAAGGAGTGGAATGCAGCACTGCAGTTTGTACTGCAGAGAATGAGACAGATGCTCTTATTTCCTATCATTCTCACCTAGAGACTTGGCCTCATGTCACTACTCTACTCCAGAAACACTTGTAGTTATTCTATTTGTTTCAAAGACAACACCCAAATCTTAAGATCCATCTTAAGACTGTTAAAAACAGGAGAAAAATCTGTCTGAGCTGCTAAAAGCATTCATTCCAGAGAACATCCACTGACCAATGTCCCGGGCCAGGTGGTAGAAAACAGCTCATGATCGCCCAGCAGCACCTTGCAACAGCTCAACTTCAGCTTTCCAGACCATGTTTTTAGAGAATGACACTGAAAACGTGTGCTGCAAGTCCTGGGACACGCAGGACGTTTGAAGATGCACACTCCCCATTGGCATCACTGGAGGATTTTGTATTTGTACGTATTGTGCATGCACGTACACAGATGATACCTGGAGCAAGTCATCCTCAAAGTTACTCCTGGATTTTACTTCGAAACAGTGCTATTGTACACGCTAGGTACAGAAACAGCAACTGAGATCTAGTGAATCAGCAAGGTAAATTATTTGACAATGCCAACAGAGCCTTCTGAAAGGCTCCCTCTGTCACAAGCTTTTTAAGTCTTTCACAAAATGTTATTAGCTATATCCCACTTCATCTGCATCGAAACAAAGGCACAGACAACTGAAGCACTGTGGCAAGACCATAGGAAGATACTCAGCAGTTCTGGAGAAAGAACCCAAGTTACCTAACCCACAGCTGAAAGGCCTCTTTACAGAAATTCCTGCAAAGACTAAGGAAGACCTGGGACAATTCCTTCCACAGATTCAACACTATTATGGAATACTTCTACCATTATGTTAACACTGTGTTACGACAGAAAAAAACAGGAAGTTAATTAAGGTACTTTTTCTAGCATTTCCTTCCTAGTCATAATAAATTGGAATAACCAACATGCTTTTCTTATATATCTCAGCTACTGTCATTAAATTCAATTCTATCTAAATAATTTAGATGATCCCTGTTTCTACTGTGGACAAAAAATAAACAAAGACTTAAAAAAACACCAAAACAAAAGCAAACCATTTTGGATTGCTGAATAATGTTTCACTACAGCTGATAAGCTTTGCAAAGTTGTTTTCTTTTGTTGCTTTTTTGTTTGTTTGTTTTTTTTAACATGCATAGCAGTTCTGTACTACAAGTGCATTGAAAGAGTTGTCATCTTAGGCTGCCATTCCACCTGTCTTAATGGGTCACTAGGGAAATAATATGTCTTCAAACCACCTGTGAAAGGAAACTAATCATACACCAAAACGTGCACAGACTTATGCCACTCCCACTTCAGATTCAAAATACTTAGAAATCACACATTCTTTATGGTTACAGGCAATTTTTCACCCATTTTCAACAATCACTCAGAATAAGCAACTGTTTAACAAATCAACTCATATATATACCAAAAACAGACTTCAAACTTACGGTGCAATAATGGCTCTAGCAGGTCTCTTTGTGGACTGTACTTGAGAAAGCCAGCCTTCTAGTTGTGCATTCAGCTGGGGTCCTAGAAGAGACAAGGAAATACTGAAGCCATAAAAAAATAACCAGAATACCTCCAAAATCAACAAATACAGTCCAACAGATTTAAAGTCACCTTAAATTTCAAACCCCATATTTCAACCTTAAAAACAAAAAATAGGATAAAAACCAACATGCCCATAATGTTTAAGTTTGCACTAGAAGAGCTTCAATCTCCTAGGCCTTGATGATCCTTGTACATCCACAACAAACTCTCATTGCTTCTTGCTCTCAGGATCGATGCACATCACTAGAAAGGGTGCCCACTGATCTCAAATGGGATGCTAACAGATGGTTTATTCTTCTGGTAATCATATTTCCAAAATTCAAAAGTAAAACGTTAGGACAGCGTTTGGCAAGAGAGGCCAATATGGAAAATGGTATACCTCACATACTAAGATGATGATGGCCAATGGCTATGATATTTAGTCCTTTATTGTTATCAAGCAAGAAAAAACAAAGCAGAACACAAAGCACACTGTAACCTGGGAAACTGTAAATACACAGAAGACAGCTAAAGTGAGAAAACACCATGCTAATACTAATTCCATAACCACTTCTCATCACTCAACGTATACTACAAGTACATATATTCCTGGTAACATTAGCTTGGGTAATCAGTCAACCCAACAGTCAGCATTTTGTTTCCTAAATCCTATACCCCAACAAATGGCAAGCATCGCTTGTCAGCTAATTGCATTGAGAATTAAAAAGGCCTTCTAGAAATACATCATTAAAAAGCACATTTTTAGTATTTTCTGTTACAAAGAAAATTTTTTAATGTAGAGCTACTTCCAAAGAAGCAAGTCTGGTAAGTACAACACAACTTTCTTTAACAGGAAGAATACAAAAATCTCCAAGTAAAAATCATTAACCTGCTATTGCTATAGGTTATTACTAGCAAAGAGGGAAAAAAAAAAAAAAAAAAAAAAAAAATACACTTAGTTCACTCTGTGCTTTTGGCAGAACTGTATGTCAGCAGAGTTTATCTGTAATTTATGACACAGTAAGCTGCTTTTCCCCCACCGTGCACCACGTACATCTTCCCCATACAGGTGTAAGGCCACCAACTGCCAGAAAAAAAAAAAAAAAAAAAAAAAAATTAAATTCCTGAAACTACTTCACAGCCGTATTCCATACTGACCAGATCTCAAGTTGACAGCTGTCTAAATAGTTGCCTATAGCTCCACAGAACTTAGCAAAGATGGCAGCTTCTGCAGAAGACAGCCAGTCACTCCTCAATGGGGAAGCTGAAAGCTTCCTCTGGAAGGCTGAGGGATGGAGTAGAGGAAGAGATCAGTCACTTTTTTTTTTTTTTCTAGCAAGTTTAAATTCAACCATTTCATGGGGAAGGGCAGGACCTTCCTCTGTGGTTACGAAGAACACGCTTACAGGCGGAAGGTGAACACATACATGTAGAAGGTGGAAGGAACGCTGTTTCCCTGTACATTTCCCTGTACAATAATTGCTTCAAATGCCTCAGATGCTGCCTACAGCTTTAACACGGTGCAGTGCTTTCACCAGCTGGGCAGCCGAGCCCCACAACCGTGCTCTCGCTCCCCCTCCTCAAAGAGAAAGCTCCGGCCCAGGGCCTGCTCCTGCGGGGGCTCTCCATGGGCCTCCTCCAGGCCACATCCACCTGCTCCACCGGGGGCTCCTCCACGGGCTGCAGCATGGAGATCTGCTCCGTGTGGGACCCATGGGTGCAGGGGGACAGCCTGCTCCACCAGGGGCCTCTCCACAGGCCACAGGGGAACTGCTGCTGCCTGCCTGGAGCACCTCCTGCCCTCCTGCTGCACTCACCTGGGGGGGCCGCAGAGCGGGGTCTCACTCACTGTCCCTGCTGCTGTTGCACAGCAGTTTTTTCCCCCCTTTCTTAAATCTGCTCTCACAGCGGTGCAAACAACATCACTTACTGGCTTGGCTCTGGCCAGCAGTGGGTCCCTTTTGGAACCGGCCTTTATCGAACCCGGGGCACCTGCTGGACTCTTCTCACAGAGGCCACCCCTGCAGCCCTCTGCTACCAAACCTTTACCTTATAAACCCAATACACATGGCAAAAAAGCCAGCTTGGATTAGCTACCAACACTGCTATAGTACAGTAACTTTGTGAAACAATTTAAATGTTAAAAAAAAAAAAAAAAAAATCTATTTTGTTCTACTCCTCCTGTTGCTTGGGGAAATTACAAGCAGCAGAGACGTGCGATGAAGATAAGGATAGTGACATCTTAGAAAATGGAAGCTGTTGGAGAAACTAATGAAAAAGGAATAGATCTATTTCCATCTTCCTTCCAAGATACTAGGAGACTAATAACGCAGTACTCTATTACAGTGATCGCTATTGTTATACATTTAACAGGGAAGACAATAATGACTTGGCAAAAAAAAAAATGACTTTCTAATTCTCCCGAAATACATACAAGTACTTTCTGAAAAAAGCTCTTTAGGAGATGACTTTTCCAAACATCCATTAACCAGAAACTTAACCTGCCCCATCTTGCCCCTTCTCCCTGAAAACGGTCCAGTGGCAGCCCAAGCGCAGAAATGCCAGAACCTCTGGGACAGCTCCAGATGGACCAGGGACTTTCCTTGAGCCAGGCAGCGTATGCGGCTTCCTCTGCTCCTTCTCGAGCAGCTATTTTTGATTAAGAAGGCAGTTAAGGTGATTTATCTTTAAGACAAATCAGGTAACTCTGTGAACAGTTTAAAGACCAAGTGCAGAACTTCTGAAAGTTTTCTAAAATTCCGTATCAATGTTCAAAGCAGGCCAAAGCTTCTGATGTTACAGTGTAGTAAGAACATGTAGGAGAGTATGATGCCCAGGCTTGCTTAGTCTGTGAGTGCAGACAGACTGACAAATTAACATTTTTTTCTAGAGGCAATAAAATAGCTAAGAAATCTGTACAACCCAAGGGATGAAACTTCTGTCAAGTTTTACTTATAGACCAGGTAACAGATTTGCTCTCAGATTTCCTCCCCTTTGCTGCAACTTTACAGTGCCTTCTTAGATCCTTCTTGCAAGTTTCCATATGAACAGATACACTTTTTTGTTAGTTCGTTTTTTTAGTTAGCAGAAATAAGTAATCAAATCTCTTTATCCAAAGGACTAACACAGAGGCAGAACAGAGTACAAGATATCCACCTGACCTTTTAGTTAAACTAAAGCTAACAACCCCAGCACCCCAACAGACCTCACGTGAACTGGCAGGACCACAGCCTACCTGCAGCGTGCTGTTCTTCAGATATTCAAGGGGGATATTCTAACACTGGCATTTTCTTGTTACCAAATTACCTAGGGACAAAGAGCAACTGGTAGCATCAACGTGAAGTGTTTGGAGAGGGTTTTCTTCCAATTTATCAAATATGACAGTGCATAAGGCAAAAGTAAAAATATTTGAATTAAACATGTACAATCTAAACAAACCCATATTATCACAGTAGGCATGCTCTGCCATATGTAATTATATTAAATGAGATGAATAGCTTCTTCATGAAGAGCACTAAGTCTTGTTCACGTGCAGATTTAAGTTGAACTAGAATAAAGCCTCTGCAGATAGTCCCCGAGACAACTGACGTAGGGAGGATGAAGTAGTGCTGCCTATCTCACCTACTGCAGAGGTGGAAAGCAGGAGAGGTCCCTGCCTCTTCAGCAGTACATAGAAAGCCCAGCTTGAAGAAACCAGCAGACTGAGCACCATGATTTTTTTTTGTTTGTTTAAAGGCTAGTAGGACAAACTCTTAATGGATGCAGCTTCCATGCACTGGCAACTCTGAGGCACTGGCATTTGTACTGTAGCTTTGGTGTCAATACTGTAACAGAAGACCTTCCACTGATGTAGGAAAGATGAGGCAACAAAATACAAGCTTCACTGACACATAACATTATGACCTGATTTCAATACCATGAAATTAGTTCTAAATACAGGTATGTAAACTAATGAATGCTGACATTATCTGTGGATATGTCACATCCTGTTTTGTTTAGGAAACTGGCAGAAGTTACGCCAAATCAAGAATTATTGCAAGTACAGATCAAGTCTCCACCAGACAGATTTAGGGAGACAGCTACAGAAAGACTTGGTTCAGACTTCCTGCCAAAAAGACGACATTGTTTTTACCATTAGCATTGTCCACTACAGGAAGCAAGAAGGGATCCTTCCAGGTTAAATGCACGCCAGTGTTATCCGATGAATCAAACACCTGGCAGTCACACGCTTCGGTTCATCACCTCAATTTACAGCTGTCACAGTACAGGCTTTGTGGGTTAAACCAAACTAGAACATCTTCCCCACAGCCAAGCTCACCTAGCTGATGAGGCTGAAGCACTCATACGTCACGTGTCAATGCAATACGCTGGAACCTCGGTAATGCTGGCTGCTGTGGCCAGAGCAATGCAAAACCTACCTGTCCAGGCTGACGGGCAAGATGTAGTGCTTGCTCTGAGCCATCATTCTCAGTGAATGCTGCTTTCGTTGGAAGAGCATAAAGCTCCACCAAAATTCTGAGCAGCACCTGGAAAACCTGCTCAGATCTCTCAGCTGTACGTACACACCACTTGCAGCAAGGCAAGCGCTGGTGGAGCACAATGACAGTAACACTTTAAAAAAAAATACATTCTGTGCTTTATTTTCAGAAAGAGGTGAATAACCTTACTGGGCAGATCCATTATTATACGAAAATGCAGACCCTGTCCCCAGCTTATACATTTTCAGCTTTTGCTCATCTAAACATCTGCTACTCTACAAGAGCCAACATTTTTTTTCTGCACTTTACTCCTTTGATCTTTGCATTACTTTTACCCATAGATGAGAAAGTCTACAGCTTAAAAGTACTTTTAATAAACATCACAGCAGATGTACTTGTTAAGTTCTCAGTACTGCGGGGTGTTAGAAAAATCAAGGTAAGCAAATAACAAAACCTTGTGGAGCTAGCACAAATTACTTTCAGCACTGGAACTATGGGAACTCCTGTCACCTCAACTTTGAAGGGGAATAAATAACATTTAATTGACTTGGCAGGCAAACTGCAGTCTGAAACATGACAGAAGGCTAACAAGTTTATCATCATAGTTAAAACAGAAGAAAATACAATGGTTTTAGAGAACACAGGCACCACTTGAAAAAATATTTTTATTTATTTATTTATTACAAACTGTTGCAGTTTTTAAACCGCAACAAAGGCCAATCCTTGAATAAAGAGCAAGCTTTCTATGTACAAAGACTAGGATTTGTCAGGAATAGAAAATGATTTTCAAAGATTCATGTTGATGAGCACATTCTCTGCTGCTACCATATAGACTCTTCCAATACTGATGAAGCCGTGAAATCAGCCTAAAAGCAAAGCAGAAGTTTACTTATGCAAACTACAGAACCGAAAAAGAAAACATTAAGATACAAATGAAGATTATACTCAGGCTACAGGAACTCCTATTACACACATCGCAAGATGAGCATAAAACAGCAGGTAATGCTTGAATGAGGGAAAATAAAGCTGAAGCTGTAACAAAACATTGAAATCTGCTTTGGTGGCAGCTCCCACTAGCCTGTCCCAGTTTTCTTGTATTCCACTAGCTCTTCAATTTCCTTTGCTGAAAGCTATTGGGAAATAAATAGTCAAACGCTACCTCCATCCGTTATGAGCGCTGGCCAACACTCATCTCCACGGCTTTATGAAATACCTTCCTACCTCCCCAGTTAGGCCATTCGGAGATCCAAACAAATGCCCTTCTGCTTTGTAGCTCCATCAAAGCGATCTGGGCTCTAATGAGAAAACGCTTAGGTGCTAAATCTAATCTGAATTTGTGAAAGTGTTCGCTAGGTGATGCTTGCGGGCCTAGTTTAACACCGCCGGGAGCACACCAAACGTAAAGCTCTTTTTCACTTACAGTTGTACTGTAAAAATTGAATCTACGTTCTTCACTTGGAGTGTCTTGGTTCCAAGTGTATTAGAGTGACTCATCTAGAAACAATAGCCCGGAAATTGTATTTTAAATTATTTTGGTACACTTCTGCAGTATACAGCGTTGAATAATACAGCCTGCATATTAATGGTGTGTCCCTTGATGAATTTGTAAAAGATAAAGCAATGACGCACTTTCACCATGACTTCTAAAAAAAACAGAAGGCCAAACGGAGAAGAACATTACGCTTAGTATTTAACCTTACAAAGCAAATAATTTATAAATTTGCAAGACAGCGCAGTTACTTGTACACAGATTGCAAGGTAAGAACAGCCGTGCTTGGCTGTATTTGAAATGCTCCAGCTAACATCACAACATCGCGATTTTGTGATCAGTGAATTAATGACCTTGCTCCTGCACAAAGCTCCTTTTGCCAATTCTCACCACAGGTCGCTATTCCCTCTCATTTCAGTGACCCTCACGTGCATTTTGCATTTTTTTCCTGGATCCACTCACTCAAGACCACCTACAAACACCGTGGCCATGAATTACTTCTACATTATGTTTATGAATGAGCCTTGATGAGTTATTCCAATCTGTGGGACTATGCCAGGGCTCCTGGCACACCAGAGGTAAGGACTTCCAAAAAACTTGAATGAAATAGCGTCCATCTTCCCCAGCCCCCTTCCTACATCTGTGTTCACACTCCAACCCACAAGGCTGCTGACATTCTTTACTTCCAGCCACTTGTACCACTGCGGAGACTCGGATCCAACACGCTACGCAGGAGCGTCCCTGCGCTGAGCTGAGGTCTCTGAAGGTCGGCAAAAGATGTCCCAGCAGCAGCAGTGTTCACCCTGAAACTGCGGGCAGCAAACCTGGTGAGATCGTATGTATCATACCCAGGAAGACAGCGGCTGTGTCGGAGCAGAACATATTGGATATCTGTTGTACATTCTGCCTGTTTTGGGCGTCATAAGCCAGGGCAGCAGGAAAGACTACCATGAGGTTTAGCCTCTGTTCAAACATCTGTGCAGAGACAGAACATTTGCTTGCCTCATCACACAAAATACTCTGGAAAACAGTAAGTGCAATGGCCTTTCAAACCAGTACAGCAACTACTGTGACAACTGACATCTGCATCGGTAAGGGCAGCACCTCCAGGAGGCGGGCAAGGCAAGCCAGCTGCCAGAGAACAGAACGTGGTAAGTGCCCTAACGTGCGATAACTCACTTGTAATGGCACGCTGTGCACAGTGAGGAGATAAGCTAGGTGGATACACACACACTAATATTTATTCTTATTTCTTCAGAACTGGCTCAATGCTTACAGAACCTACTCACACGAAGAAGTAAATTGAGGAGCTCATTCACACCCTGTCCTGCAAGCAGCCCGTATTCAGGACAGCGTGCCATGCCTGTTATATTTTAGCTGCTCCTTTTGTATCTAGGAATGCATCTGTCCCGAATTTGAAGCCATGGGAAATTATTCCATTTTTGTTTCATGCTGTCCTTCATCTTCTCCTTCCCCCTGCTGGTCAAAATCAATTTCTCAAGAGGTCTGGATGATAGGTGGTTGAATTAACCCAGCAGGATTTTCTTCCAAAAATAAATCAGCGTAATATTTTTCACCACAGAGCGATGATATTTTAAGAAAAAAAATCTACATGAGATCAGTGCAACAGGTTGATCATTTCGTTTCCAGAGCATGCCTCTCTCTCATTTTTGCAAGTGTTTTTAGCAGCCACCATGCACCAGGTTGCTATGCCAGAGAAGCAGTGGCCTGCCACGTACCATTTTTAACTTTATTTTAAAGCAGACATACGGCTCGAAGTCTGCAAGTGAGCAAATAGGTTATTTAGACCAGTAGCCTACTATCAGCAATGTTCATGACACTCTTTCAGTTTGGAAGCTTACCTGTAGAGCTTCCCATTTTCACTGCTGCTGCTAAGTAGGAGGAGGATCAACGTGTCCAACTGTCTGACCAAGCTGACCTCCGCAGGTCCACATCCAAAGGGATGTAGAACGAACACGAACTTCCCCACACCAAGAATTCTACCAGAGAAGGTCTGAAAAATTCAACCCAAACTATCGTCCTCCTCAACTGCAGAACCTTACAAAGCACGTTTTCCTTTACAACAGCACGTTATGGACGAAGAACACTCGGGAAGCTAAGCGATACCAGCATTACAAAGCCCCCAGAACTTCATCAACACACAGAAGCTGGCAATGTTTTCTACCTGGGCCACCACTTTCCCTCGTGTAACAACGAAGCTGTTTGCTCCCAGGAAGCCATGACATGCTAACATGTAGATGTGCCGGGGTGTGCATAATTACGCAGTCAGTCTCACTGGCTCTGAGAAGTTTATTAGCATCATGTAATTAGGTGATGTATTCTCACTAGAGCATGGTGCATGTTTATGTTTTCCAGCGCAGAACAGCTCAGCAGTGCCTAGCCCATAGGTGGAGAAAACAGAAAGGGGAACGAGAGCCTCCTTTCAGCTCAAGCAATTGCTGCCCCATGAAAATGATCAGTCTCCAAAGACAAGGAACAGTATTTCTTGTAAACCCTTCTACAGACATTGTGTACAGCCTCCAAGAAAAGTAGTGGCCCCCTCTTACTAGGTTGTGGCTTCACCTCTTGATGCTCCCACTGCTGGAGCACATCCCCTGGAGCCAGGTGATGCAGTTCAAGGACAGCCTTTGGCCACAAAAGCTGTCCTTCGTGTTGGATCTAACCTTCATCCTCTTCTCCCCCAGCTCCCAGGGTCCACCCCCCTCAGCTGACTGAAGCCTCTCTTTCCCAGAGTAGACTTCCAGCCAGATCTTACAGATACAGTTGGTCAGGGTTTTGTTTGTTTTGCTTTTATAAGCATGGCAATGGTGCTCTACTTTTGCACTAAAAACCAACAAACAACAAGAAAAAACTTGCCCAGGACTGCAAGCATCACCCCGGATGTTCTGTTGAAGCTTCACCCTCGGGTACCAGGCACCTCTGGATGAGCTGCCATTTAACTGAGGTCATCCTCACCCAGCCTCTTCAGAATGCTTTCAAGATGTAATGATTTTGAACACATGCTTCAGGAATCGTGTTTCTCATTGCCCTTTTGGACAGGCAGAGAACACTAATACAGTCATTTAACTATGCGGAAGGATGAGGGTTTCCAGAGCATCTGCTTGCCCTGGGTAAGCAAGCTCAGCTCTATAGAAATAGAACAGTTTTCTGGAAACGGGAAGCTTAAATGCTAACTGTTTTATATAGAAAACCCAGTAAATCACTTCTGGGCCTAGATGGTAAGCACAAAGAGAGTAGGTAGGAAGACTTGACAAGATAGTCCCTGGAGAATCACAGGAATGCACCCAAGAACCATTACAGCTCCAGCTCTAATCCCTTCCTCAGTTGCATCCTTGAAGCTCCGTAGGTTGAAACCACATGGTAAAATGCAGACTCCTCAGACAGCAGAGTTGCAGAAACAAGCCCGTGTTGGTCTAAAATACGGGATCGTACATTACGTCTATGGCGGGCACATACCCTCCTGGTCCTCATTTGTTCCCTCTTCAGTTTTTAATGGGCCCTCCCTAAATGGCACCCAAGAACGAGCCCGCCAGCAGCAAACAACGGGCAGTCCCTACCTGGCTGAACGGGGAGCACTCCTGCTCTCACGTACCCCGTGTGACGGCACGAGATGGCTCTGCAGGAAGAGACACCACAAAGCTGTTTTCTCGTTTAAGGAAAACCCTACACAGGAAAACAACCTTCCCCAAAGCTCCCGTCTGTGCAACGTGAACCACCCACCCCAACCACACGCACCCCAGCGGTTACCATTCAGACTGGTACAAGTACAGTCACCGTAACCAGTTACAACGTGATTCAGTCTAATATTGCTTTTTTCCTGTTCTCCTGCAGTGGAGGCGCCTGGGCAGCCACCCCACACCTCCTGGACGAGCAGCAAGCAGAAGGCAGCCCAAAAGCAGCCAGAGCAACGTGCTTCTGGCCGTCCCATTAGACAGGTCGTACTGGCCAAACAGGTCACACAGACTTACCGTGGTGCAGCCTCACAGCACTATGCACTGAATTATTAGCATACAGGAGAAAAAAAAGGAAAAGAAACCATGGTACCTGTGCTTTGTAAATGAATTATGAAGAAACTAACGATCTGGCTTTATTTGCAGTATCTTGGTAGGAAGCCCAGCACCAAACAAACTACAAAAATGTACGTAAGGTCATTTAGCCGTTCCACTGTGCGAGGCAATTTTCTGCCATATTAATAAATGGAAATACAAATAGCACAAAGGAGCTTCAAAGCTCTACCACAAAGCCTTAACATTTTGATGTCCTTGCACACGTTTAAATCTACCTTTGCCATGGTTTTGTTCGCTTGCTGCAAAGGATATTGCCTACCTTTCCAGACAACTGGAAAGCCTGTAATCACGAGCCTCTGGGTGCAGATTGGAGGCCAGCTATGTAACGAGCACAACAGCCCTGCTTTGAATATGAAGCTCAGGAGGAAAACAGCCCCCCTCCATTGTTGTCTCAAGCCTGCACAGCCACCGTTGGAAGCCCAGCTCCTTATCTCGCAGCCTGCATCTTCCTGCAGCACCCTCCCCAGGGCATTCCTTTACTTCCCCTTCCATATTTCTTCTGTTTTGCCTCATACCTTATTCATTAATTTGTGGAGGAAACGGAAAACTGCAACCACCGCAGCCACGCGCGTGACTTCTCCCACCTGGGCGTCAGTTCGGGGTCCGGAACGCGTGTGTTTTAGCGGCAGCTCCCTCCCTGCTCTGAGCTCCAGGCGTTCTTTGACAGCCTCCTGCTCAGCAGCGCGTTGTACCGGTGCCTACTCCGAAGGCCGGGGACACGCTGCCCCTCGCACCTCGGCTTAACGGCAGCTGTGGAAGCGCGAACGCGCGCTGTGCAGGGCAGCGTTCTGCCCCGAACACCCAAGCTTGCTCCCGAACGCGCCCCACGAGGCCACGAGCGCCGGTTTCCCTCTCCTCCCGGGCTCTCCCGCGCCGCCCCCCGCCGCCAGCGCCCCTCCTGACCCGGCGGCGCCCGTCGTGCCCGGCCCGCGGCCGCTCGCTGCCGCGGAGAGCTCCCCGAGCCGAGCCGCGGGGAGAGCGGAAGGACGCGCGCCGCCCCTCGCCGCCCCCCGGCCCCGCGGCGCTGACTCACGGCGCTACCTGAGGCTGTGTACCAGCTGCCGGCGTGGCTGGCCTCCCGGCAGAGCACCCGGTTGGACATCTTGCCGCCGGAGCCGCCTATGGTGCTCGGGGGAGGCGCAGGGGGACGGGCCCGGCCGCGGCGGCGGCGGCGGCGGCGGCGGCAGCGCTGCTCCCCGTCCTCCCCCGGCGCGGCCCGGGCCCGGCGGGCGGAGGAAGCGCCCGGGGGCGGCGGAGGAGGGTG